>OX155893.1:71822507-71927507 GCA_944588485.1 Phosphuga atrata | reverse complement strand
GTATCATCGATATCGGAACATGTAATTAGTCCAACGGCGTTTCTAGTTGGCGTTCCATGGGGATGCGCAGGACACAGTTGCGGGTCCGCCAGCATTTGTCGGACTTGTAATTGTCTGCATCTACCTCTAGTGTGACTGGCCCGCACTGTGGCTAAAAGGGTTCTCTTTTGAGGTTCCGGATGCTCCACATGATGTTCCACCACGTGCATTGGCTTATAACAATTATTCTGACTTGGAGGACTAGCTATCTGAATAGCACATTCTAAAAAATGAAATTATTTTAGCTTTTAATAGATTTTTCACAACTGTGCTGTGTGATTATGATATTAAATTGTTACATTTATCAGTTCTATTCCAGAGACGCTGGCAAAAAAATTGGATTATTTGGATTAAATCTTTAGAGTTGGTAATCCTAGATGAATGAAGTAATGTATGTATAAATTCCTATAACTAGTTTAGTTTGGTCTTAGTTAATCTTGTTATCAACTTGCACAAGAAAGTCTTATAAAGTTATAACTTGCAATAGACTACAATAAATTAATTCCATTCAATATTTTACCGTCGTGCGATCTGCAGGTAAGTTTTGTTTGACTGTTCGTTTGAGCTCGATGATATCCCACGATGGAGTTGGTATGCGTGTTTGGAACTTCGTGCTTGCAGCAAAGCTTAGAGTACCCTTTTCGGCAACCTCCTGCAAGTAGAGAGCCCAAGGCGGAGAGCAGCACAAGCATCAAAGGTACTCCGATAAGTGCATATATGATCGCCACCACTTTACCCACTGATGTACGCGGAGATAGTTTTCCATATCCTACAAAGCGCAAAATAAAAAATGTTTAAAAAGATCTATTGGACAGAATTTCTTATAAAAATTGTTATTATATTAAACATATACATTTAATTATCGTATAATTATGATTATAAGATATGTAAGAAATATTTATTCATTGTAAGTTAGACAATTGATTTAGCAAGTTTAGTGAATAATTCTACAGTTTTTTTATCTATAGATAATTAGACAACATCTATTCCGAGATATTATTTGGTACTTGATTCTAAATGCGAAGTTTCACAATCCATTGGATCCAACATTTGATCAAATCATGGTTTGCAAAACGTTTGTCGTATATAATTTTGTTGTTGAATAAAAAAAAATCATCGATTTTTTTTATGTATTTTAAAACTATATTATAAATAATTGCGGATGCGGATGTGCGATGCGAAAAAGTTGTGCGAAAAAAAATTTCAATTAATTCAATTTAATTATTCAATTTATCAAATAAACAATTTAAAAGTGATCAAATTTTGAAAACAATCTCGTGACTTCAAACGCGCCATAATTTGTTTGTGACGTCGAAAGGGTGAAACTTCATTCTAACATTCAAACATAAACATTCTTTATAAAATCGTTGTTTTAGGATTTTTTCGGCGCACTGTTTAAAACCACTGGTTTCGACGTTTAACAATGTGGGATATTTTAAAACATTTTTTTGAGAGTTCTTTTTGTAGTACGCCTACACGATGGTACGAAACAAGCACGATAACTTTTAATATTTGACTTTTAATATTTGAAATATTTGACATGTCCACTACAGGTTATTTTACAGAAATTACCCATTTTACGTCATAAAGCGACCGGCCTGTTTTCGGTACCGAGTTGAAAAATATATTTTCAATTTGTTATAACTTTTTAATTACAAAGAAAAAAAGGAAACAAAAAAGAGTTTTGTTACAAAACTTATACATGAGCTTTCGATTTATGCAAAAAAAAATTGATTCAAATACCCAATTGTATAAACCACTCTGGATGTTTTTCGATAAGCGACTAAATTTAATTTTTTAAATGAATATTTTTAATCAATCAATATTTCTGTTTATAACAGGGAGATAATAAAAGTATTTTAATCGTATAATAAAATGGTTACTTATCTATTTTTTAATAAATATTTCCAGAAAATATTCAATAAAGGAATATCAAAAACCAAAAGGAACAAATGGCTCTCGAACATAAGGTCTTTCTGCCAGGGAATACAATACTTTAGTTAAACACTATTTGAAAAAAAGTGTAAGGTGCTAAAGGTGAAAAGTAGGTGGGATGATTAGTTGTCGTATTCGCCATGGACGTCATATAATGATTCGTATAGGCTCTTTGTGGGGTGTCTGCAAGTACATAAAATTAGTATTTGGAGGTGTTACTAGAAAGTCTCCATCAGTTAAACCACAGGAGGGTTTTGTCTGTGTGAATATTATCGATAAAAGAACACCGTTGTATGTATTTATCACTTGTACTTTATTTTCAACTCTATACATTCTGTTATTTATTTTTCTTGATTGTCTTTTGTTTTTTACACTGCATATACCAGGGGTTCCCAAAGTTTTTCTTAGACGGGCCAATTTAATTTTACCGAATTTTTTATCATGGTTATATAACCATGATTTTTTTTTTGTTTTAAATATATTTAATTTCTTTTTTTTATTAGTATACTAAATTTAATATATATATAAATCTTTAAGTATATATTTATTAAAACAAAAAAAGTTTCCAAAAAACATCACGTGATTAATGAACAACACCTAGTATGTACTTCGAATGTATTCTTAATAATGCTTGTAAATGATTATCACTCAATTTTCATCTTAAATTCGTTATTTATGCTCTTAATTGAAAAAGTTCTTTTGCAAATATATGTGCTCCCAAATAATAAAAACATTTGTTAAGCATGTTTTCTTATTTTCGGATAATTCACGTATGGACCCTTTATAAGAATCTATTAAGGATTTGTTCCGATGAGAATTCTTAGCATTGATATTTTCCTGTAATTCTATCAATTAAAATTGCATTTCTTAAATGATTAACAGTTCTGTATCTATTTGAGGCTACTATATTATATTTCTGTACAAATGTGTAATAACTAGACTAGACATACTAAAATAATTTTTAAAATAGGAACTAAACATTTTTTATTAATACAAACGCTTATGTTTCAAGCTCTGAATGATTTTTTTTTAATATTAATATATTTTATTGTACCATATTTGTAATATTTATTATATATTTTACTATTTGCTTATTTATTTTTTATATATTTTCATATCGCGGGCCGAATTCACCGGCTTCGCGGGCCGCATATGGCCCGTGGGCCGCACTTTGGGAACCCTTGACTTATACGATATATGAATTTAAACTCCTCGTGCGTTTGCGCGATCGTAGAATGTTGATGTGAGCCCATTGGCTCGCACAGGGCTTGCGTTCTAGACCGACAGGGACGTATTCGCCCCATTTTCGACATCCTCCCCCGGCAGAATATCATCCACTTCCAGTGAATAAAGAAGTTGGACTGGCCTTCGTAGCTTCGTCCCTTTACTCGTCTGGACTTCGCAGGTTCTCGTTATGCCCTTACAAGTTTCCATTGGAGTCTCGGCAAATTCTGATCGTGTAACAACGCCACATCTCCTTTCTTAGTTTTTTTGGTCTGTGTACTTTGGGTGTGTGGTGTACAGATCGCAATTTTTGTAAGTAATCTGTATGCCATCGCTTCCAAAACTTTGATGTCTTCGGAGAATACTGTTTCTTCTTATTTCAGGATTTGTTAAGTCCATACTAAATCCCCCTTTAGTAGTTCCAGTGAGGAAGTGCGCAGGCGTTAATATTAGTAAATTTGATGGGTCGTCATCGATGAAAGTCAAAGGCCTTGAATTGACTATAGCCTCAACTTCAGTAAAAATTGTGTGTAATTCATCAGAGTTGATACTTGCTCTTCCAAGTGTTTTAGAGCATCTTTTACTGCCTTCACTAGGCGCTCCCAGAAACCGCCCCAGCAAGCTGCTCGTTCCACTATGAAGCGCCATTCTATTCGATGTCCCTTCGATAAATCTTGTACCTTTTCTGTTGTTAAAATATGGAATAGCTTTTGAATCTCTTGGGACATTCTTCGCAATAAACTTGCGTAATGCCCTGATACAACTCTCGGTCGTTAAATCCGGTACCATTTCCAAATCGATAGTTCTAACTACTGCACAGGTTAGACCTTTACTTGTTTATCAGCATTTGTTACATACAAGGGTCCTGCAAAGTCTACTCCGTTAAACTTGAATGGATTTGCCATTGTTAATCTGTTCTTCGGCAATGGTGCGAATGGTTCATTTCCTGACTTACTTTTCAGTCGTTTACATTTTCTGCATTTGGAAATTATGCATTTTACTCTTTGTCTGCCACGTATAACCCAAAAACCTTTTCTTAACTCATTCAAGGTTACATTTACTCCAGAATGCATTACTCGTTCATGACATCTGTTGATAACTCTTGTTGTGTACGGCGATTTCTGTGGCAAAATGACTGGATGCCTTGTCTCATATGGTAAGCAAGCTTCCTATAACCTACCACCTAATCTCATAATTTCATCATAATCTAAGATGGAAGTGTCAGGATTGCTGAACGATGACTTATTTCTTCCGATTTAGATAGTGCTTCCATTTCCTTGTCAAATTTACTACGTTGTACGTATTTTAACCAATAGATTTCAGCCTTCATTGACTTGCAATGGACCTGTTGTTTTCTTCTTAGTTTTACATAGTTAAATAAATCTTAGGATATACGCTGTAACATATATTCTTATATTCTTAATTCCAATTTTCCAATTTCAATATTCTTTCTATTTTTCAAAGTTCTCTAAATTAAACAGAGGTTCAACAACTTGCAATCACTTCATTGACTTGCAATGGACCTGTTGTTTTCTTCTTAGTTTTACATAGTTAAATAAATCTTAGGATATACGCTGTAACATATATTCTTATATTCTTAATTCCAATTTTCCAATTTCAATATTCTTTCTATTTTTCAAAGTTCTCTAAATTAAACAGAGGTTCAACAATGAGGTTGACAATCGTCACTTGTTGGTTTAAATGTCACTTAGGTTCAACAAGGCGTTGACCTGATTTTCTTCATTGTTATCAATGTCATTTAGTGGCCACTTTTGTTGATCTTCTTGTAACCAAGTTGGTCCACTCAACCACATTTCTGCTGCAAGTAAAACTTTTGTAGACATACCTCTAGTTAACAAATCAGCCGGGTTGCCTTTGTTAAGCTTCTTATTTCGTTGACTCTATTAGTAATGTATACTTCCTTTCTCTACGTATTTCCTTTTATCCAGTAAAGGGTGATCTTTGAGTCCGACCACATAAATATTCCTATAATATTTAACATTGAACTTCTTAAAATATTATGCTGAAGTCTAGCTGCACACAATGCGGCCGTTAACTCGAGTTTAGGCAATGTTAACTGTTTGTCTCCCCTTTTATTTAAAGGGGCAACTCGATTTTTCGCGATAAAAAAATGACAGGTACTTGTTTTCATTTTAAATATGCTACAGTTCCATACGCTTGTGATCTCGTGTCAGCAAATACATGTAATTCCACTTTTTCGTTACTGTTATTTAAAGCTATGCGTGGAAAATGTAAATTTGCCAATTCGGGTAATTCTGAATAACATTTTTTCTATTCGCACTACAAATTTCCGGGCAAGTGAGGATCCCATTCAAGACCTTGTTTTCATATACATTGCAGTATAATTTTTATTCTCACAGTGTAAGGTCCAAGCACACCTAATCTAGCCGGTGATGGTGTTTTATTTTCAAAAGCTTGTATGGCTAATTTATGTGTACCTGCAATACGTAAATTCAACTGACGTGTTAAATTTTCTTTTATGTGTGTGAGCTACCACCATCTATAACCATTCGAGCTAATATTTCTTTTTAGATTAATTTACAATGCACTCACAGGCAGTTTTCAAGTAAACATTGTCTAATTGGCCGGTTGTTAATAGACTTGAAGAACTTTCATTATTAGCTGTACTAGGTTTAACATTAGCTCTTTTTTGTTTTCGGTATCTCGGATCACACATTGAATTTACATAGCTGTTTTTACATTTTGCACAACTGAAACCCCTAGTTTTACAATGTTTTGAAATGTGGTTCGGCTTTTTTGCTATAAAATGTTCTTTTCGTTCAAATTTAAAGAAGAGTCACAATCTTTTGTTTGATGGGTTCTGGCTTGACAGAACAAACAATAATTTTATACACTTGTTAATAGACCAGCGGAAGTGAACGTTTTATCTTTTTTGTTTTCTGTACTGTGGTTATTCGAAAATTTCTGATTACTGTCCCATTCACTTGAACAACGTGCTTGTTCAATGGAATCTATTTTAATTTTTATAAATTGCAGTAATATCATTATTTGCTTATTATAATCTACGTCTGTCTTGTTATTCTATTGAAATCCACTACAGGAACTACTAGCGCTTAGGTAGTTCAGTAGTTAAGTAGAAGGTAGTTAAGTCGGTATCAGCTAACTTTTGCTTATTGAAAGCAATTCTCAAATTGTATGGCAATGCTTTAAATATAATCGATTTTGTTAGAAGTCCATATTGGTTTGGAGAAGTACTAAGGGTCGTTAGTGATTTAGTTACGGCTGTAGCCGTATTATACAATTTTCTCAAGCCATTTATGTCCTTCTCATATTTTACGTGTGTTATTGCTAGTAACTTCTGATTATAAATATCAACAATACGCTCTTGGTTTCCGTACTCGTCTGTCAGCAATCCGATTGCATCATGGTAAGACGATTGACTTTACGTCAAACCGTTAATTGTTATTAATGCTTAACCACTCTAGTAACATTTTAGATATGGAAATTTTGACGAATCATCTTAATTTTTGTTCTCGTGAATTGCGAGATTGTACTGCTCCCAAAAAGCTGGCCAACTTGAAATATTACCGTCAAATTTAATTAAATCAAGCCTGGGTAATCTTACCAGAGTCTGGCGCTGACTAATTTTTATATGCGCCGTATCTTCTTGTTGCTGCATTGTTAATGGCGACGAAGCCGCACCAACCCTGATTTTGGTTGAGGCGATGTCTGCTTGCGTCTGCCGATACATTAATTGTTCTAATCTTGCGATTACCTTTACTGCATTGTCCTTATACTTTTTTCGCACTCATTCTCTAGTTGATCATCATCGAATACAGGCGCTAATTTTTCAATGACAACTCCAAGCTGATCACGAATAGCCTTTACCCTTGCAATAACTGCTGGAATATTGTCCACATCAATATCTTCTTCATCCATCAGCTCTGCTTCTTTAATTATTAGCGTTAGATGTTTGCGGTACGTTTTTCTTAATGATAAATTCATTTTCTTCGTTATGGTTCTGATTATAACACTCACACACTTTATACGTAATTTAAAGGTCCCTGGTTTCGGCACCAAAATGTGAATATTACCGATAAAAGAACACTTTTGTATGTATTGACCACTTGAACTTTATTTTGAACTGTACACGTTCGGTTATTGATTTTTCTTGATGGTCTTTTGTTTTTTACACTGTTTACACGATATATGAATTTAAACTCCTCGTGCGTTTGCGCGATCGTAGAATATTGGCGTGAGCCCATAGGCCATAGGCTCGCACAGGGCCTGCGTTCTAGACCGAAAGGGACGTAAAGCTCGTCACTGCTGCAACATTCTCCCTTTCGGTCTAGAACGCAGGCCCTGTGCGAGCCTATGGCCTATGGGCTCACGCCAATATTCTACGATCGCGCAAACGCACGAGGAGTTTAAATTCATATATCGTATAAACAGTGTAAAAAACAAAAGACCATCAAGAAAAATCAATAACCGAACGTGTACAGTTGAAAATAAAGTTCAAGTGGTCAATACATACAAAAGTGTTCTTTTATCGATAATATTTACATTTTCGTGCCGAAACCAGGGACCTTCAAATTACGTATAAAGTGTGTGAGTGTTATAATCAGAACCATAACGAAGAAAATGAATTTATCATTAAGAAAAACGTACCGCAAACATCTAACGCTAATAATTAAAGAAGCAGAGCTGATGAATGAAGAAGATATTGATGTGGACAATATTCTAGCAGTTATTGCAAGGGTAAAGGCTATTCGTGATCAGCTTGTATTCGCCCCATTTTCAACAGTCTGTGAGTGTTCGAAGTTGGGAAATGATATTTTGACATATGAGAAAAGGTTAATTTGGGTTTTGTTGCCAAGGTTGAAATTATGAATGTTGTGGCAAAATATGTTATATATCCCAGCCAGCGTTGAATGTTGCAGGAATGTTGCAGCAATGTTCCGAAGGCTGCACAACATTCCGAATGTTGCTGCAACATTCCTGAACATTCCAGTGGCAACGTTGCAATGTGAATGTTGCAGCAACATTCCTGCAACATTCCAGTTGCAACATTACAATGTGAATGTTGCAGCAACATTCCTGCAACATTCCAGTGGCAACATCACAATGTGAATGTTGCAGCAACATTCCTGCAACATTCCAGTTGCAATATTACAATGTGAATGTTGTAGCAACATTCCTGCAACATTCCAGTTGCAATATTACAATGTGAATGTTGTAGCAACATTCCTACAACATTCCAGTAAGGCTGCGCCAATTATTTTATTCATTATTAATATTATCATTTATTTTTACTGTGATTATTTTTACTTGGCTTAATTTTTTTTATTCTCATACTCAAAAATGTATTCTATTTTTAGTTATTTTTCCGATCGGCGCGTGTATTTTCCGCCGATCGGAATTTGCATACACAATGCGTGTATATACTCAATGAAACGTTGCTGTATTTATCTACGCTCTCTCTTCTTTCTGTACTCCTTTCTTCCACTTTTATGTAGTGTATTTAGGCTTGATTACGATGAACTTAACGTGACGAGATGAGACGTGATGAAAACCTAAAACCCATTGTTTTATATGCGGCCCATTACGATCGAGGTAATGTGAAGTATCCGAACTTAACGTAATCTACCAATTTCCAAAGTTTCACGTCGTGTCGCCTTATCTTTCAGCCAATCAACGCTCTCGATTCTTGCGCGCATGCACTCGAATTCAAGAGTAGCATTTTCCATTGTGTTGTTACATTCACTTTGTTTACAGTTCGAAAAGTTGTTTATCGAAAATGAATTAAGAGTTAAAAAATGTCGATTAATGACGTTTTGTCAGTTGAGTGTGTGCGGGCGTATTCCCAAATATATGATAAGAGGCATGCAGGTTTCAAAAAAAGACTCCGCATGGAAGAATGTGGCCGAAACAATGAATGGTGGGTTATGTTGCATCTTTTTATTCGAAATTTACAGTTCATACTTTTCTATATCCTTTCTATCTATATTTCAGCAACAGTGAAAGGATGTAGCTCCGGGTGGCAAACCCTTTGTGAGAGGTTTCTCAAAGAGAAGTGGATTGTTGAGCTTGATGGGATGGGTCAGGAGCAGCGGCATCGACTCGTCCAGAATGGCCAATTATTGCAAATATTGCAATTCCTGAAACCCCATATTAGGAAAAGGAAGTGTATGAACGCTGAGTCCCTCCTAAACGCGTTTACATAACCTACTTGTACAACAAACACATTGCCTTAAAATTTAGTTGGCAAGGTCGTTGAAGAAACGATGTTTTAGCCAATTGATGATGCCGAAATTACTCTGTAGTAAGTTTATTTCTTTAAAAGTGAACATATTTATATTTTTGCCAGATATTTTTACTTATATTTTATATTGTCCTAAAATTTTACAGAGACTTTGCGGAGAGAAATGGTAGAAAAAAGATATACAAAAGACTCTGGCGAAATGACTTATTCAAACTACAACAAGAGTGAGTCGAGCCAAAAAAAGCAAATGCAGAAGTTTCCTCCGATGAGAATAACAATAACAGTACATGAATTTAGAAAAAAAAGTGAAAGTGAAATATGTAAATAAAAGAGAAGAATAAAAGAGAATAAAACCAAAAATATAATTTTCTATTTTTCAATATTGAATATATTCATATAACATTCCTGCAATATTCGCTATATTCCTGCAACATTCATGCAATGTTCGCAATCTTCCTGCAACATTCATGCAATGTTCGTAATGTTCCCGCAACGTTCCTGCAATGTTCGCAATGTTCCCGCAACGTTCCTGCAATGTTCGTAATGTTTCCGCAACGTTCGTAATGTTCGTAATTATTATTGTTGTTGTTGAAATATACTTTATTATTGTTGTTGTTGAAATATGTAAATATTAAATGCAGTAAGGCGCCTTCCCTGTACTAAAATGGGGTCAATAAATCAAGATTTTTTGAAAATTAAATAAAATTGTGTAAAAATGTGGTTTAAGTCTTGAATTTTTTTATGTGATTTGAAAAAAAATTAGGTTTTTTAGACGAGCTTTACAAAGTTCCGCCCCCGCAGGGGGGCGGCTGTAGGTGCGTTTTAAATTTATCACTTTTTCTTCAAAAAATCGTCGAAACGGGAAATTGTCATTTTCTGTGGTAAAACTCAACGGGCCTTCGACCAGTGTCTGTATGCAGCTCGTAAGTCCCACACGGCGTCCTCCACGTGTCAAAAACAGGAGATCGTTTCTAGCACCTTTGAGGAGCAATTTTGGTCAGCGGCTCGATTTTTTTACTCCGTCCTCTTGCCGCGTCGATTTCACGTTTTTTGACGTCATGCGGAAAAGTACGCGACCGTCGATTCACCCGGCGCGGCGGAAAATGTAAGCGCAGAAAAAAACATTTTTTCATCACATCTGTGGACGCCGTTCTCTTAATTTAAGAGCGCCGTGTCTCCAAACCAGTTCGTTCGATGCGAGATGTTTACCCGCAACGGGCGGTGAAAGAATCTGGTACCTCCGGCATCCTGTTCCCGCTCTGGGTCAATTTTAACACCAAAATTGGAAAAACGCTGTGTTTCTTTCACCTAATTTGCGGGGATCCCTCTCCTGGGATACCCAACAGACGGATCGGGACCGGACCGGCACCATTCGATTCGGCATAGTGCCTTTTAGTTTGTTTTGGAGTTTAATTGCGATTGCGCGCCGGATGCCGCCGGGACTCCCGAAAAATCATGTTTTGCAGACGTACGCGAGAATGAATTAAAGAGCAGGACGTCGCGGTGGCGGTTTCTAAATAGAGAACGAAAGGGTCTATAAGGCGATAGGAACGACGCACCGCTCGATCGCATTTGGGGGGTCTCGACGCCAGTCCAAACTCAAAACGAATTTTTCAAAATTGAGCAAATTGAAACCTTCAATATTCGGTGAAATGTTTTAGAATTGTTTTGCTCTTTTCAAGGATTATAGCCTCGCCTGTCTACTTTCAAACGGCACATCTCTCGGCACGTCACTTTATTACAGCAAAGTCACTTTTTTTCACCTCTTCAAACGGAAACGCAAGAACAATTACATTTCAAAAGAGAAATTACATTTCTAGTCCGACTATTGCATGCCCGGTGAAAAGGCCAACAGTATGGCGTTTGAATTTCTCAAATGCGTCAACGGATTCGCACTTCGGGATAAATAAACTACGACCATTGCTTGCCGCTGAATCTCCAATTTACACTTGCCCGCCGCGAAGCGGACAAATACATCAAGACAACATACGCGCGCCAGCGCGAACTCTCAATTCAATATAGAACAGTGTTGCAAGGACCGTTGGTTTAACCCCGGTTAGATTAGGTTGCCTGCCGCGAAGCGGACAGATAAATCAAGACATCGTACGCGCGGCAGCGTGATCTCTCCATCCAATATAGGACAGTGTTGCAAGCACCGTTGGTTTAACCCCGATTAGATTAGGTTGCCCGCCGCGAAGCGGAATGATAAATCAAGACATCATAGGCGCGGCAGCACGACCTCTTGATCCAATTTAGGACAGTGTCGCAAGAACCGTTGGTTTAACACCGGTTAGATTAGGTTGCTCGTCGCGAAACGGACAGATAAATTAAGAAAACATACGCGCGGCAGCGCGAACTCTCGATATAATGTAGGACAGTGTTGCAAGGACCGTTGGTTTAACCCCGGTCAGATTAGGTTGCACACCGTGAAACGGCAGATAAATCCAGACCCTCAAACTCGGACATTACAAAAATTAATAAATTCAAATAACTATAAATTGAAAACTGCAACAGATATATTGCAATTTCTTTCCTACTCATAAAGATTATACATTTTATAATTGAAATTGACGTTTTGATATCTTCGTGGAAAATAGCTTGACACAGGATTGTTTTTAACAAAGAAATATTTTTTTGTCCAACTCTTCGAAGTGTTCGAAGTGTAATAGATTTTATTTTCATCTAAAAATTGTGTCATTTTAATATTTCCAAAGCGAACCGTTTGTCCGAAATTTTCTTTTACAAACGAAAAAATTTAAAAACAAAATGCAGGGAAGGGGACCGTTGGTTTAAACCCGGGTGGATTAGGTTTCCCGCCACGAAGCGTAAAGATAAATCAAAACAACATAAGCTCGGCAGCCCGAACTCTCGATCCCATATAAGACAGTGTTGCAAGGACCGTTGGTTTAAGCCCGGTTAGATTATCCCCTTGGATAAATTTTGGGATTTGATATTTTTTACTTTTGTGATTAAACCGATGGTTTTAACAAAATTTGCAAAGAATACTTTTTTGTAGACATCGACATTTTACATACGGACATCCCGGTTATAATTTTCTAATATGAGGCGTGGACGAGATATTTCCAAGAAAATATTAAAGACAACATCATTCCTCACACTGTCCCCATTGGAGCGCGAGCTTTTAAATTATATCAACTGATACTTCTGGTGGATACCCACATTCAGTAAAAGTTTCATTGAAATATCTGAAATGTCAATACATTTTTTCGCAATTTTTGAAATTTCCGTGTTCGTTTTTGATCGGAATTCCTGATTGACATGTCTGGATTTGTTTAAAAATTTATTTTAGTAAGTTTCACAAAACGTGGAACAATAAACTTTCACACATTTGTAAAGAATTAGCCAGTCTATTATATTCGTCAGTTAGTTTTACAAAATATTTTATCTGGTGGCGGCCGCCGCCCCTTAAACTCAAAATCTCACACGAAGTCAGACATTCAAATAAATATAGTTTGAAAACTTGGACAGTTGTATTCAAAATTCCTTCAGTTCGACGTAGCTTATAGATTTTTCTATTCAAATTTTATAATTTGGTATTTTTGTGGCCCATAGACTTGACACAGAATTTTTTTATTTGACCATTTTTTTTATCTTGATATATGGTCTAGATTTATCCGGTCTTGATTCATCTGATTAAGACCTGCCGCGCAGTAGCGCGTGTATTATATATATATATATATATATATATATATATATATATATATATATATATATATATATTATAAAGAATAGATATTTCTATTGAAGCAATTTGACCATTTTGGAATTTTCATGGCCGATAACCTTGACACTTTATTTTTTAATTAAAGAAATACATGAAAATTAATTCAAAGTTGAAATTAACGTCAGTTGAGTAACTTTTTTTTTAGTGGAACTTTTTGTAATATAATTTTGCTAAGCGTTGCTAATTGTCTAAAAGCAAACTAACTATAATTGGAGGAGTGATATTGGAAATCAAGAGTCGCCAACCTTCATAAAAGGAGGTTACTATATATGATGAAGTGACGTTAGTAACTAAAGCTTACAATTTTGTCGAAAAAAAGTCTTAACAGCTGACTTTTTCTGACTTGGTTATGTTATCTGTCAAACTTGACAACCACAATGTAACTTCCACAAATAGTTTGTGAGATTATGTTTAAGTATTTTGTTAACTCAACAACACAACATACCAACTTGATTAAAACAATATGGTGGTTATGTTGAACGTCAAAGCTGACAACATCAATGTCACTTAATCAATTTAAAGTTTATGAAAGTTTTATTGAGATTTTCAGTAACTTTTACTCCACAGCTGATTTTTTATGGTCCATGTTGTACACCTTAGTAACCAATATCACATCGTTAGATATAGTAACTTTTTTATGAACGTTGTGAGCTTTTCATTTCTAATATCACTCCTTAAATTAGAATCACTTTGATTGCAGACAATTGGCAACAGTATATGATTAAGTACATCTCAAAAGTGTTTGATTATTTTATTTTACAAACCTGACTGCATTAAAATCATTTGAGACGAATGAATTATTAGTTTATATTTTGTGCAGTAGAAGTTGTACATCTTGCAACTCATACAAGCTAAGCTTTCTACAAGAATCGCGCAGCTCGCAATTCTGCTCACTCTTTCAGATACAAGTTTCAAAATTCATTATACAATTCCACCCTCATCAATTATTCCACCTTTAACAACTAATCCATCCTTTTTAACTCTTCCATCATTAAAAACTATTCCATTCCGAAAAATACGATCCACATGTACTAGTTATTATTATTATTATTAATTTTATTATTATTATTATCCTCGGATTGCACACAAAGTGGATGGTGCTAAGTTTTCGTGGTTTTCAAATCTTTTTCTTCTTCTTGGCCCAGATTTCCCGCATTTTCTGTGAGTGTGCCAGTTTTCTTTCTTCGGTCCAGGAGGTTCCAGTCTTTTTCTTGGTCTCCTTCTTCACTTCCCACTGGTGTATTTGATGTCTGAGAGTCGTTCTGTCCTGAGTATCTGTGATGTTTGCTGCTTCTAGGTCTTGTGTTACTTGTTTCATCCACTTGGTACTGACTTTACGTTTCTGTAGGAAGTTCAGCATCTGTTTAGTTAGTCTGGTCTCCGGGAGTCTTGAGATGTGTCCGTAGAATCTAAGTCTGCGTTTTCTGATGTCGTTCTCTATGTTAGACAGTTTTCCGTGGTTTCTATTGATTGTAGTCTATATCCTTCATCTGTGAGTTTTGGTCCAATAATTTTTCTGATGATTCGCTTTTCTTCTTTCTTCAGGGCTTCCATGTCACCTTTATTCGAGGCTATAGTTTCTGATGCGTATAGTATGGCGGGTTTGATGACTGTATTGTAATGTCTGATTTTTGTTTGGATGCCAAGGTTCTCTTGTTGTAGATGTTTGCAGTCATGCCGTAGCCTTTTCTTACTTTCTCTATCCTTGTCTATTGAGTTTCTTTTTCAATTCCTGTATGTTGTATGATTTCTCCTAGGTATTTGAATTTTGTAACTCTGTTTATTGTTCCGTATTTCGTCTGTAATTGTTGTGTGTCTTTTTTGTTTGTTGACATGTACTTAGTTTTCTCGAACGATATTTGTAGTCCAACTTTTTCAGCGCACTTTTTGAGGGCTTCTACCTGTTGGATCGCTTGTTCCTCAGTGTCTGCTAGAACTGCAAGGTCATCTGCGAATGCTAGGCATTTAAAGGTGATACCGCTTCTGCCTAGAGTGGCGGCTGTTGTGTTCCATTCTCTAATTACTTTGTCCAAAATGAGGTTGAACAGGAGTGGGGAGAGGCCGTCACCTTGTCTGACTCCTGTTTCAATTTTGAAAGGTCTTGAAATTTCTCCCATGAATTTCACTTTGGAGTATGTATCTGTGAGTGTTGCCTTTACTAGGTTCAGTGTTTTTGTGTCCAGTCCGAGTTCGTTTAGCGTGTTGAAGAGTGATGTCCGGTCTACTGAGTCGTAAGCCTTTTTGAAGTCAACAAATGTGCAGACCGTGGGTTTGTTGCTGAGTGCTCTAATTCTTAGGCAGCTTTTGAGATTGAATATTTGTTCTACACAAGATATGTGAGGCCTGAAGCCCGCTTGGTACTAGCCTATTTTGCCTTCAAGTTGTGTCTGAACTCGTTCTTGTAAGCATGCTGAGAAAATTTTGTATGTTACTTGAAGAAGGGAGATCCCTCTGTAGTTGTTCACATCTGTCCGGTCTCCCTTCTTGAAGAGCGGATGAATGAGAGCGCATCTCCAGTCTTCGGGTACTTTTTCTGTGTTCCAGATTCCGTGGATAATTTCTGTGAGTTCTTGGAGTGCGTTTTTGCCTAGGTTTTTCAATAGTTCTGCGACTATGCCATCTTTACCTGAGGTTCTGTTGTTCTTTAGCCGTTGGATGTGTCTTCTGATTTCTTCTGTTGTTGGGGGAGGTGATGGTGGTGTTGTGGGTTCCTTGTATTCGTGTTGG
Source organism: Phosphuga atrata (assembly GCA_944588485.1). Lineage (NCBI taxonomy): Eukaryota > Metazoa > Arthropoda > Insecta > Coleoptera > Silphidae > Phosphuga > Phosphuga atrata. The sequence continues at coordinate 71,911,593 of OX155893.1, read as the reverse complement.
AATCTCTCTGGTGGGGGTGGGCAGTTCAGAAGTGAGTCAAAGTATCGTGCTAGGAGTTCGCAGTTCTCCGTGTTGGTCAGTGCTAGTGTTTTGTCTGGTTTTCTGAAACATAGATTTTGAGGTTGATAGTCTTTAATTTTATTGGCAAATGTTCTGTAGAAGTTGTGTGAGTTATAGTTGCGGAAATCCTGTTCGATCGAGTCTAGTTGTTCGTGGATGTATCTGCGTTTGATCTGTCTGATTGTTTTTGCCGCTCGTTTTCTGATCTCCAGGAACTTCATCTGATTTTTTAGTCGCGTATCTTTTGAGTGCTAGTTTGCGTTCTTCCAACGCATTCTTGGTTCCACCAGGGATGTTTGGACTTTCTTTTGAGTGGGATTGTCTGTTTGGCTGTCTGTGTGATTTTCTTCTGGAAGTCAGCCCAATTATCTGTAGGGATTTTTTCCCATTGTTCCTGTAAGTTGGATGTGTGTATTTTCTCTATGTCAAATTTTTGTGGTGTCTGCTTGAGTAGTGGTCTTTTTCTTGGAGTGAATTTGACTTTGGCACGTGTGAGGTAGTGGTCTGAGTCAATGTTGGCTCCTCTTCTGACTTTAATATCTGAGATCGTCCTGTAATGTTCTCTTGATATGGCTATGTGATCGATTTGGTATTAATATTAATTATTAATAATAATAATTATTATTATTATTAATAATAATAATTATTATTATTATTACAATATACTAATCGAGTAAGGTGCCTTCCCTGAACTGAAAAAGGGTAAAAAAATCAAGATATTTTTAAAATTAAGAAAATTTTTGTAAAAATGCGGTTTACGTCTTCAATTTTTTCCGGTAAATTGAACAAAAAAATAGTTTTTTTTAGAAGAGCTTTGCAAAGTTCCGCCCCCGCAGTGGGCGGCTGTGACTGCGTTTTAAATTTTTCACTTTTTCTTCAAAAAATCCGTTCCTCTTGCGCATCGAAACGGAAAATTGTCATTTTCTGATGTAAAACTGAGCGGGCCTTCGACCCATGTCCGTATGCCGCTCACACGGCCTCCTCCGGGTGTCAAAAACAGGAGATTGTTTGTAGCACCTTTGAAGAGCAGTTTTGGTCCGCGGCTCGATTTTTTTTACTGCGTCCTCATGTCGCGTCGATTTCACGTTTTTTTACGTCATGCGGAAAAGTACGCGAACGTTGGTTCTTTTAATCACATCTGTGGACACCGTTTTCTTGATTGTAGAGCGCCGTGTCTCCAAATCGGTTCGTTCGATGCGAGATGTTTACCCGCAACCGGCGGTGGAAGAATCTGGTACCAACGGCATCCTGTTCCCGCTCTGGGTCAATTTGAACACAAAAATCGGAAAAACGTGGTGTTTTTTTCATCTTATTTGCGGGGATCCCTCTCCTGGGATACCCTACAGTCGGATCGAGCACCAATCGATTCGGCATAGTGCCTTTTAGTTTGTTTTGGAGTTTAATTGCGATTGCGCGGGGATTGCGCCGGGACGCCCGATCAACCATGTTTTGCAGACTTACGTGAGAATCCTGGATTCGCTAAATTAAATAGCAGGGCGTCGCGGTGGCGGTTTCTAATAGAGAACGAAAGGCTCTATAAGGCGATAGGAAGGACGCACCGCTCGATCGCATTTGGGGGTCTCGACACCCGACCAAACTGGAAACGAATTTTTCAAAATTGAGCAAATTTAAACCTTCAATATTCGGTGAAATGGTGTAGAATTGTATTTCTCTTTTTAGGAATTATAGCACCACATGTCTACTTTCGAACGACACCTCTCTCGGCGCATTACACCTCCGGGGACGTTCCGCAGGCCCCAATTCGCATAGCAAACATTTACGTTTTTCATTTCCCTACATTTCTAATAAATTCTTCTAGCATGAATCGATAGAGTAAACTTTCCTCTACCAGCGGAGAAAATTTTATTATTCCTTTCCAAACCGTTTTACCAAGCATTACCCAGCATTTTTTTTTAATGCAATTCATTTGCCAGGATTCGAGGTGGCGAGCAACGGTTGCATAATCAACTCCGCCCTACAGAAGTTTCCTTCCATTTTCCGTGGTGAATGGTGTCCGGGAAAATTATTAGAATCGTCAGAATTGTTAAAGTTGAAAATTTCTACATTAGAAACAATTGAATATTCCAGCAAATTCACACTTTTACATGAGTGAAAGTAAGCTCGGCCATATTTGATACACCATATTAGAGTTTTTACTGATTTTGTAAAAGGAAACTATTGTTTTACAAATTTCTGATTGGAGATTCTTGATTCGGCTAATTTTACATGGGGGACAAAGTAAGTTTTTGAGTCATCTGGTAATTTAAAATTCATTTTCCAAACGGTGAGAGTTACGAGTTTTCTACAAGAATAATTAAAAATTATACATTTAAGTTTTTGGAACCTAAAGGTATTCCTCGACTTCCTAGCGTGTATAACAAAGGAGTTATTGTTAAAAAACGGTCAGTCCTACCACTTGACGGCTAAAGTAAAAGCCATCTCAAAATTTATCCGGTTTTTCTTTTTAAATCGAATAGTGCTCATTAAGGCCTATTGAAATGTGCTGCTTGCAAACTTCGACAAATCTTATGCCTCATTTCCTTGGGTTTGCATGAAATAATTTTAGCACAGATGTATAGAGCGCACTTTCTTTTAACAAACTCATTAAGTTTTATATACTTTACACATTTTTTATATAGATTGTACATGTTTCTATTGAAATTGACATATTTGCGGTCGATAGCCTTGACACAGGATTTTTTTTAATAAAGAACTACTTGCCAATTTTCTTGTCCAATTTTCCGAAGTCTAAGAAACATGCATTTAGCGCTATTTTATCGAGCAGATTTTCATCTAAAAGTTGTATCATTTTCATTTTTCCAAAGCGAACCGTTTTGGCGGAAGAGCCCACTTAAACCCATGTAAATTAAAAACGAAATTCAGAGAAAGGATAAATTTTGGGATTTTATATTATTTACTTTTGCGACTAAACCGAAGGTTTTTACAAATTTGCACACAATACTTTTTTGTAGACATCGACATCTAACATACGGATATCCCGGATAAAATTTTCTAGCTTGAGGCATCCACGAGATATTTGCAAGTAAGGTTTGAAGAAAAAAATCATTCCTCACGACGTCCCAATTGGAGTGGGAGCGTTCAAATTTTTTCAACTGATACTTCTGTTGCATACGCACATTCAGTAAAAGTTTCATTGAAATCCCTCAAATGTTAATACATTTTTTCGCAATTTTTGCATATTTTAAAATTTTCGTGTTCGTTTTAAGTTGAAATTCGTGATTGACATGTCTGGAGTTGTTTAAAAAAATATTTAGTAAGTAATTTAAGTAATAAATATAGTAAGTTTCACACAACGTGGAACAATAAAATTTCACAAATTGGTAGAGAATTAGTCAGTCTATGATATCCCTCACTTAGTTTTGCAAAATACTTTATCTGGCGGCGGTCGCCGCCCCTCAAACTTAAAGTCGCACACGAGGTCAGACATTCAAATAACTATAGTTTGAAAACTTGGACAGTTGTATTCAAAATTCCTTCAGTTCCGCGTACCTTGCAGATTTTTCTATTGAAATTTATATTTTGGTATTTTCGTAGCCGATAGCCTTGACACAGAGTTTTTTTTTCTGACCAAGACCACATACCCGCGACAGCGCATGTATGGTCTTGATATATCTGGTATTAATTTATCTGGTCTTTATTTACCTGATCAACACCACCTAAGCGCATCAGCGCGTATGTGGTCTTGATTTATTTGATGAAGACCACGACGCGCGTCAGAGCGAACTCTCGATTTTATATAGGTCAATGTGAAAAAGAACCGTTGGTCTAACTTCGGTTAGATTAGGTTGCCCGCGGCGAAGCGGACAGATAAATCAAGACAACATACGCGCGGCAGCGCGAGCTTTCGAATCAATATAGGTCAATGTAAAAGAGGACCGTTGGTTTAACCCTGGTTAGATTAGGTTGCCCGCCGCAAAGCGGACTAATAAATAAAGACAACATACGCGCGGGAGCGCGAACTCTCGATCCAATATAGGACAGTTTTGCAAGGACCGTTGGTTTAACCCCGGTTAAATTAGGTTGCCCAGCGCGAAGCGGGCAGATAAATCAAAACAACATACGCGCGGGAGCGCGAACTCTCGATCAAATATAGGACAGTGTTGCAAGGGCCGTTGATTTAACCACGGTTAGATTAGTGTTGCAAGGACCGTTGGTTTAACCACGGTTAGAATAGGTTGCCCGCCGCGAAGCGGACGGATAAATCAAGACAACATACGCGCAGCAGCACGAGCTCTGGATTTAGAATAGGTCAATGTGAAAAAGGACCGTTTGTTCAACTCCGGTTATAATAGGTTGCCTGCTGCGAAGCGGACAGATAAGTTAGGTAGCCCACCGCGAAGCGGGCAGATAAATCAAAAGAACATACGCGCGGCTGCGCGAACTCTTGTTCCAATATAGGACGGTGTTGCAAGGACCGTTGGTTTAACCCCAGTTAGATCAGGATGCCCGCCGCGAAGCGGACCAATGAATCAAGACAACATACGCGTGGCAGTGCGAATTCTCGATGCAATGTACGACAGTGTTGCAAGGACCGTTGGTTTAACCCCCGTTTGAATAGGTTGCCCGACGCGAAGCGGACAGATAAATCAAGACAATATACGCGCGGCTGCGCGAACTCTTGATCCAATATAGGACGGTATTGCAATGGCCGTTAATTTAACCCCGGTTAGATTAGGTTGCCCACCTCGAAGCGGATAGAAAAATCAAGAAAATATACGCGCGGCAGCGCGAATTCTCGATCCAATACACGACAGTGTTGCAACGACCTTGTTTAACCCCGGTTTGATTAGGTTGCTCGCCGCGAAGCGGACAGATAAATCAAGACAACATACGTGCGCAGGGCGAGCTCTCGATTCAATATAGGCCAATGTGAAAAAGGACCGTTGGTTTAACCCCGGTTAGATTAGGTTGCTCGCCGCAAAGCGGAGAGATGAATCAAGACAACATACGCGCGGCAGCGCAAATTCTCGATCCAATATACGACAGTGCTGCAAGGACCGCTGGTTTAACCCCGGTTTGAATAGGTTGCCCGCCGCGAAGCGGACGGATAAATCAAGACAACATACGCGCGGGAGCGCGAACTCTCGATCCAATATAGGACAGTGTTGCAAGGACCGTTGATTTAACCACGGTTAGATTAGTGTTGCAAGGACCGTTGGTTTAACCACGGTTAGAATAGGTTGCCCGCCGCGAAGCGGACTGCTAAATCAAGACAATATACGCGCAGAGCACGAGCTCTGGATTTAGAATAGGTCAATGTGAAAAAGGACCGTTTGTTTAACCCCGGTTAGATTAGGTTGCCTGCCGCGAAGCGGGCAGATAAGTTAGGTAGCCCACAACGAAGCGGGCAGATAAATCAAAAGAACATACGCGCGGCTGCGCGAACTCTTGTTCCAATATAGGACGGTGTTGCAAGGACCGTTGGTTTAACCCCAGTTAGAGTAGGTTGCCCGCCGCGAAGCGGACCAATGAATCAAGACAACATACGCGTGGCAGTGCGAATTCTCGATCCAATATACGACAGTGTTGCAAGGACCGTTGGTTTAACCCCCGTTTGAATAGGTTGCCCGACGCGAAGCGGACAGATAAATCAAGACAATATACGCGCGGCTGCGCGAACTCTTGATCCAATATAGGACGGTGTTGCAATGGCCGTTAGTTTAACCCCGGTTAGATTAGGTTGCCCACCTCGAAGCGGATAGAAAAATCAAGACAACATACGCGCGGGAGCGCGAACTCTCGATCTAATATAGGACAGTGTTGCAAGGACCGTTGGTTTAACAACGGTTAGAATAGCTTGCCCGCCGCGAAGCGGACAGATAATTAAGGCAATATACGCGCGGCAGCGCGAACTCTCGATTCAATACGGGTCAATTTGAAAAAGGACCGTTGGTTTAACCCCGGTTAGATTAGTTTGCTCGCCGCGATGCGGACTGATAAATGAAGACAACATACGCGAGGGAGCGCGAACTCTCGATCCAATATAGGACAGTGTTTCAAAGACCGTTTGCTTAACCCCGGCTAGATTAGGTTGCCCGCCGAGAAGCGGGCAGCTAAATCAAGACAACATACGAGCGGCAAACACTTAATCCAATGTAGGACGGTGTTGCAAGGACCATTAATTTAACCTTGGTTAGATTAGGTTGCTTACCGCGAAGCGTACAGATAAATCAAGAAAAGATACGCGCGGCAGCGCGAAATCTCGATCTAATATAAGACCGTGTTGCTAGGACCGTTGGTTTAATCCCGGTTAGATTACGTTATCCGCCGCGAAGCGGACGGATAAAGCAAGACATCATACGCGCAGCAGCACGAGCTCTCGATTCAAAATGGGTCAATGTGAAAAAGGACCGTTGGTTTAACCCCGGTTAGAATAGGTTGACTGCCGCAAAGCGGACACATAAACCAAGACAACATTCGCGCGACAGCGCAAACTCTTAATTAAATATAGGTCAATTTGAAAAAAAACCGTTGGTTTAACCAACAAATAAATCAAGACTACATACGCGCGGCTGCGCAAACTCTTGATCCAATGTAGGATGGTGTTGCAAGGACCGTTAATTTAAACCCGGTTAGATTAGGTTGCCCACCGCGAAGCGGACAGATAAATCAAGAAAACAAACGCACGGGAGCGCGATCTCTCGATTCAATATAGGTCAATGTGAAAAAGGACCGTTGGTTTAACCCCGGTTAGATTAGGTTGCTCGCCGCAAAGCGGAGAGATGAATCAAGACAACATACGCGCGGCAGCGCAAACTCTCGATCCAATATACGACAGTGCTGCAAGGACCGTTAGTTTAACTTCGGTTAGATTAGGTTGCCCACCGCGAAGCGAACAGATTATTCAAGAAAACATACGCGCGGGAACGCGAACTCTTGATCAATATGGCAGTGTTGTGTAAGACAGTGTTGCAAGGGCCGTTGGTTTAACCCCGGTTAGAATAGGTTGCCTGCCGCGAAGCGGACAGATAAATTAAGGCAATATACGCGCGGCAGCGCGAACTCTCGATTCAATAAGGGCCAATTTGAAAAAGGACCGTTGGTTTAACCCCGGTTAGATTAGTTTGCTCGCCGCGATGCGGACTGATAAATAAAGACAACATACGCGCGGCTGCGCAAATTCTTAATCCAATATAGGACGGTGTTGCAAGGACCATTAATTTAACCTTGGTTAGATTAGGTTGCTTACCGCGAAGCGTACAGATAAATCAAGAAAACGTACGCGCGGCAGCGCGAACTCTCGATCCAATATAGGACAGTGTTGCAAGGACCGTTGGCTTAACCCCGGCTAGATTAGGTTGCCCGACGAGAAGCGGGCAGCTAAATCAAGACAACATACGCGCGGCTGCGCAAATTCTTAATCCAATATAGGACGGTGTTGCAAGGACCATTAATTTAACCTTGGTTAGATTAGGTTGCTTACCGCGAAGCGTACAGATAAATCAAGAAAACATACGCGCGGCAGCGCGAAATCTCGATCTACTATAAGACCGTGATGCTAGGACCGTTGGTTTAATCCCGGTTAGATTACGTATACAGATAAATCAAGACAACATACGCGCGGCTGCGCAAACTCTTGATCCAATGTAGGACGGTGTTGCAAGGACCGTTAGTTTAAACCCGGTTAGATTAGGTTGCCGACCGCGAAGCGGACAGATAAATCAAGAAAACATACGCACGGGAGCGGGATCTCTCGATCCAATATAGGACAGTGTTGCAAGGACCGTTGGTTTAACCACAGTTAGATTAGGTTGCCCTCCGCAAAGCGGACAGATTAATCAAGACAACATACGCGCGGCAGCGCGAATTCTCCAATATACGACAGTGTTGCAAGGACCGTTGGTTTGAACCCGGTTTGATTAGGTTGCTCGCCGCGAAGCGGACAGATAAATCAAGACAACATACGTGCGCAGCGCGAGCTCTCGATTCAACATAGGTCAATGTGAAAAAGGACCGTTGGTTTAACCCCGGTTAGATTAGGTTGCTCGCCGCAAAGCGGACAGGTAAATCAAGACAACATACGCGCGGCTGCGCGAACTCTTGATCCAATATATGGCGGTGTTGCAAGGACCGTTGGTTTAACCCCGGTTTGAATACGTTGCCCGCCGCGAAGCGGACAGATAAATCAAAACAACATACGCGCGTCTGCGCGAACTCTTGATCCAATATAGGGCGGTGTTGCAAGGACCGTCAGTTCAACCCCGGTTAGATTAGGTTGCCCGCCGCGAAGCGGAGAGATAAATCAAGACAACATACGGGCGGCAGCGCGAATTTTTCATCCAATATACGACAGTGTTGCAAGGACCGTTGGTTTAACCCCGGTTTGAATACGTTGCCCGCCGCGAAGTGTACAGGTAAATCAAGACAACATACGCGCGGCTGCGCGAACTCTTGATCCAATATATGGCGGTGTTGCAAGGACCGTTAGTTTAACTTCGGTTAGATTAAGTTGCCCACCGCGAAGCGAACAGATTAATTAAGAAAACATACGCGCGGGAACGCGAACTCTCGATCCAATATAGGACAGTGTTGCAAGGACCGTTGGTTTAACCACGGTTAGATTAGGTTGACCGCCGCAAAGCGGACAGATAAATCAAGAAAACATACGCGCGGTAGCGCGAAATCTCGATCTAATATAGGACAGTGTTTGCAAGGACCGTTGGTTTAACCCCGGTTAGATTAGGTTGCCCGCCGCGAAGCGGACAGATAAATCAAGACAACATACGCCCGGCAGAGCGAATTCTCGATTCAATATACGACAGTGTTGCAAGGACCGTTGGTTTAACCCCGGTTAGAAAAGATTGCCCGCCGCGAAGCGAACAGATAAATCAAGAAAACATAAGCGCGGCAGCGCGAAATCTCGATCTAATATAGGACAGTGTTGCAAGGACCGTTGGTTTAACCCCGGTTGGATTAGGTTTCCCGCCGCGAAGCGGACAGATAAATCAAGATAACATACGCGCGGCTGCGCGAACTCTTGATCCAATATTGGACGGTGTTGTAAGTACCGCTAGTTTAACCCCGGTTGGATTAGGTTGCCCACAGCGAAGCGGACAGATAAATTCAGAAAACATACGCGCGGCAGCGCGAACTCTCAATCCAATATAGGAGAGTGTTGCAAGGATCGTTAGTTTAACCCCGGTTATGTTAGGTTGCTCGCCGCGAAGCGGAGAGATTAATCAAGACAACTTACGCGCGGCAGCGCAAAATTTTGATCCAATATACGACAGTGTTGCAAGGACCGTTGGTTTAACCCCGGTTTGAAAAGGTTGCCCGCCGCGAAGCACACAGGTAAATTGAAGCGGACAGGTAAATCAAGACAATATACGCGCGGCTGAACGAACTCTTGATCCAATATAGGACAGTGTTGCAAGGACCGTTGGTTTAACCACGGTTAGATTAGGTTGCCCGCCGCGAAGCGGACAGATAAATCAAGAAAACATACGCCGGGTAGCGCGAAATCTCGATCCGTTATAGGACAGTGTTGCAAGGATTGTTTGTTTAACCCCGGTTAGAATAGGTTGCCTGCCGCGAAGCGGACAGATAAATTAAGGCAATATACGCGCGGCAGCGCGAACTCTCGATTCAATAAGGGTTATTCAATTTGGAAAAGGACCGTTGGTTTAACCCCGGTTAGATTAGGTTGCTCGCCGCGAAGCGGAGAGATAAATCAAGACAACATACGGGCGGCAGCGCGAATTTTTGATCCAATATACGACAGTGTTGCAAGGACCGTTGGTTTAACCCCGGTTTGCATACGTTGCCCGCCGCGAAGTGGACAGGTAAATCAAGACAACATACGCGCGGCTGCGCGAACTCTTGATCCAATATACGACAGTGTTGCAAGGACCGTTGGTTTAACCCCGGTTTGATTAGGTTGCTCGCCGCGAAGCGGCCAGATGAATCAAGACAACATACGCGCGGCAGCGCGAATTCTCGATCCAATATACGACAGTGTTGCAAGGACCGTTGGTTTAACCCCGGTTTGATTAGGTTGCTCGCCGCGAAGCGGGCAGATAAATCAAGACAACATCCGTGCGCAGCGCGAGCTCTCGATTCAATATAGGTCAATGTGAAAAAGGACCGTTGGTTTAACCCCGGTTAGATTAGGTTGCTCGCTGCGAAGCGGAGAGATGAATCAAGACAACATACGCGCGGCAGCGCGAATTCTCGATCCAATATACGACAGTGTTGCGAGTACCGCTGGTTTAACCCCGGTTTGAATAGGTTGCCCGCCGCGAAGCGGACAGTTAAATCAAGACAATATACGCGCGGCTGCGCGAACTCTTGATCCAATCTAGGACAGTGTTGCAAGGACCGTTGGTTTAACCCCGGTTAGATTAGGTTGCCCGCCGCGAAGCGGACAGATAAATCAAGATAACATACGCGCGGCTGCGCGAACTCTTGATCCAATATAGGACGGTACTGTAAGGACCGCTAGTTTAACCCCGGTTAGATTAGGTTGCCCAACGCGAAGCGGACAGATAAATCAAGACAATATACGCGCGGCTGCGCGAACTCTTGATCCAATCTAGGACAGTGTTGCAAGGACCGTTGGTTTAACCCCGGTTAGATTAGGTTGCCCGCCGCGAAGCGGACAGATAAATCAAGATAACATACGCGCGGCTGCGCGAACTCTTGATCCAATATAGGACGGTACTGTAAGGACCGCTAGTTTAACCCCGGTTAGATTAGGTTGCCCACCGCGAAGCGGACAGATAAATCCAGAGAACATACGCGCGGCAGCGCGAACTCTCAATCCAATATAGGATAGTGTTGCAAGGATCGTTGGTTTAACCCTGGTTAGATTAGGTTGCTCGCCGCGAAACGGAGAGATAAATCAAGACAACATACGGGCGGCAGCGCGAATTCTTGATCCAATATACGACAGTGTTGCAAGGACCGTTGGTTTAACCCCGGTTTGCATACGTTGCCCGCCGCGAAGTGGACAGGTAAATCAAGACAACATACGCGCGGCTGCGCGAACTCTTGATCCAATATATGGCGGTGTTGCAAGGACCGTTAGTTTAACTTCGGTTAGATTAAGTTGCCCACCGCGAAGCGAACAGATTAATCAAGAAAACATACGCGCGGGAACGCGAACTCTCGATCCAATATAGGACAGTGTTGCAAGGACCGTTGGTTTAACCACGGTTAGATTAGGTTGCCCGCCGCAAAGCGGACAGATAAATCAAGAAAACATACGCGCGGTAGCGCGAAATCTCGATCTAATATAGGACAGTGTTTGCAAGGACCGTTGGTTTAACCCTGGTTAGATTAGGTTGCCCGCCGCGAAGCGGACAGATAAATCAAGACAACATACGCCCGGCAGAGCGAATTCTCGATCCAATATACGACAGTGTTGCAAGGACCGTTGGTTTAACCCCGGTTAGAAAAGATTGCCCGCCGCGAAGCAAACAGATAGATCAAAAAAAAAACATAAGCGCGGCAGCGCGAAATCTCGATCTAATATAGGACAGTGTTGCAAGGACCGTTGGTTTAACCCCGGTTGGATTAGGTTTCCCGCCGCGAAGCGGACAGATAAATCAAGATAACATACGCGCGGCTGCGCGAGCTCTTGATCCAATATTGGACGGTGTTGTAAGTACCGCTAGTTTAACCCCGGTTGGATTAGGTTGGCCACCGCGAAGCGGACAGATAAATTCAGAAAACATACGCGCGGCAGCGCGAACTCTCAATCCAATATAGGAGAGTGTTGCAAGGATCGTTAGTTTAACCCCGGTTAGATTAGGTTGCTCGCCGTGAAGCGGAGAGATTAATGAAGACAACATACGCGCGGCAGCGCAAAATTTTGATCCAATATACGACAGTGTTGCAAGGACCGTTGGTTTAACCCCGGTTTGAATACGTTGCCCGCCGCGAAGCGGACAGATAAATCAAGACAACAAACGCGCGTCTGCGCGAACTCTTGATCCAATATAGGGCGGTGTTGCAAGGATCGTCAGTTCAACCCCGGTTAGATTAGGTTGCCCGCCGCAAATCGGACGGATAAATCAAGACAACATACGCGCACAGCGCGAGCTCTCGATTCAATATAGGTCAATGTGAAAAGGGACCGTTAATTTAACCCCGGTTAGATTAGGTTGCTCGCTGCGAAGCGGAGAGATGAATCAAGACAACATACGCGCGGCAGCGCGAATTCTCGATCCAATATACGACATTGTTGCGAGGACCGCTGGTTTAACCCCGGTTTGAATAGGTTGCCCGCCGCGAAGCGGACAGGTAAATCAAGACAATATACGCGCGGCTGCGCGAACTCTCGATCTAATATAGGACAGTGTTTGCAAGGACCGTTGGTTTAACCCCAGTAATATTAGGTTGCCCGCCGCGAAGCGGACAGATAAATCAAGACAACATACGCCCGGCAGTGCGAATTTTCGATCCAATATACGACAGTGTTGCAAGGACCGTTGGTTTAACTCCGGTTAGAATAGGTTGCCCGCCGCGATGCGAAAAGATAAATCAATAAAACATAAGCGCGGCAGCGCGAAATCTCGATTTAATATAGGACAGTGTTGCAAAGACCGTTGGTTAAACCCCGGTTAGATTAGGTTGCCCGCCGCGAAGCGGACAGATGAATTAAGATAACATACGCTCGGCAGCGCGAATTCTCGATATAATATAGGACAGTGTTTGCAAGGACCGTTGGTTTAACCCCGGTTAGATTAGGTTGACCGCCGCAAAGCGGACAGATATATCAAGATAACATACGCGAGGCTACGCGAACTATTGATCCAATATAGGACGGTGTTGCAAGGACCTCTAGTTTAACCCCGGTTGGATTAGGTTGCCCACCGCGAAGCGGACAGATAAATCCAGAAAACATACGCGCCTCAGCGCGAACTCTCAATCCAATATAGGAGAGTGTTGCAAGGATCGTTGGTTTAACCCCGGTTAGATTAGGTTGCCCGCTGCGAAGCGGACAGATAAATTCAGAAAACATACGCGCGGCAGCGCGAACTCTCAATCCAATATAGGAGAGTGTTGCAAGGATCGTTAGTTTAACCCCGGTTAGATTAGGTTGCTCGCCGCGATGCGGAGAGATTATTCAAGACAAGACACGCGCGGCAGCGCAAATTTTTGATCCAATATACGACAGTGTTGTAAGGACCGTTGGTGTAACCCCGGTTTGAATACGTTGCCCGCCGCGAAGCGGACAGATAAATCAAGACAACATACGCGCGTCTGCGCGAACTCTTGATCCAATATAGGACAGTGTTGCAAGGACCGTTGGTTTAACCACGGTTAGATTAGGTTGCCCGCCGCGAAGCGGACAGATAAATCAAGAAAACATATGCCGGGTAGCGCGAAATCTCGATCCATTATAGGACAGTGTTGTAAGGACCGTTGGTTTAACCACGGTTGGATTAGGTGCCCGCGAAGTGGGCAAATAAATCAAGAAAACATGCACGCCGCAGCGCGTACTCTCGATCTAATATAGGACAGTGTTGCAAGGACCGTTGGTTTAACCCCGGTTAGATTACGTTATCCGCCGCGAAGCGGTGGACAGTGTTGCAAGGACCGTTGGTTTTAACCCGGTTAGACTAGGTTGCCCGCCGCGAAGCGGAGAGAAAAATCAAGACAACACACGCCCGACAGCGCGAACTCTTGATCCAATATAGGACGGTGTTGCAAGGACCGTTAGTTTAACCTCGGTTAGATTAGGTTGCCCACTGCGAAGCGGACAGATAAATTAAGAAAACATACGCGCGGCAGCGCGAAATCTCGATCTAATATAGGACAGTGTTGCAAGGACCGTTGCTTTAACCGCGGTTAGATTAGGTTGCCCGCCGCGAAGCGGACAGATGAATCAAGACAACATACGCGCGGCAGCGCGAATTCTCGATATACGACAGTGTTGCAAGGACCGTTGGTTTATCCCCGGTTTGAATAGGTTGCGCGCTGCGAAGCGGACAGATAAATCAAGGAAACATAAGCGCGGCTGCGCGAACTCATGATCCAATATAGGAAGGTGTTGCAAGGACCGTTAGTTTAACCCCGGTTAAATTAGGTTGTCCTCAGGGGAGAAGCCAAACTCCTACTGGGCGCGTCCCTCGGGTGGCGGATAGGGGAAGCCTTCACCGGTTTGCCGGCGGGTAGTGGTCAAATAAAATAAGTCACCGCGGACCAAATAGTGCAACGGAGGAGACAACCTCCATGAATAAAATAACATTATGACAAACCCTGCCCGACGCTGAATACGAGATGATCAAAGAGGGTAAGTGTGGGCTGCTCTTTTGAAAAGCTCCCTCGACAAGGTGGAAGTCCAAAGGAGGGCGACTCTCGCAGGACGGTCTGATTATGTAAATACCTGGCGGCGGAAATTACGATCCAAATGATTATGGCTGGCGGGTAGGCACTCTGGAAGTTGACGACTTTGGCTATGGAAACGGAGGCAAGCCAGGGGGCCGTAGGTGGCAGCCCCACCACCTGGCAAAAAAAAACAAAACTATGGATTTCGAGAAGAAAAAGAATCTCTGGGAGGGTCCTGTGGTGAAGGAAATCCCTCCGTCTGACTTGTCAGACGCTGCCTCACGGGTTACGGAGGAGGCGCTTTTCGATACATCTACGACGTTGATAAAAAATGACGACTTGGCAATGAAAACGGGCAGGAATAAGGATAAGGATGGTTCAGATGGAAAGATCGGAACTAGTGACGACACGGCAAAGGAAAAGGAATACGCGAAGGAATCGGAGCGATCCAAAAGATGGGACAGACAGACCATAGATGGAGACTCGGGAAAACCCGGGGAACAAAATCCCTTTAAGGTAAGACCTCTAATAGCAAGGTCTCCAATGCGAGAAAGAGCCGCTACGTGGGGCCAAAGTGTAAGAAGTACGGTTGCCCAGATAGAGTTGGACGAAAATAACCCAAAAAAAAGTGCGAAGACCTGATTTCCCTGTTAGTGCAGCCTACACAGATCGCACAGAGAGAGACTCTAAATAAGCTTACCAAAAAGACTGAGGAACTAATCCAATAATATTATACATAAATATATATATATATATATATAATACATAAATTCCCTTGCAAAAATGGTTAGCAAAGAATACACTCACAAAGTCTCGGAACGCAAGGGCAAAATAGAACAATTGGAGAGAGGGCTAAAAGAGCACGAAGTAGAAGAGCCCAGAGAAGCAAAATATGAAAGGGAAATGGCTGAACTCCGTATACAAATAGAAAGAAGATCTGGCAAGCGAAAATAGAACTCTGAGAAACGATCTAGAAGAGATCAGGACGGCAAACGGGTGCCTCCGGGCTAGAGTTGGCGAACTCGAAGAAGCCGAAAAAATATCTCGTAGAGAGGATCAAGAGAACTCCTACTGCAAAAGATGCAAAGGGGAAGTAGACACAGGAAGCGGAAACTTTGCGAGATGAAATAAGGTCAAGTGCCAAAGAGGAAAAAAGTACAAACGAAATACTGGAACTTGTCGAGAGGAACTGGCCGCGAAATATATATCATAACTCGGTGGTAGTAGAAGGTAACCCAGTTAATGCCGCAGTAGGACTACATCTAGGTCTATGTGTACCGCACGAAGAAAGAAAAATGGAAAAGGGAATACTCAGACAAGCGGCCGATAGATATCCCGAGCTGCAGGCAATGGAGGGAGAAACAAAGGTCGACTACTTGGTACACTCTATAAAGAGAAAAAAGATGGGGACATTAAGATTACGGAGAGTATTGTCTACAAACTGGAACCAAAGAGCTTAAGACAAATAGACATACTTGAGATATTTCAGGACCTACGGGACAGCTTAGAAGGAAACCACATAACTCAGATAGCCATCCCACATATTACAGGCCTGGAAATTAATAAAATGCGAAAACTTCTAGAAATGGCTATGTATGGCACTCCTGTGATGGTACATGTGTACATCGCCAGAGAATGGACACAAACTAAAAAAGACGAAAAAAGCGCCCCCAAGAGTGAAGGGAAAAATAAAAGCCTGGAAGCTATAATAGTAAAGAGTGATGAACTCGGCTATGCTGACTTATTAAAGAAAGTCCAAGGCGAAATACCAACCCATAGCGAAGCAACCGGCATCACACAAATAAGAAAGACAAAAAACGGAAACCTGCTGCTGGCTGTCGATAAACAAAAAGGAGACGCTGAAAAATTAGGAGACATCCTCAAAGTAAGGCTGGGGTATAAAAACATACTGATGAACAACTCGGACAAAAAAACGGTTCTACACATCAGAAGACTGGATGCGATTTCCACTCCTGAGGAGGTAAAGCAGGCCCTAGAAACGGCTGCAGAAACAAGAATACAAGGACAGATAAACGTTGAGGTTAGTAACGTGAGACCCTCCTATAGGGAATGCCAGGTAGCCACAGTTATGAGTTATGACGACCGGAGAAGTCACTGAGGAACTATGTAAGATGAAAGAAGTTCTAATAGGGTTCACCTTTTGTAGCATAGAGCAGAGGATAAATGTCAAGAGATGCTTCCGATGCTGGAGGCTTGACCATGTTGCAAAAGATTGTAGAGGGGAAGACAGGACCAAAAGCTGCTTAACCTGCGCAGAGGGAGGACTGTCCTAACCCAGGCATGCAATGAGTCTTTCGCGAAGAAAGGAAACAAACCAAGTAATAAGAAGCCCATATACTGGTGGATTAATGAAAATTAAAGGAAGAAATCAGAAAAGCCAAGGAACAGGTTTGGAGGAATATTTGCAACGAAATAGACAATAATATATGGGGGGATGGATATGAGATAGTATGTAAACAAATGAAAATAATGCCAAAGATACAACTTACAGATGACGAACTGATAACACAAACAAAAAAACTCTTCCAAAGAGGAGAGGTATAGAACTGGACCTACAAAGAAATAAACAAAGAAGAAATACCAGCAATCACAACAAAAGAGCTAAATGCAGCATCAAGGAAACTGAAAAGTAAAAAAGCCAGTAGATGGCATTCCGGCAGAAATAGTAAAACAAGCAATTATAAGCCAACAAAGTTACCTCCTAGAGGTTGCAAACGAAACCCTACGGTCAAACAAATTTCCAGAAGAGTGAAAAAGGGGCAGATTATTACTAATAGAAAAACCAAAGAAAGATCCAGTGGCGGACACAAAATACAGGCCAATATGTCTATTGAACAGTATGGCCAAACTAATAGAAGGCATAATTGGGGATAGAATAGTAAAAGAGCTGGAAATGAAGGGAGATCTCGCATCTTACAATTTGGCTTTCGTAAAGGTAGAAGTACAATACACGCAGTGAAAAAAATACAGAAGATCGTAAAATACATAAACTATCAACTAGATAGGCCATACTGCATTATAGTAACAATAGACGTGGCAAATGCGTTCAACACTGCAGCATGGGAAGGAATCATAAAAGAAATGGAGGAACGAAAACTATCAACATACCTTATCAACGTAATTAAAAATTACCTTCAAAACCGGACGCTTGAAAAAGGAGAGAATAGGGAAATAGAGGTCACACGTGGGGTGCCACAGGGCTCGGTAATAGGACCTCTATTATGGAATATCCAACACGACGGAATTCTAAGGCTCCCTGTAGGAAGAAATGTGACTCTAGTCGCATACGCAGACGACCTGGCAATCATTGTCAAAGGTATAAATATGGAAGAGATCACACACATCACAAATAAGACCATAAATAAGGTAAGCATATGTATGAGAGACAAAGAACACAAAATGGCTCCTGAGAAAACAGAAGCCGTAATGCTGGCAGGAAGAAGAAAAATCCCCAATATGGTTATTAAAGTAGAAGGGATAAACATCCATAGGGAAAAATAAAATATCTGGGAATAATAATAGATAAAGATATGAAAATGAGGGAGCAAATTAAGCAGACGGAAATCCGGAAGAACTGCTACGGCCCTAGAGAGATTAATGCCTAATATTGGGGTGGTCAAAACGGGTAGAAGAAAAATCCTAGCGTCAGTGGTACACTCAATACTGCTGTACGGAGCAATCTGGAACGAAACAATGGCAATAACAAAGTATAAAGACATCCTTACCAAAGCACAGAGAAAACTTCTAATCAGCATTTGCTGTGCCTACAGGACAGCGTCCACAGAGGCGCTGCAAGCGATTGCGGGGATACCCCCAATTGAACTAATGGCAGAAGAGAGAACCACTGCATTTACAGACAAGAATAAAACGAAGCTCGAGCTGAAAGCCAACACGTTAGGGAAATGGCAGGACAGATGGGCCAAGGAGACCGGATCGGCAGTATGGACCAAAAGACTAATACCTGATCTGAAAAAATTGGTAAATAGGAAACATGGAAAACTAAATTATTACATTACATAGATACTTACCAACCACGGGGACTTCAGAGCTTACCTGAAGCGTTTTAAAATCATAAGTGAGGAAAACTGCGAGTTGTGCAATCTAAAAGAGGATGCTGAGCACACCTTTTTTGTATGCCCTATGTGGGTAAAGGAAAGAATGGAGATGATAACAAAAATAAAGTAAGAGCTTACACCAGAGAACATAGTTTAATTGCATGCTAGAAAACTGGGATCAAATAGCAATAACCATGTAGAATATTCTAAAACAAAAAGAGCACAGAACAACCTAGAGGAGAGGACTGATGGAGGAAAACTCACTAAAGAAATGCCAGATGGTAGTACCGATAAGGTTTTCCCAAGAAACAAAAATAGATTAGATTGCCCACCGCGAAGCAGACAGATAAATCAAGAAAAAATATGCGCGGGAGCGCGAACTCTCGATCCAATATAGGACAGTGTTGCAAGGACCGTTGGTTTAACCACGGATAGATTCGGTTGCCCGCCGTGAATCGGACAGATAAATCAAGACAACATACGCGCGGCAGCGCGAGCTCTCGATTCAATATAGGTCAATGTGAAAAAGGAACCGTTGGTTTAACAACGGTTAGATTAGGTTGCCCGCCGCGAAGCGGGCACATAAATTAAAACATACAAACATACGCGCGGAAGGCAATCTATCCAATATAAGGCAGAATTGCAAAGACCATTGGTTTAACCACAGTTAGACTAGGTTGCCCGCCGCAAAGCGGACAGATAAATCAAGAAAACATACACGCGGCAGCGCGTACATTCTATCTAATATAGGACAGTGTTGCAAGGACCGTTGGTTTAACCCCGGTTACATTAGGTTGCCCGCCGCGAAGCGGACAGATAAATTAAAACAACATACGCACGGCAGCGCGAGCTCTCGATTCAATATAGGTCAATGTGAAAAAGACCGTTGGTTTAAGCCCGGTTAGATTAGTTTTCCCGCAGCGAAGCGGACAGATATATAATGACAACATACGCGCGGTAGCGCGAGCTTTCGAATCAATTTAGGTCAATGTGTAAAGTCAATGTGATCGATCCAATATAGGACAGCGTTGCAAGGATCGTTGGTTTAGCCCCGGTTAGATTAGGTTTCCCTCCGCGAAACGGACAGATAAATCAAAACAACATACGAGCGGCCGCGTGAACTCTCGATCCAATATAGGACAGTGTTGCAAGGATCGTTGGTTTAACCCCGGTTAGATTAGGTTGCCCGCCACGAAACGGACAGATGAATCAAGACAACATGCGAGCGGCAGCACGAATTCTCGATCCAATATACGACTGTGTTGCAAGGACCGTTGGTTTAACCCCGGTTTGAATAGGTTGCCCGCCGCGAAGCGGACAGATAAATAAAGACAACATGCGCGCCGCCGCGCGAACTCTTGATCCAATATAGGACGGTGTTGCAAGGACCGTTAGTTTAACCCCGGTTAGATTAGGTTGCCCGCCGCAAAGCGGACAGATAAATCAAGACAACAAACGCGCAGCAGCGCGAGCTCTCGATTCAATATAGGTCAATGTGAAAAAGGACCGTTGGTTTAACCACGGTTAGATTAGGTTGCCCGCCGCGAAGCGGGCAGATAAATCATGACAACATACGCGCGGTTGCGCAAACTCTCGATCCAATATAAGACAGTATTGCATGGACCGTTGGTTTAACCCCGGTTAGATTAGGTTGCCAGCCACGAAGCGGATAGATAAATCAAGAAAACATACACGCGGCAGCCCATACTCTCGATCTAATATAGGACAGTGTTGCAAGGACCGTTGGTTCAACCCCGGATAGATTACGTTGTCCGCCGCGAAGCGGACGGATAAATCATGAAAATATACGAGCGGCAGCGCGAAGTCTCGATCTAATATAGGACAGTGTTGCAAGGACCGTTGGTTTAACCCCGGTTAGATTAGGTTGCCCGCCGCGAAGCGGACAGATAAATCAAGACAACATACGCGCGGCAGCGCGAGCTCTCGATTCAATATAGATCAATGTGAAAAAGGACCGTTGGTTTAACCCCGGTTAGATTAGGTTGCACCCAACGAAGCGGACTGATAAATAAAGACAAGATAAGCGCGGCAGCGCGAAATCTCGATCCAATATAGGACAGTGTTGCAAGGACCGTTGGTTTAAACCCGGTTAAATTAGGTTGCCCGCAACGAAGTGGACTCATAAATCAAGACAACATACGCGCGGCAGCGCGAGCTCTCGATACAATATAGGGCAGTGTTGTAAGTACCGTTGGTTTAATCCTGGACCGTCAGCCGCAGAAAATCAAGACAACATACGCGCGGCAGCGCGAGCTCTCGATTCAATATAGGTCAATGTGAAAAAGGAACCGTTGGTTTAACAACGGTTAGATTAGGTTGCCCGCCGCGAAGCGGGCACATAAATTAAAACATACAAACATACGCGCGGAAGGCAATCTATCCAATATAAGGCAGAATTGCAAAGACCATTGGTTTAACCACAGTTAGACTAGGTTGCCCGCCGCAAAGCGGACAGATAAATCAAGAAAACATACACGCGGCAGCGCGTACATTCTATCTAATATAGGACAGTGTTGCAAGGACCGTTGGTTTAACCCCGGTTACATTAGGTTGCCCGCCGCGAAGCGGACAGATAAATTAAAACAACATACGCACGGCAGCGCGAGCTCTCGATTCAATATAGGTCAATGTGAAAAAGACCGTTGATTTAAGCCCGGTTAGATTAGTTTGCCCGCAGCGAAGCGGACAGATATATAATGACAACTTACGCGCGGTAGCGCGAGCTTTCGAATCAATTTAGGTCAATGTGTAAAGTCAATGTGATCGATCCAATATAGGACAGCGTTGCAAGGATCGTTGGTTTAGCCCCGGTTAGATTAGGTTTCCCTCCGCGAAACGGACAGATAAATCAAAACAACATACGAGCGGCAGCGTGAACTCTCGATCCAATATAGGACAGTGTTGCAAGGATCGTTGGTTTAACCCCGGTTAGATTAGGTTGCCCGCCACGAAACGGACAGATGAATCAAGACAACATGCGAGCGGCAGCACGAATTCTCGATCCAATATACGACAGTGTTGCAAGGACCGTTGGTTTAACCCCGGTTTGAATAGGTTGCCCGCCGCGAAGCGGACAGATAAATCAAGACAACATGCGCGCCGCCGCGCGAACTCTTGATCCAATATAGGACGGTGTTGCAAGGACCGTTAGTTTAACCCCGGTTAGATTAGGTTGCCCACCGCGAGGCAGACAGATAAATCAATCGGTTGCCCGCCACGAAACGGTCAGATGAATAAAGACAACATACGCGCGGCAGCACGAATTCTGGATCCAATATACGACAATGTTGCAAGGACCGTTGGTTTAACCACAGTTGATCCAATATAGGACGGTGTTGCTAGGACCGTTAGATTAACCCCGGTTAGATTAGGTTGCCCGCCGCGAAGCGGACAGGTAAATCAAGACAACAAACGCGCAGCAGCGCGAGCTCTCGATTCAATATAGGTCAATGTGAAAAAGGACCGTTGGTTTAACCACGGTTAGATTAGGTTGCCGCCGCGAGGCGGGCAGATAAATCATGACAACATACGCGCGGTTGCGCAAACTCTCGATCCAATATAAGACAGTATTGCAAGGACCGTTGGTTTAACCCCGGTTAGATTAGGTTGCCCGCCACGAAGCGGATAGATAAATCAAGAAAACATACACGCGGCAGCCCATACTCTCGATCTAATATAGGACAGTGTTGCAAGGACCGTTGGTTCAACCCCGGTTAGATTACGTTGTCCGCCGCGAAGCGGACGGATAAATCATGAAAATATACGAGCGGCAGCGCGAAGTCTCGATCTAATATAGGACAGTGTTGCAAGGACCGTTGGTTTAACCCCGGTTAGATTAGGTTGCCCGCCGCGAAGCGGACAGATAAATCAAGACAACATACGCGCGGCAGCGCGAGCTCTCGATTCAATATAGATCAATGTGAAAAAGGACCGTTGGTTTAACCCCGGTTAGATTAGGTTGCACCCAACGAAGCGGACTGATAAATAAAGACAAGATAAGCGCGGCAGCGCGAAATCTCGATCCAATATAGGACAGTGTTGCAAGGACCGTTGGTTTAACACTGGTTAGATTAGGTTGCCCGCCGCGAAGCGGGCAGATAAATCAAAACAACATACACGCGGCAGCGCGAACTCTCGATTCAATATAAGTCAATGTGAAAAACGACCGTTGGTTTAACCACAGTTAGATTAGGTTGCCCGCCGAAGCGGAGAGATAAATCAAGACTACATACGCGCGGGAGCCCGATATCTCGATCCAATATAGGACAGTATTGCAAGGACCGTTGGTTTAACCCTGGTTATATTAGGTTGCCCGCAGCGAACCGGGCAGATAAATCAAGACAACATACGCGCAACAACGTGAACTCGCGATTCAATATTGGACAATTTGGCAAGGACCTTTTGTTCAACGCCGGTTAGATTAGGTTGCACGCCGCGAATTGGATAGATAAATCAAGACAACATACGCGCGGCAGCGCGAACTCTCTATCCAATAGAGGACAGTGTTGCAAGGACTGTTGGTTTAAACCCGGTTAAATTAGGTTGCCCGCCGCGAAGTGGACTCATAAATCAAGACAACATACGCGCGGCAGCGCGAGCTTTTGATACAATATAGGGCAGTGTTGTAAGTACCGTTGGTTTAATCCTGGACCGTCAGCCGCAAAAAATTCATGCAACATATTTAATAGAACTTGATGAGTTGTATTAGAATTTGCATCGAAAATGCCGAAAATTGTTGAAATGGCTGTTCTTTCCGAAGTGAAATGGTAATACTGACAGTTTTTCGCCAATAACTCTGTTGCTATATATTCAAAGAAGACTCGCGTTGTACCTTTGGCATTTAAATCCAATTTAAAAGCTCCAATTATTCTTAAAAAAACTCGTAAATATTGCGGTTGCGCGAATCGGTAGATAGATCATGACCCTCAAACTCGGACATAACAAAAATTAATAAATTCAAATAACTATAAATTTAAAACTGCAACAGATATATTGAAATTTCTTTCAGATCTATATAGAGCAGCGCAAACTCTCGATCCAATATAGGACAATTTGGCAAGGACCTTTCGTTTAACCCCGGTTAGATTAGGTTGCACGCCGCGAATTGGATGGATAAATCAAGACAACATACGCCCGGAAGCGCGAACTCTCTATCCAACATAGGACAGTGTTGCAAGGACTGTTGGTTTAACCCCGGTTAGATTAAGTTGCCCACCGCGAAGTGGACTGATAAATAAAGACAACATACGCGCGGCAGCGCGAGCTCTCGATACAATATAGGACAGTGTTGTAAGTACCGTTGGTTTAATCCTGGACCGTCAGCTGCAGAAAATTCATGCAACATATTTTAATAGAACTTGATGAGTTGTATTCGAATTTGCATCGAAAATGCTGATAAATATTGAAATGGCTGTTCCTTCCGAAGTGAAATGGTAAAACTGACAGTTTTTCGCCAATAACTCTGTTGCTATACATTCGAGGAAGACTCGTGTTGTACCTTTGGCATCTAAATTCAATTTAAAAGCTCCAATTATTCTTCAAAAACTCGTAAATATTGCGGTTGCGCGAAGCGCTAGATAAATCAAGACCCTCAAACTCGGACATAAGAAAAATTAATAAATTCAAATAACTATAAATTTAAAACTGCAACAGATATATTGACAGATATAACAACAGATATATAATTCAGATCTATATAGATTATAGATTTTTCTATTGAAATTGACGTTTTGGTATCTTTGTGGTCCATAGCCTTGACACAAGGTTGTTTTTAACAAAGAAATATTTATTGAAAACTTGCAAATATATTTTTGTGTCCAACTCTTCAAAGTCTACCAGACATGCATTTAGCACTGTTTTATAGAGCTGATTTTCATCTAAAAATTTTCATCTCTGTCATTTTCATCTCTCCAAAGCGAACCGTTTTGCCGGAATTTTTTTT
Source organism: Phosphuga atrata (assembly GCA_944588485.1). Lineage (NCBI taxonomy): Eukaryota > Metazoa > Arthropoda > Insecta > Coleoptera > Silphidae > Phosphuga > Phosphuga atrata. The sequence goes on along the minus strand of OX155893.1, from coordinate 71,887,200 downwards.
TGTAAACGAAAAAATTCCTCTTCTAAAGGGGATTTTTTTTATAGGAAAAATTCCCCTTCTAAAATTTTTTCAATTTTATATTTTTTACTTTTGCGACTAAACCGAAGGTTTTTACAAAATTTGCAAAGAATATTTTTTTTGATCGACATCCTACATACGGATATTCCGGTTATAATTTTCTACTTTCAGGCGTTGGCGAGATTTTGCAAAATCCATTGAAAGACACAATCATTTGCCAAGCTGTCCCCATTGGAGGCGGAGCGTTTAAATTTGGCCAGCGGGTTCTTCATGTGGCCAACCACATTCGGTAATAGTTTCGTTGAAATCCTTATAGTGTTAATATATTTTTTCGCAATTTTTTAATATTTCGAAATTTTCGAGTACGTTTTTGGTTGAAATTCCAGATTGACATGTCTGGATTTGTTTAAAAAAATATTTTAGTAAGTTTCACACAACGTGGAACAATACAATTTCACACATTGGAAGAGAATTAGTCAGTCTATAATATCCTTCAGTTAGTTTTGCAAAATATTTTATCTGGCGGCGGTCGCCACCCCTCAAACTCAAAGTCGCACACAAGGTCAGACATTCAGATTACTATAGTTTGAAAATTAGGACAGTTGTATTCAAAATTCCTTCAGTTCAGCTTAGATTATTGATTTTTCTATTGAAATTAACATTTTGGTATCTTCATGGCCGATAGCCTTGACACAGAATTTTTTTAAATACAGAAATGTTTGCTGAAATTTCTCAAATCTTTTTTCTTTCCAAACTCTAACGAACATGCATGTAACACTGCGGTCATTTTAACCTTTCCAAAGCAAACCGTTTTTGCGGTGCATTTTTTCTTATTTATTTGGTCTTGATTTATATGATCAAGACCACATATACGCGTCTCATACACGCGCGCCGCGTGTATGTGGTCTTGATCCAAAATAGGATAATATGGCAAGGAATGCTGGTTCAATGCGGGTTAGATTAGACACCGCGATGCGGCAGATAAATCTGGATTACATACGCGCGGCAGTGCCGCGCGTTTGTTTTCTTGATCAGTAAAATCAAGACCACATACGCGCGGCAGCGCCGTGCGTATTTGGTCTTGATCAGATAAATCAAGATTCAAAAGTTTAAGGCAAAGTGGCACAATACATTTTTTATCGAAATATTAAAAGACTCTACCACTTCTATTCATTTGCAAAGAATTGCGTGAAATTTAAAAATAAAGCGGGTTTTGAATGTCATTTTCTTTCAAAAACTATATTGCTAGGCAACGCTTCTAAAGCGCTTTCATTGTCACAGTCTGGCAGTATATTTACAATTATCTATAGTCTACCACATGCTGCACCATGTGGCGATGAAAGCGCCAGTGGCGCGCACCTTTAAATTTCTCATACAGTGTTGCATACCGCCAGGCGGCAGAAAAATTGCCAAATAAAATAACATATCGTTCCTTCATCGTCAACAGTTTCGTGCACCTCTAAATTCTCTACATTATTCCATGCTCATCAACTATTTAACCCTCTACAACTATTCCACCCTAAAACAACAATTAAACCCACAACAACTATTCCATCTTTATCACTATTTCACTAAAAAAAAAAACGATTTATATGTACTAGTTACAATATACTAATCGAGTAAGGTGCCTTCCCTGAACTCAAAAGAGGTAAAAAAATCAAGATTTTTTGAAAATCAAGAAAAATTGTGTAAAAATGCGGTTTACGTCTTGATTTTTTTCTGGTGTTCCAGAGTACCAATGTTCCGCCGCCGCACTTTTCACTTTTTTTTCAAAAAAAAAAAAAAAAATTCATTCCTCTTGTGCGTCGCAACGGGAAATTGTCATTTTCTGTTGTAAAACTGAACGGGCCTTCGACCCGTGTCTGTCTGTCGCTCGCAAGTCCCAAACGGCGTCCTCCAGGTGCCAAAAACAGGAGATCGTTTTAAGCACATTGGAGGAGCAGTTTTGGTCAGCGACTCGATTTTTTTACTGCGTCGTCTTGCCGCGTCGATTTCACGTTTTTTGACGTCATGCGGAAAATTAGGCGACGATTTTTTCAACACATCCGTGGACGCCGTTCTCTTGATTGAAGAGCGCCGTGTTTCCAAATCGGTTCGTTCGATGCGACATGTTTACCCGCAACGGGCGGTGGAAAAATCTGGTACCTCCGGCATCCTGTTCCCGCTCTGGGTCAATTTTAACACAAAAATCGGAAAAACGCGCTGTTTTTTTCAACAAATTTGCGGGAATCCCTCTTCTGGGATACTAAAGAGTCGGATCGGGACCGGACTGGCACCAATCGATTCGGCATAGTGCCTTTTAGTTTGCTTTGGAGTTTAATTGCGATTACGAGGCGTAAGGCGCCGGGACGCCCGAAAAACTATGTTTCGCAGACGTAAGCGAGAATCCTCCGGGATTCGCTAAATTAAAGAGCAGGGCATCGCGGTGGCGGTTTTTAAAAGAGAACGAAAGAGTCTATAAGGCGATAGGAACGACGCATCTCTCGATCGCATTTTAGGGGTCTCGATGCCCGTCCAAACTCTAAACGAATTTTTCAAAATTGAGCAAATTGAAACCTTCAATATTTGGTGAAATGCTTTAGAATTGTATTGCTCTTTTCAGGGATTATAGCTCAACGTGTCTACTTTCGAACGATACTTCTCTCGGCACATTACACCTCCGGGGACGTTCCGCAGGCCCCAATTCGCAAAGTCACTTTTTTCACCTCTTCAAACGGAAACGCGAGAAAGAAAATTTACATTTCCAGTCCGACAAGTGCATGCCCGGTGAAAAGGCCAATAGTATGGTGTTTGAATTTCTCAAATCCACCAACGGATTCGCACTCCAGGTCAAATAAACTACGACCATTGCTTGCCGCTGAATCGCCAATTTACACCTACAGCTAATCATTTTGACCCTATTTTCGCTCAGGTTATGTGCAAATGTCATTGTTGAAGTTTATCTGTTTATGATTATTCGTGTGATTGTGAGAAGATAAAATAGATAGAAGATAGAATTTAAACCAAAATTCTGATTTTTTGCTTATTGTTAGGTTGAATTTCAAATCAAATTCAAAGAAGTTTCTTGAAATCTCAAAATTGTAGATTTCGGCGACTCTGGAACTTGATTAGCAACACACAGCAACGTCAAAATTCGCAATTTTTCACAAATTTCTGCAAGAAAACGAAGATTTTAACTTTTCTTTTAGCAGATTCTTAAAATTCAGAACATTTTACATCAGAAACAGTTGCTTCCGAAAATATTTGAATTCTAAAATTTATTTCATAAAACGCAATATTTACGAGTTATTTTTAAGAATAATTGGAGCTATTGAATTGAATTTGGATTCCAACTGTACAACACGCGTCTTCCTCGGATATATAGCAACAGAGTTATTGGCGAAAAACTGTCAGTTTTACCATTTTACTGCGGATGGAACAGCCATTTTAATATTTATCGTCTTTTTCGATTAAAATTCGAATTCAACTAATCAAGTTCTATTAAAATATGTTGCATGAATTTTCTGCGGCTGACGGTCCAGACGTGGCCGACGTTTAAACTTAACCCTGGTTAGATTAGGTTGCCCGCCACGAAGCACGCAGATAAATCAACACAACCTACGCGCGGCAGCGCGAACTCTTGATTCAATATAGGACAATTTGGCAAGGACCTTTGGTTTAAACCCGGTTACATTAGGTTATCCGCGGCGAAGCGGACAGATAAATGAAGACAACATACGCGCAGCAGCGCGAATTCTCGATTCAATGTAGGTCAATGTGAAAAAGGACCGCTGGTTTAACCCCGGTTAGATTAGGTTGCCCGCCGCGAAGCGGACAGATAGATAAATGAAGACCACATACGAGCGGCAGCGCGAGCTCTAGATACAATATAGGACAGTGTTGCAAGGACGGTTGGTTTAACCCCGGATAGATTAGGTTGGACACCGCGAAGCGGCAGATAAATCAAGACCCTCAAGCTAGTACATAACAAAAATTAATAAATTTAAATAACTATAAATTGAAAACTGCAACAGATATATTGAATTTTTTTTGTTACCTATATAGATTATACATTTTTCTATTGAAATGGACGTTTTGGTAGGGATAAATTTTGAGATTTTATATTTTTTACTTTTGTGACTAAACCGAAGCTTTTTACAAAATTTGCAAAGAATAATTTTTTGTAGACACCGACGTCTTACATACGTATATTCTGGTTATAATTTTCTATCTTGCGGCGTTGACCATATATTTGCAAATAGGATTTGAAGAAAAAATCATTCCTTACGACGTCCCCATTGGAGTGGGAGCGTTCAGATTTTGTCAACTTATACTTATGCATAAGCACATTCAATAAAAGTTTCATTGAAATCCCTCAATTGTTAATACATTTTTTCGCAAGTTTTGAATATTTTGAAAATTTCGTGTTCGTTTTTTGGTTGAAATTCGTGATTGACATATCTGGATTTGTTTAAAAAATTATTTTAGTAAGTTTCACACAACGTGGAACAATAAAATTTCACACATTTGTAGAGAATTAGACAGTCTAGGCGGTCGCCGCCCCTCAAACTCAAAGTCGCAGACATCTTTTAACAAAAATTGATAAATTCAAATAACTATAAATTGAAAACTGCATCAGATATATTGAAATTTCTTTCAGATCTATATAGATTATAAATTTTGCTATTGAAATTGACGTTTTGGTATCTTTGTGGTCGATAGCCTTGACACAGGATTGTTTTTAACAAATAAATATTTATTGAAAACTTGCAAATATATTTTTTTGTCCAACTCTTCAAAGTCTACCTGACATGCATTTACAGCTTGATCTAAAATAAGCTAAAGTGGCAAAATCTGTTAGCCTAACTTAGGTTGGGACGCATACCGCAAAGCGAAAGAAAAATTAAGACAAACTACAAGCGGTAGCACGACCCAAGAGATAAAAATAAGATAAAGCTTGAAAGCTGAAAGTTGGTTTAACCTAGCTTAGGCTATTAAGTTACATGTCGCAAAGCGCCATAGAAAGCCAGACCACATACCCATCCCTCGAAGTCAAACCGGAACTGATACTAATAGATTCAAATAGCAACAACTCGAAAACTGTAATAGATATAATACAAACTCTTTCAGTTCTATTAAGATCATAGATATTTCTATTGAAGAAATTTGACCATTTTGGAATTTTCATGGCCGATAACCTTGACATTGGATTTTTTAAATAAAGAAATACATGAAAATTAAGTCAATGTTGACATCAACGTCAGTTGAGTAATTTATTGGTTATTATTTTTTTTTTGTGAAACTTTTAGTAACATAATTTGGCTAAGTTTGTGTTGCTAACTGTCTAAAAGCAAACTTACCATAATTGGATAAGTGATATTGGAAATCAAGAGTTGCCAACCTTTATAAAAGGAGGTTACTATATATGATGAAGTGACGTCAGAAACTAAGGCTTACATGACATTGACATGATTATGTTATCTGTCAAAGTTGACAACTACGTAACTTCCACAAATAGTTGGTGAGATTATGTTTGAGTATGTTGGTAACTCAACAACACAAGATACCAACTTGAATTAAACAATATGTTTGTTATGTTGAACGTCAAAGTTGACAACATCAATGTCACTTAATCAATTTAAAGCTTATGAAAGTTTTAGTGAGATTTTCAGTAACTTTTACTCCACAGCTGATTTTTTATCATCCATGTTGTACACCTTAGTAACTAATATCACATCGTTAGATATAGCAACTTTTTTATGAGCGTTGGGTTGGGAGCTTTTCAATTCTAATATCACTCCTTAAATTAAAGTCACTTTGATTTCAGACAATTTGCAACACTATATGATTAAGAACATCTCAAAAGTGTTTGATTATATTATTTGACAAACCTGACAGCATTAAAATCATTTGAGACGAATGAAATATTAGTTAAATTTTGTGCAGTAGGAGTTGTATAACTTGCAACTCATACAACCTAATCTGATTCTATAATTATTTATATTCTATTTGTTTACATATAGAAAAATTACAGCAAAATGCATAAATAGGACATTATTCCCTTCGTATCAGAATTAACCATTCCTATTCCCCTGAATGTACACCTTTTCGAGGCCTCCCACAAGGGTGTCCCCTCTCCCCCTTTCTATATAACATATTTTACCACGATATTCATAATTTCAACCTTGGCAACAAAACCCAAATTACCCTTTCCTCATATGTCAAAATGTCATTGCCCAACTCCAAACACTCACAGACTGTTGAAAATGGGGCGAATACGTCCCTTTCGGTCTAGAACGCAGGCCCTGTGCGAGCCATTGGGCTCACGCCAACATTCTACGATCACGCAAACGCACAAGGAGTTTAAATTCATATATCGTATAAGCAGTGTAAAATACAAAAGACAATCAAGAAAAATCAATAACCGAATGTATAGAGCATTGGTCAATAGGCTTTTGTAAAGATGCATCTATTGTTAGTCGAGGAAAAACGAAAAGGTATACATGCGAAACAAATTATTGCTCTCTTTTTACGGTATATCAACATGGGGCCTAGGCCCCATACGCGATTGCTCACCTTTTTTGTAAACTAATGCACATGAAATTTTCGTTCCGTGTCTTTTTTTGTATATATTTATTTTGTATATTTTGATAAATACATATTTTTACTACACTTTACTTGAACAGAGCCTTTCTCGACAAGGAAACGACGACTCCAACTATGGAGTCAGTTAAGGGTAATCATGAAAGAGGATGATTTTTGTCCAATTGGGCCTTGTTAGTCGCAGTTGTTTATCCAGTTTTAGTTGCATAACTTGGACTAAAGGTGGGCTAGGTTCTATATTAAAAAAATCAATTAACATTTAACATGAATTGAATTTACGCACCCTTACGATTCATTAATCGCGAAGCGCGCGCGATAAGTGTTCTCTTACGTAATACCAATTCTGGGCTCAAAGCGCGAAGTCTACTCCGTAAAGTCTGTGATAAAGTATCGGTTACCTAATTTTTGCGTTTGCATTTTTCTTTCAGAAATTTTATTTTCCGGTTATTATCGTAAGCTAACACACACGCCATCACTAAGACCATATCAGAAAAACGTCCATCTTGTTCTGATTTTCGAAAAAAGCGCGTGACGGAGATTGAAGCCAAAACATAGTGAAAGAAAATGAACACTGGCAGAAAATAGACAGAAAGATAATGTACCCAATGACGTTTTGACATCCCTTCAAATTTTCTTCATCAAGTATTTATATTCTTTCTCTAAATTGTTTTCAGATTTCCACACACAAAGGGATGTCACAACGTCATTGGGTACATTATCTTTTTGTCTATTTTCTGCCAGTGTTCATTTTCTTTCACAATGTTTTGGCTTCAATCTCCCTCACGCGCAATCACGCGAAAATCAGAACAAGTTGGACGTTTTTCTGATATGGTGTTAGTGATGGCGTGTGTGTTAGCTTACGATAATAACCGAAAAATAAAATTTCTGAAAGAAGAATGCAAACGCAAAAATTAGGTAACCGATACTTTACCACAGACTTTAAGTAGTAGACTTCGCGCATTGAGCCCAGAATTGCTATTACGTAAGAGAACACTTATCGCGCGCGCTTCGCGATTCATGAATCGTAAGTGTGCGTAAATTCAATTCATGTTAAATGTTAATTGATTTTTTTAATATAGAATATATTTTAAGGTATTAAATACCCTGCATGATACAATATCATACATGACCCAAAATTTAGTCCTGCTCTGGTCATATCTGCGACGTGTGTTTGGGCACCGCTGGCACGGCCCTAGTTACAGCACTGTTGTTAATAAAATGTCATCATGTATTCTTTATATTACTTATTTATTTTACTGAAATTTATTTCTGTGAAACAACAAATCAGATTATTCTCTGATTGGTTGTTCCACAAAATAAATTTCTTGAAAATTTTGGGAAGCACTGGCATGTATTAAAATGACTATGAACAACAAATCAGAGATTATTCTCTGATTTGTTGTTTCACAGAAATAAATTTCTTGAAGATTTTGGGAAGCACTGGCATGTAATAAAATGACTGAATACAGTATGACATTTTCTTAACAACGGTGCTGTAACTAGGGCCGTGCCAGCAGTGCCCAAACATACGTCGCAGATATGACCAGAGCAGGACCAAATTTTGGGTCATGTATGATATTGTATCATGCAGGGTATTTAGTAGGGTACCATAAAATATATTATATATTAAAAAATTCAATTAACATTTAACATGAATTGAATTTACGCACACTCGATTCATGAATCGCGAAGCGCGCGCGATAAGTGTTCTCTTACGTAATACCATTTCTGGGCTCAAGGCGCGAAGTCTACTCCGTAAAGTCTGTGGTAAAGTATCGGTTACCTAATTTTTGCATTTGCATTCTTCTTTCAGAAATGTTATTTACCGGTTATTATCGTAAGCTATGCACGCACGAGATCACAAAGACCATGTCAGAAAAACGTCCATCTTGTTCTGAATTTCGAAAAAAGCGCGTGAGGGAGATCGAAGCCAAAAAATTGTGAAAGAAAATGAACAGTGGCAGAAAATAGACGGAAATATAATGTACCCAATGACGTTTTGACACCCCTTGGAGTGTGGAATCTGGAAATAATTTAGTCCAAGTTATGCAACTAAAACAGCAGAAACAACTGCAACTGACAAGACCCAATTGGACAAAAACGATCCTCTTTCATGATTACCCTTAACTGACTCCATAGTTGGAGTTGCCGTTTCCTTGTCGAGAAAGGCCCTGTTCAAGGAAAGGGTAGTAAAAATATGTATTTAACTTATGACGTGGAACCAAAATTTCATGTGCATTAGTTTACAAAAAAGATGAGCAATCGCGAGGACTTTTGAGTTAAAGACAAGTGAGATAATAGATAAATTTGCTGAAATTGAAGGAAGTTCAATTAATTTGGTTTTTCTTTTATATTAATATATTATTATATTTTATTTCTTCTATACATATGTTTCTTTCTTGTATGTATTTAAAATTAAAGAATTTATTTGTTTATTCACTTTTTTTATTTACTGGGGGCCCCACCTCAATATATATGCCCGGGGCCTCAAAATCCAAACGACGGCGCTGGGCCTAGACCCCATGTTGATATACCGTAATAAGAGAGATGCAATAGTTTGTTTTTCATGTATACCTTTCCGTTTTTCCTCGACTAACAATAAGCAGATAAAGTAAGGCCACAATAGATGCATCTTTACAAAGGCCTATTGACCAAGACACAAAAAGATATTTTAAAAGTGTGTATTAGCATATTTTATTTTTGCACGGAAAGTAGTTTACCTCTCAGAGGGTCTCATGAGCATATTGGAGAATCTGTATCTGGAGTTTTCTTAAGTACCTTGGATATGATTTGTAAAGGAAATATTTCACAAGGAATCGCTTAATAAAGAAAATATTTCATATTTTACGCCATATAAAACTGTAGGGTGAGGGTTTCCTAAGGACGGAAATAATCTCCCCCCTGACATTTAATTATAATTTAGGTAAAGCAATATTTATAAATCATGTGACTATTAAGCCAAATAACGCAACAAGGATATATTTAAACAAATAAACCAACAAAAGAAATATTCTTAACAAATAGGCTAAACAAATAATTAAACAATTCTTAAGATTATAACCAAAACAAGTAATATTCTTAAACAAAACACGTGGCACCAACAAAATGGCGAAATAAGTGGATTCAACAGTCCACATCACTTAAAGTTACTTAAGGAAAAGAATTACATATATAGGAAAAATAATAACCGCACTATATAGTAATTTAAACAATTACAACGCGGTCGCACTCGAAAACCAACCGGCACAAAACATGTGACCGAGCACACCAATATGGCGTGGAAACCAACCGCTGACTACGACGGTTCTACTTAGACTCCCTCAGCATACTCCGCGCATCATCCCTATTAGAGTGGACGCGTAGGCTGTGTTGCCGATACGTCCATCCAAGGCGGGAAAAATTAAGTCAGGCTAGTTTGTGGATATTTTTCCGCATGAGGTCAAAAAAACAAATTTTAGATGACGTTCTAGCCGGACGCACTCATCATCACATCAAGAACAGATGTCACAGATATTTGGATTTATAAAAATATTGGAGCAAACAGTTACAATAGAAAAAAGTTTCATATATTTCATTCAATCTTGTGAAAAACGGGTGAGGGATTGTCAAAAGAAATTTAAAAAAAATTAGAAGATCACAGATTTAAAATTCAAGATATTCGTGGCCAAGGGTATGACAATGATAGTAATATGGCCGATAAATATAACGGAATCCAAACCAAAATAAAAGAAATAAATCATAATTCTGATTTGCAGTGATTTGCCTTGTGCAGTGAATTCTTTGAATTGGTCTGGAGTACATGCCGCTAGTATAACACCCGATATGTTCACATTTTTTTGAATACTTCAGAAAATAATTGTGTTTTTTTCGAGTTCTATGGTCAGATGGGAAACTTTAATTAAACATTTAAAAATTTATTTGAAGAAATTCGCCGACAGTAGATGGTCCTCTAAATCTAAAGCCATCAAAGCTCCAAACATACAAATACCCTAAATCTGGTGCGTTCTAACTACCAACGATTATAATGTAGAAACAATCGCTACAACTAAAAGCATTGTGGATCTAATAAACTATTAATTTATATGTAGTCTGCAAATTTGAATTTGTTTTAGAATCTGTTGATAGAGTGAATGTAGTTCTACAGTCGAAAACCATTACTATCAACAAAGCCTCTGAACTAACATGTCACATGAACACAATTTTCAAGTCATTATAATTATAATAGAAATAAAGGTGTATAATATTGATACGGTTACTATAAATGTTGATAGGTAATTGATTAGATAACAATTTATAAAAAAGTAGTTGAATAGGTGCTTCCATACACACTAACTAAAATAACTGACTTGGTCTTATATGAAATCTTACAACTTACAAAAAATGCCACGAGACTTGGCATTTTTTAAATTTTATGTTTTTGATGGGATAATAATTTGACTATTATATAATTACTATGGGATAATAATTGACATTAATATAGATAGTGGCCGATACCACGTGGTAATCCATACTTACACTGAATAGAGAAATTCACATTTGTGAAGAAATAGTGGATGTTTCAATTCAGTGTAAAAATTATACTATAAACTTCGATTGTCAACATTTTACAATTCTCATATGTATTGTGATAATTTCACTACTCTTATAATTTTCATGTTTTGATATTAAAATTAGAATGTAGTGCAAAATTCTCAAATTCGTACTCAAACCCAAATTTATTTCCGGTAAAGTCTAACTAATTAACTAACTGGTCTGATTCAGGTTTTAGTACGACAATAGTATATTTTTTAACTAGGGCGGTAAGTTGTCAATTTCACGGGAGAGTGAAATTGGGCCCACGAACGATGTGAGCTAATGCACATTCGCTCGAGAGGGCAATTGAGAATACCGCCCTTGTTACAAACAATATTTTTTATTACTCATGCGAGGGGATGTATCTTACAAGTTTGGGATCCAGGTGCCATCCAAAAAAAATAGAATCAGAAATGAAGAATTTGCTTTTTCAATTGTCTCCGGTGGTGTGGATTCGTCATAAGAACTCTCCTCAGTCACCGGTATTACCATATAATTTGCACTCCTTTTAAAACGTTTTCTTTATTTTTTATTATTATTTTGTAATGAAAAAAAAATTTGGACACATTTTATTTTTATTTAGTTATTTGTTTTTTTTTAATATAAGCTAGTGATATTGAATATATGCGTGTGTTACTTAGGTTATGTAGAAAGACAATGCGGAGTGGCATTTCTCATATTAAAAAACGTGCGTTAGGAAGTACTTCGCACGCATGAGCAATAAAAAATAATTTCAGCTTCGGATCAGTTGCGGTTTGTCTCTCTAAATTAAATAAAATCAAAATTAGACTTGAACAAATTAAACATTGACTAAGTTTTATGCTTGTCATATTTTGACCATCTAATTTATGTTAATCTAAACATTAATTAGACAAAACATGGTTTCACTAATTTTTTATTTGCATTAATTTTATTAATATTTTAGACTTTTTGTTTAACTTTCATATATAGGTAATATGTATGTACGTTTCATATATAAATGATAGTTTCACTCGTGCTTGGTTCAAAATGTGAGTTTTTCCAATTACTATAGCCAGTTTGTGTAAGAGCCTAGAATCGTAATTTTATTATTTTTCATAGAAATAATTTGGCAGCCGTATCATGTTTGACTATTTAACCATTTCAGATACTATTCAATTTGTGTTCTTAAAAGTATTATATTATTAGTATTTTTTAACTATGTCAAATTTCAACTTATAATACATTACCAACAAACTATCCAAACCAAACTGTTCCAATTATGATTCTTCTGATAAAACAATTCTTCTATAATCAATATTTCCCGAAAACTTCGCAAAAACAATCCATGTTATTAACATTATTAAACCCGTTATCTAAATGTTTGTAACACATACACTGATTAAAATTGTCTCGCTGCTTGTTAAAGAACGGCCTGCAGCCACTAACAAAACTTGCCACAACAAGCTCAACTTACCAACGGTTGTGAGGAGTGTCAGGGAGTATAGCAGAGCACCGCCGAAGGTCCAATGCGGCGACACAGAACTTGAAACTCCATCAATCCTTCCGGACTCCACAACGGCTCTTTCAAATCGTTTTAATTGCTCCGTCACTAGTTTTGTCCAGTTCTTTTCATACAATACATTTAATCGCTCTGAAACAATAAAATGGAGTTACACATTAAATTTAGACTTTGATAAAATGCCTTTAAACACATTTAAATATCGTTATAACATTTCTGGTAAAATATTTACCACTTAATATTTAACACTTCAAACTTAAGCCGGAAACGTGAAAACTTGCATGGGAAACTTTCCACGCTTCCATGTAAAAACAAATCGAACAATACAGCAGAGAATGCTACCAATGACGCAATTTTCCCAAGTTCAACAGCATGAATGTCATCAGTGTCGCTGCACGTAAGCAACTATGGCAACAAGAAAAACATGGTGTGCGCCCGCGTTTATATCGCCTACAACTAATCAGCTTTATATCGATGCCATGATTAAATCGGGGGTGAATAAATTGCTGCATTAGTGTATAAGTGTTGAACTAGATTATACTAACAATAGCTGAAACTATATAAACAAAACTAGATTGAACTAATTACACATTTGAACACAATGTACTTTGTGTAGATGACAGTAGGTGATAAAACTATTTTAGTTTATCTACTCGAAAAAAGTATAAAATAAATCTGTTTGATGTATTGCCTTGGTGGAGATTGGAAATGAATTATACAGTGATTACGAACCAATAACTTTTAATTATTAAATGCACAACAAACCGAATGAAAAACTTAAATACAAATAAAAAATTAACACTGTTCGAGAAAGAAACTAAAAAAAATATGATGATAAACTTAAAAAGCGTTGCTGCTTTAATTAATGTTTTTTCTCTCTGATCTTGTTTATAGAAACCGTTTCCTCTCTTTTTTTGTTTTTAAGTTACTAGTGACGCTCTTGATTTTAATAAAAAAAATACAAATTAGAGGCGCCACTTGACAAAATATTAAATATCGTTGGTTGCCTAACTCTTTTTCAACGTCTCTCGTACTTCTTTTTCAAACATTCCCCCCGCGACCGACAACTGCGTTGACGAAATTATTGCGAGATTGGTAGCACTGAGAGTTTTGTAATTGGTCGAATAAGAGTTGTTGTTGCCGTTTTGATTGTTACTACTCTGGTGAGTCCGTCCGATCCAGGGTGAAGAGATAAGACCCTCGCAAGTGGCCATTTTGATGGTGGAAATCTTTCGTCCGTGACAAGCACCAATGATCCTTCTTTGATCTGATTTGAGGGATGTTGCCTCTTGGAAATTGAGAGATGACGTTGAAGTCACTCGGGGGATCATCTAGACCAAAATTGTTGAAATTTTTGCTGAACTAGTTGCCATCGTGAAAGTCGTGATATTGGTACAGATGAGAGATTGTTCCGGGATGATAGTAAGGGCGTCACCAATGGGAAAATGTCCAGGAGTGAGACTGCTAGCCATCAGTCAAACAAAGACCGCTACCCATCCCTTGTGAGTCTTGGCGCCCCGACCTCGACATGTTTTGATTGTCATTGGGCCAGCGTAGTCGATTCCAGTATGGAAAAACGGTCGTGTTGGAGTAAGTCGTGAGGCTGGTAGTTGACCAATGAGGTGTTGCGCTCGTAGGCCCGTTGGCGAGCAAATCAAATACAGCGCAAGATGTAAGATCTTACTGGAGCTCGGCCACCAAATATCCAATAATACTTACAGAGATATGCCAGAGTTAATTGAGTTCCCCCATGTAGTGTCCTTTGGTGCACATCATTAATGATAATTTGAGTGAACGGAGTGTCTCAAGGTAAAATGGCAGGGTGTTTCGACTCTGTGTCTAACTGAGTGTGTTCAAGTCGTCCACCGACTCTCAAAATGCCTGCGTTATCGATAAATGCTGTAAGACGTGAAATACTATGGATCTTTGACAAATATTTTCCACTCGATATAATTTTTAGTTCTGCCGTGAAGTACGCTCCTTGAACAGTTCTGATCCAATGTAGTCGTGACTTTTCTAGATCCTCAGCTGTGAGTGGGGTGATAAGAGATGATTATGGACATTTTTTTAATATAAGAGCTCTTTGGCAGACAGCTGTGATTCTAAGTAACCGTGTCAAAGATGAGTATCGATAGATAAGTTCCTAAATTATCGGTTGGTTTACTGTTGACATTTGTAAGAGGCCAGGTCGTTCTTCAAGATCCGCTATTGAGGGGCCGCTCCACCAGAGAGGGTGCTGAGTCAGCTGGCTTACTGTTAAACCACGAGACGCACAGTCAGCGGGATTCTCTTTTCCTGAAGCAAATCGCCATTGACCTTGAGGTACTAAATCCTGAATGGACGAGACTCTATACCGAACGACGTCCTTCCAGCGTGATGGATGACTATTGACCCAGGTGAGAGAAACCGAGGAGTCGGTATATATATATATATATATATATATATATATATATATATATATATAACTACATATATATATATCTACATATATATATATATATCTACATATATATATATATATATATATATAGGAGCTTCTGTGAGTTAAAGAGTAGTTTGAACGTACTTAATCAGCTTGGAGAGAAGCAATGCAGCATTTAGCTCAAGCCGAGGAATCGTGAGTTGTTTGAGAGGAGCTACTTTTGATTTTGCACATACCAGAGAAATTTTGTATTTCATGTCCAGTGAAGTAACCTTCATATAAACTACCGCTGGCATTGCTAGTAAGGATGCATCAGAAAATCCATGAAGTTCAACCCGAGTTGCCGAAGTGAGATGTAACCAACGTGGAATTTAGATTTGAGACAAATCCGATAGATCTTCTCTGAACTTCCTCCACCGATGACAAGTCTGTGCTGCTAGGGTATCATCCCAGTCTAGTTTTTTCAACCATAACTCTTGAAGAAGCATCTTTGCTCTGATGATGATCGGTGATAAAATTCAAGCGGATCAAATAATTGTGACACCTCTGAGAGAACTACTTGTTTGGTTATTTTTGATGCAGTTGAAGAAGTAGCAACAAACTTGGACTGATCTGATCGAGGTTGCCATGTGACTCCTAAAATTTTTACAGTTAATTCTTCAAATGAGTGAGTAGAATCTAATGTGATGTTCTCTGATTTGAGCAGATCTAGATCTTGTCCATTTTGACAGTGGAAGTCCACCCTCCTTGCAGAGAACAATAAGCTGATTTGTAATTGACGTCGCCTGGACAAGGTTGTCCGACCCACCGTAAATATCGTCTACATATCGTCCCTTGATTAGAGGAGGAACTGCCAGTGGATATTTGTCACCTTCGTTATGTACAAGTTGTAATATAACTCTAACTGCTAAGAATGGAGCTGAGCGAGTGCCGTACGTGACCGTTGTTAATTGGTACGGAACGATGTTTTGTTGCTGATCAACCCAAAGAATGCGCTGTACGTCCCAATCGTCGGGGTGCACTTTAATTTGTCGAAATATCTTAGTGATATCCGTAGCAAAATGTATCGGTGCCGACGAACCCCGAGAAGCACATCAGATATGTCGATCTGTATTTTTGCCCCTGTGTGTAGGATATCATTAAGACATATTTCAGATGTAGTTTTACTGGATCCGTTAAATACGACTCTCAATTTGGTGGTTAGACTTCGTTCTTTCAGTATACCATGGTGAGGAAGATAGTAGACAGGAGAAGTTTCTGGATCCGAGGGGGGGGGGGTTGAGTTAAGTGTGATAGTTCTTCGTACTCCCTAATAAATTTGGAGTAGAATTCATCGTAATAAGGATCACTTGAGAGTCAACGTAAAAGACGATTGAGAGAGGCAAAAGCTATATGTCGAGAGTCTCCGAGATAACTTGCTTCAGAATTAAGAGGCAACCGTACTATGTAACGTCCCGATTTGTCCCGTGAGTGAGTTGAAAGAAAGTGAGCTTCACATCCAGCCTCTTCTGTACTAAGATGACAGTTAGGTTTTGACGAAACTTCTTCCTTTGCCCAGAATTTTGAAAGGAGTTGATGAAGATCATGATCGACTGCAACTGTGTATGCGACAGCTTTCGATGATAATGAAATTTCGTTGACGGGTTCGGTAATAATCCATCCAAATATCGAACGTTGAGCTATTGGTTCCTGCAATTCTCCTTTAGTAATAATATAATATAATAATGTCTGGTTCGATGAATTGTCCATATGAATCCGCTCCTAAAATGATATAAATTGTGCCAGGGGTGAAGAATTGCGGATCTGCAAGAGGAAGGTTCCACGAAGATGTGACCAATCATAATTTGAAACCGAGAATGATGGTAGCCGTGTAGTGAGTTGTTTCAATATTTGCGCTGTCATTGTAAAGGAAGCTGATGACTGATGAATTGATATCAGAATAAGTGAAACTACACCGCGAATTGATCCGGATTGGGGATGATTGAGTGGATGGATGGTTGAGTGTTGTTGTGGGATCGGCAGTTTTTTTACTAGATTCTCCGACACGAATGAAAGTTCAGAACCTGGATCTATGAGTATTCTGACCTTGTGAGTAGAGCCATGTGAAGATCTAACTAGAGCTTGACTTGTTGCCAACAACACCATAGCGCGAGAAGCTAAAGGTATCGGTGATCGAGCGAGCTGGATAGTTGTCGCCTCTAGCCAACTATGAGAAGAGCTGATTGATGGTTGTACAGTTACTTGGGTTGGTAGTGGAGATGTTCCGAAATGTGAATTTTCTATGATTGCAGTTTGAGGTGTTCGTTTTGCATTCATTTTGTTGTCACAAATTGTATCTAGTTGCGCAGAAAAGAGAAGCCGTTTATTGTCGTAGCGACTTACAAGCATATCCCATGATATTGGGAAGGAATCTTCAGATACTGAGAGGTTCGAAATTAATTGTGCTGCTTCGCCAACTACACTAGTTTTAAGGTAGTGCATCTTATCGACATTACTGAGTTCTGGATGTTTTCCTATCATAGATGAAAACATATATTGAAACGATCGCCAGGAGCGGTAATCACCAGAGAAAGTAGGCAGGGAAATTTCAGGTAATGATTTCATAGAGTGATGAAACTGTTGAAACCTTCACCACTGATGTCCCAGATGTTGGATTAGTAGCCCCCCGCTTTTGACATTTCATTTGAAGTGCCGCTTTTCCTTCCACATAGAGTGAGAGACAATCGTCATATATTATTTCCTTTATATATGTGCTATCTAAAATGATATCCGCTTTGAATTCACACAATCGCTCATGAGTTTCGAATTTTTGCCAATTCTAATTAGGAAGTTCTAATTTCGTTTTAATAATATTGATGTTGACTTTGGAAAAAACGTCTTCACGGCATCCGTCAGCTACTGTCTTGATATAATTGAAACGATTCATTTGATGAGAGATCCTTGATTCGGTATTCGACATAATTATCTTTCACGAGTAAAGATTGTTCAAAAAAAGTAGAAACCGCACTGATTGTTGTAATTATTCAAAAGAGTATTGCCGTTCGAGTTGTTCGGTTGTTCGATTGTTGTTGTAATTGTTCAAAAGAGTAGAAACCGCACTTGATCAAAAGAGCATTGCAGTTCTAGTTGTTCAAAAGAGTAAAAACCGCGTTGATTGTTGTTGTAATTGTTCAAAAGTGTAGAAACCGCGTTGATTGTTCTAGTAATTGTTCAAAAGAGTAAAAGTCGCACTTATTGTTGTTCAAATACGAGACAGACTAAAGAGAAACACTGAATTTTTACTTACTTATACTTTTCTGCACCAATCTACACCAAATTCGGTTCGGTAACACCATAAAATGTTTGATGTCTGGTGTTGGTGGAGATTGGAAATGAATTATACAGTGATTACGAACCAATAACTTTTAATTATTAAATGCACAACAAACCGAATGAAAAACTTAAATACAAATAAAAAATTAACACTGTTCGAGAAAGAAACTAAAAAAATACGATGATAAACTTAAAAAAGCGTTGCTGCTTTAATTAATATTTTTTCACTCTAATCTTGTTTATAGAAACCGTTCTTCTCCTCGTTTGTTGTTTTTAAGTCGCTAGTGACACTCTTGATGTTAATAAAAAAATACAAATTAGAGGCGCCAGTTCCTGAACAAAATAATAAATGTCGTTGGTTGCCTAACTCTTTTTCAACTTCTTTCGTAATTCTTTTTCAAACAAAATCTTACATGCAATTAAATTTATATGAATGGAATAATTATTTTATTTAGATGGAAAAAATTTAGAAAATGTGTTTTTTATGAATCATTAAGCTGAAAGCAAATTAATTTAATAGTACTATCTTATTCATCTATAATAGGATACTAGGGTTAAACTGTGCGTTTTGAAACGTTGAAGAGTTAGATATGCAACATAAATTAAATTAGAACATTTGCCTAAATGTACGAGTCTCAGCCGAAAGCCACTTAGGACTCCGAGGACTTATGCCATCTCCATTCATATTTCATAAATGCAACCCTGTGACGAAATTCTCTCTCAAAACTTTTGAACAATAAGTTTTATAAGTTTGTAAACTTCTTACTAAATTACAATGCATAACTTTTTTGCAAATTTCACAATAATACTATCTTTCACACAATAATATTATCTTAAATAAAACTGAAATCTACTTTTGAATTAATAGCGTTCTGATATTTGTTAATATGCTAGATATCTATGTACATATTTGAAATAGAATTATACTTGTATATTGTGAATCAATTAGTCTACTGTGTGATGGTTACATAAGGTCTACATTTGTTAAATGCAAGGTATTATGGTCAAAGGATATTCGTTACATAATATATCGTATAAAATAGTTGTAGCAAAGGTAGTTGGCGTACATATACTCTAACAGAGAACAATGGTTCAGATATCATAACTTACGGTTGTTAACAGAAGGGTCACACGGTTCACTATGCAATTGAACTCTCCTGGTTTGCTAAAGTCTAAAACTAGCTTGAATTTCCTAGGATAAATAATATTTATTGTAAAATATACTACTAATTACATAGACAGCTTTTAACTTTATAATTAGTTATTTTGTCTGAGTACACACATTTAAAAAAAATTGTAAAATATCATTTACATTAAAAAAAAGACAGGTTTTTACATGAAAGGAGTTCTCATATGCTTTACCAGTAAATAAAATTCAATTTGTATTGGCACGAAGCAGGTTTCTTTGAAATTCCTCTATAAACCAATACAAAGCTACGTCATTTAGTATTTTATCTGTTCTACGCATTTTTTTCTTTCCTTGGTATGATATCAAATCCTTACATATTTCGATAAAAATTCCACAAAAAAGACAGTTGGAGGGTGAAATAAAATAAAAGAAAATTCACAAATTTGTATTTAAAAATAGAGACAAGACAAACAAATGAATCTAGACAGACAAGAGAATACATAGGACATTAAATAGAACTAGAGATACTAAAGAGATAAAACTAGATCGACACGACCAGACAGACCAAACTACATTTAGAAGATAGGACAGAGACTAGTTATAGAAAATTATAGTAATGAGGCTATACAGACAATTATTATTATTAGATAGATCACGCTGTGTTCAATGGGCTAAACAGACGATATAAGTAGACAGTGCTTGAGAGACTAGCAGATTAATTATTACAAGAGTGGACGCTTCAGAATCTACCCCAATTAGAGTAGCTTCAGACTAGACAGAGAGAGAAAAAAAAAACACACGTCACAAGATCAGACCCCAGCAAAGATACATATAATGCAAGTTAGTCAAGTTTATTTTTACCACGCTTATATTAACTTACACCGAGTTGTAGTATGCGTCGAGCGTCAATGTTGTAATCGAATTAGTAACCACTTCTTCTTAGTCAATGTTGTAATCGAATTAGTAACCACTTCTTAGTCGAATCTTGGATCTTTCTAAAATTTTGTACATACGCTTGCTTCCGATGATAATATAATATTTTATTATCTTAGATACTTAGTTTTCCTTCAAATAAGTATATATTTCGATACAATTGCAATAAATCAATAATTTAACCACAAAAAATTTAGCAACAAAATAAGAAATTTTTTTTTAGCGTAAGCGCCAATCAAGATTACGTCAATATATATATATATATATATATATATATATATATATATATATATATACATATTAAAAACGAAATATAGCTTAAAAATATAAATATATTCAACCTGTTTTCAGCTCTATAATGTTAAGTCTTATTAAGACTATGAAAAAATCTCATGTTGAAACAACTACTTCCTGGCTAATATCACACAAGACATTTGCATGTTATTACTAGTCTCAGTACATTTTCATGTCACTAATATGAAAATGTACTGGGACATTTGGGGAAATATTGGTGAATGTGCTGGGACTCGTAATAACATGCAAATGTCTGCTGTATAATTGAATATCCTGTGTTATATTAGCCAGGAAGTAGTTGTTTATACATGAGATTTGTTCACAGTTTTATATATATATTATAGAGCTACGAACAGGTTGAATATTCATTTATATATTCAAACTTTATTTCGTCTTCAATAAGTTTGTATAATTGTATCTATAATTAGTATGGTTTGACCAATATACAATTACGTCAATATAGTTTAGTGCTCCACGCATTTATTTGTATTCACTAAAATCATGATTTCATTATCATCAGAACCAGAGAAAAAATATATAATAATTATCCTAATAATTAATCATTATATTAATAAACCGCTTGAGTATTCAATAACTGTATGTTACGGGGTATCTGGCCTAATGCATTAAATGTGCGGAAATCATTCCATTTTTAAAACGGGTGATAGACATCAAGTAACAAACTATCGTTCTATCTCTCTTATATCTAACATGGCGAAAGTCTTCGAAAAAGCATTCATAAAAAAAGGCTCTATAATTTTATTACTAAGCATAAAATCATTGCATAGGAACAATTTGTTTTTTTCAAAAACAGGGGCACAAATGATGCTCTTGCATCTATTTCGGAGTTTATATTTTAATTAGTTATAGTTTATTTAGTTTATTTATATGGATAACAAGAACCCTACAGTAGTCGCTTTTTTAGACAAAACTAAGGTCTTTGACACGGTGGACCATAAAATATTAATAAAAAATTGTATAAGTACGGCATTAGAGGGGTTGCTTCTGATTTATTTGAAAATTATTTAACCAATAGACTACAGGTTGTAAGAATTAATAAAATTAGGAGTAGGAGAAGAAAGGTGAAAATTGGTACTATTCATCCTATATTTAAATGAAATTTTTTAAATTTTAGAAGCAAACTCATTGGCTGCTTATGCTGACGACACTGTTGTAAAGTGTATTGGTAATTCATGACCTGACGTTCAACAGAAAATTAAAGGTTATTAAGATAAATTAGGGAAATGATTTGTTGATAATTATCTGTCAATAAATATAGATAAAACCACATTCATAACTTTTGGTTCTTATAGCTATAGTATTCCAGCAAATTTGGAAATATTGATTTACAATCAGAAAATAAAAAGAGATAACAGTTGTAAAATTCTAGGCATAAAGTTGACTGTAATATGAGATGGGATCAGCATATATAGGACTTATATAGGAATATATATATATATATATATATATATATATATATATATATATATTAGGGTGGGCAAAAAAAACTTTTTTTTTTTTTAGCTACTACGAAAATATCGTCCAAGATGGCGAAAAAAAAATTCTAGTAAAGTTTCAGCCCTTAATATTAATATTAAGAGGTGGCTCATTGTGTTTTTTGATTTCCCATTTAAATAACATAAGAATTTTTTTGTTTTTGTTTGGATTCTTAATGCACTCGAACGAATAAATGTCTCGTGGAAATAAATACATATTCTTGTAGGAAATTTAACGATCTACATTAAAAGTCTTATATATATATATATATATATATATATATATATATATATATATATATATATATATATATATATATATATATATATATATATATGTATTGTATTGTTTTCTCGGGGATTCCGCGTTGATGCTGAGGGTTGGCTCTGAAAAGAACCGGATTCTCGACGTTTCGGCGAACTAACATTCGCCATTCTCAAGAGATATATGCGTCCGTACGGGTCAACCGTTAGACGCATACTGAGAGCTCGTTCGTGCGATGCGACTACTTATAGCTGTCTGGTTTCGGGTCATGCGTGTTGTGTGCGGTGCTTCGGTACGGTTGTTTATTTTTTTGTTGGTCGTACATGAGTCTGGGGTGTCTGGGATTGCATTTTGAGGGTGGATATGCTCGGTTGCCATGCTGAGGGCAGTCTCAAGGAATCGTCTCTCGTGTTCATGCAGTAGTCTCGTTTTTCTATCTCTATGGCTTCTCTGTATACTCGTGACATTTCGTGGCTAATCTGTGCAACAGTCCTTGAATTTCTAAAGTCTATCCAGTGACCGGTGTTTGTGTGTTGGACAAGTACCGATGAAACTTTGTCTCTGTGTCTGATTGAAACTACATTATGAAACTACATTAAGTCACACTTAAACCTACACTCTGCTTAAGATATGTTGACGACACATTTGTAATCTGGCCCCACGGCAGACCAGAGTTGGACAAATTCCTTAACCATCTTAACTCCCAACACGACCAAATTAAATTCACAATGGTGATAGAAAAGCATCAACAACTTCCTTTCTTGGATGTTTTGGTACAGAAGAAAGCTGACGGCACTTGTGCCACACTGTGTACCGGAAACCAACCCACACAGACAGATATCTGAACGCTTCTTCGCACCATCATCCCAAACAGCTAGCATCTGTAGTCAACACTCTTACCACCCGATCCAAAAGACTAGCCGACCAGCTTAACTTACCGGAAGAATTGAGGAACTTACGAGAAGCTCTTTCTTCAAATGGATATCCAAACAGCTTAATATCCAGAGCTTTCCGTCGTACTGAGAACAGTAGCCAAAGAACTGAAGAACGCCAGAAACCCGTTAGCACAGCATACCTACCATATGTTCATGCATCAACTGACAAAATCGCCAGAATACTTAAAAGACACAACATCGACACTATTTTCAAACCTAACCAGAAAATATCCTCCATGCTACGCAGCGTTAAAGACACCATCCCGTTAGAATCCCATGGAATTTACGAAATACCTTGCGGAACATGTGAACGAACCTACATTGGACGTACCAATAGAAAAATATCTGCTAGGATTCAAGAACATGTAGTTTCAATCAGACACAGAGACAAAGTTTCATCGGCACTTGTCCAACACACAAACACCGGTCACTGGATGGACTTTATAAATTCAAGGACTGTTGCACAGATTAGCCACGAAATGTCACGAGTATACAGAGAAGCCATAGAGATAGAAAAACGAGACTACTGCATGAACACGAGAGACGATTCCTTGAGACTGCCCCCAGTCTCCACCCTCAAAATGCAATCCCAGACACCCCAGACTCATGTACGACCAACAAAACAAACAAACAACCGAACCGAAGCACCGCACACAACACGCATGACCCGAAGCCAGACAGCTATAAGTAGTCGCATCGCACGAACGAGCTCTCAGTATGCGTCTAACAGTTGACCCGTACGGACGCATATATCTCTTGAGAATGGCGAATGTTAGTTCGCCGAAACGTCGAGAATCCGGTTCTTTTCAGAGCCAACCCTCAGCATCAACGCGGAATCCCCGAGAAAACAATACAACACAGGTATCTATCCGCGAAAACCTCAAATACAACATATATATATATATATATATATATATATATATATATATATATATATATATATTTATATATATATATATATATATATATATATATATATATATATATATATATATATATATATATAGGATATATAGGAATAAATAAAACTAAATTTTTCCTATTTATCTTCTATAAATTGAAGAGGAGTGTAAACAAAAATTCACTTAATAATAATCTACCATACACTATTCGAAAGTACAGTTAATTATGGGATAATTGCATGGGGAGAAATTAACAATTGGAAAAAATAACTAGTCCAACAAATAAACTCATTGATATAATAACTGAACATACGAACAATTACATTTTGAATACTAAAGAAACTTTCATAATTGACTCCCTATGTTAACACTATGAAAATTGTAAAAAGTCATTTAATGACTACCGAGGTAATACTAAAAATTTAGACGAATAATTTTACCGAAAATCAATAAAGTATTGCATTTAATAACGCGTATATTGTAGCAATAAAATACTATAACATGCTACCTAACCTAACAATCTTAAATCTCTAAATGTTAATAAAAAATTAATAAAGAAAAAACTTATAAAGTGGCTAATATGTAATTCATTATAAATAAAAATTTCTATGTAAATGTATATAATTATGTAAATGTATATGTTAATTTCATTCTAGTAACAAAATAAATCAATAAAAATAACACTAACATTCTATATAATTAGTTGATAAGTATATTTTGTACAAACCAACCAGCTCATGTACAGGTAACTAGTTAACCTCTATGGGATGCGGTCTATGTAAATCACGGTTTAATATTATTTCGGTTAAATAAATAAATAAATAAAATAAATAAAAGACATCCTTCTTAATTCATAAGCCTATTTTTTAAAGATTTTTTGTATATATTTTTTTATAATTCAAGGTGTTACTTACCGGGTCTAGAAATTTCTGGACAAATATTTTAGTTTAAATTGTTCCAGTCAACAATAAAATCGTGCCAGTATTAAGGCAGATAAAGATATTTGAATGGAAAGTCGATGTGAACGAAATAATAGCTAGGTTTGATTGAAGTTTATATGTAAAGTATGCAAAATGCGCATAGACAAAGTTAATTCGAAGTCTTAAATTGAACATACACAAAATGCAATCACTAAAATAAATTAATTACAATGGCAACATTTTCCCTGCATCCCAATTAAGGGCCTATAAAAAAAAATTCATGCAAGTGGATTCGCTTGATAAATTTCTAATTTTGGTTTCCCCGCTCTCAAGATATCCTTACTCCTTACTATTTTTTAACGACACGACATAAAGCTATAAAACAAATTTCCTCTGTTCCACTGTCTTTTATGGGTCAGTAACAGTTTTATTGAAGAATAACGACCGAATTTTGTTGTGTATATAACTACTTGCACCTTTCACTTTTACAACTTGATAGTAAACCTATGACCAACTAAATATAACATATACATATTATACATTCCAAAGTCCGTTTCCGCGTGAAATTAGCGAATTTATTTATTACCTTTTCAGCTTTACTGCACGAAATATGAAATTTGCCTTCAATTCATGACTCCAAATAGAGTAACTACATTCCTAAGTTTAATCCTTTTAACATGCAAATAAAACTGACATAAAATATAGTGCATAAAACTCCAAGAACTTATAAAGATGAGGCTAGAGAGCTACTAGCTATAGTCTTGTTTGTCAAGTCTTGTCTGTATAGTTTTGTCTGTTTAGGTCTGTTTGTCTAGTCTTGTTCGTCTAGTCTTGTCTGCCTAGCTCTGTCTATCTAGCCTTGTCTGTCAAGTGTTTCCGGAGTGCGTAGTTGATTTCCAGGGGGACCATTTGATTGTCATTCCTATAAAAAACAAAGGATTTGTCTGTCTAGTCTTGTCTGTCTAGTATTGTCTGTCTAGTCCTGTCTGTCTAGTCTTGTCTGCCTACTCTTGTCCGTCTAGTCTTGTCTGTCTAGTCTTGTCTGTCTAGTGTTGTCTGTGTAGTCTTGTATATCTAGTTTTGTGTGTTTAGTCAAATCAAATCAATATTTTTTTGTTTCATCATATAAGAAATATAATAAGAATACGATAAATAAAATATGTCATACAAGAAAAAATAATCAGAATAAACAAAATAAACGTAAAAGGGACCTAGTGAAAGTAAGGGACTATATCTATAATGAAATTATATTTATTTTTTTCTTTGTGCGTTGTAGGGTAGTGTTATACTTATATTCGGTAGGAAGCATAAATATTATATAATTATATATTACTCTAGGATGACTTCCTTGCGGTCATTGCCATAGTATGTTTTGCGAAATACACCAAACGAAAGGCATCTGCGTCTACATATGTCTAGAGAAACCTCATGGCAATGACTGATTTGTTCAGGTTTTTAGTCTTGCCTGCCTAGTTTTTTTTTCCTTTAGAGGGACGAACAAACAGGTAATAATCAACTTCAACAAAAACTTCAATTCAGGTATTTTGATTTATTTCGAAACGCTGATACAGTGGTGAAAAAATCATTTTGATGAAATCATACTTTTTCGTTTTCAAGATCATTAATGATTTTTCAAATTGCTCCATCGAATTCTTCCAATTTAGTTTTTATAACGGTAGTTGCTTTCTTAGACTTGGCTAAGGCCTTTGACACGGTAGACCACAAAATATTAATGTAAAAATTGTATAAGTACGGCTTTAGAGGAACTATTTGACAAATAGGCTTCAGGACGTAAGAATTAATAATGTAAAGAGTTGGAAAAAGAAAGGTAGAAATTTATGTTCCGCAGGGAACAATCCTAGGTCCGCTACTGTTCATTATATACTTAAATGGTATTTTTAAAACCATACCCGCAAACTCGATAGCTGCTTATGCAGATGATACAGTTCTAAAGTGTGTTGGTAAATCATGGCCTGATGATCAACATAAATTTAATAGTTGCTTAGATAAAATAAGGAAATGTTTTTTTGATAGCTATCTGTCAATAAATTTAGATAAAACTACATTCATAATTTTCTTTATAGCGATAGCGGTTCTTATAGCAATAGTATTCCAGTAAATTTTGAGCGATCGATTTACAATCAAAAAAGAGTTGGCAGTTGTAAATACCTAGGCATAAAGTTCGACTGTAATATGAGATGGGAGCAGCATGTAAAAGACAGAAATAAATAAAACTAAATTTTTCCTTTTATCTTTCATAAACTAAAGCGGATTGTAAACAAAAATAATCTGCAAAACACTATTCGAGAGTGCAGTTAATTATAGTATGATTGCGCGGTGAGGGTGCTATAAAAATGTTATCAAAAAATTAACTAGTATACAAAATAAACTAGTAGATGTAATAACTGAACAAAGGAACAATTACATCTTGAGTACTAAGGAAACTTTCATAATTGAGTCCCTATTTTATCACTAAAGGTCGGAACTTTAGGCATTAAAAAATGTTAGAATTGGTAAGTTATTAGGTTCTAAAAAAACACAAAATAGGTTTTTAATAGGTTCTATAAAGATCGATAAAGAGAAAAAGATAAAGAAAGAAAAGAAATAGATAAAGAAAGATATGGTAGGTTTTTGAACAAAAATGTTCGTTTACAATATATTTTATTATATATTTATTATTATTATTTATTATTTTACATGGTTGGTCCCTTTACGATCACACGAAGCTTTATTTATAATTCGTTTGCGAAGGATCCAGGATGCTTTTATCTGTTCGCTAAAGATCCTATTCCTTTCTTCCGTCCACTTAGTACCTGATCTTTTTAGTACTTCATTCTCTGGAACAACTTCCCACTTGTCAATTTTTCCTCTGTATGTGTCGGTCCGAAATTTCTTTTGGTTGGATTTCAGCATTTCTCATGTCTGCCGCTACTGGTTGTGTCCAAGGGAAAAACTTTAGTTTGTCATCTTTATCGAGAATTTGGTGGGTTAAGCTGATGCCAGGGAGTCTCTTAACATGTCCATAAAATTTTAACCTCCTTTTCCTGAGGTCTGCCGCAATATTAGATAATTTTTCTTTAGATTTTCGTGATTGTAGGCGGTAACCATCTTCCGAATGTCTTGGTCCTAAGATTTTCCTTATGATTTTTCGCTCTTCTTTTAGGATATTCTCGAGCTCGCCTTTTTTATTAAACATGAGAGTTTCTCCTGCATATAGGGCTTCAGGCTTGATTACAATATTGTAATGTTTAATCTTTACATGGAGCGACAAAAATTTTTTGTTGTAAATTTCTCTTTTTCTCGCATATGCTGAGTTTTTGGACACGGGTGTTTTGAGCTATTTTTTCGTTTCCAGTTGGTGCGATGATTTCACCTAGGTATTTGAAGTGAGGGACTCTGTTGATCTGTCCATATTTCGTATTTAGATTTGAGGACGTCTAGTTTTGAAGCGAAAAATTATGTTTTCTGGAAGGAGATTTGTAGCCCAACATGTTTAGCACTTTCCTGGAGAGTTTCAATTTGCTTTATTGCTGTGAGTTCATCGCTGGACAGAAGGGCCAGGTCATCTGCGAAGGCTAAGCATGGAATTTCGAGCTTGTTTTTCTGTGTCCCAAAGTTTATTAGGTTCCAGATATTTTGTGCTTTCATTTCTTTTTCCCATTCCTTCATCACCTTATCTAGGCAAGGTTGAAGAGCATGGGTGATAGTCCATCTCCTTGCCGGACACCAGTTTCTATAAGGAATTCTTCCCATTGAAGATTTTTCCCATGAATTTTACCCTTGATTTTGTATCAGTGAGAGTCTCTGTATGGTCAATTTTAGTGTTTTGGTGTCTAGTCCTTGTTCCTTTAGGATGCTGAAAACAACGATTGTCGATCAATTGAATCATAAGCCTTCTTGAAATCTACGAAGGCACAGTTGATTGGGAGGTTTCCGATGGCCCTGAATTTTAGAACGGTTTTTAGGTTGGAAATCTGTTCCGTGCACGATCTGTGAGGACGGAATCCCGCTTGATATTCGCCAATCTTATGCTCGAGTTGTTCTTGTACTCTTTTAAACAGGCATGTAGAGAAAATTTTGTAGCCGACTTCAAGGAGGGATATTCCCCTGTAGTTATTTACATCTGTTTTGTCTTCTTTTTAGCGGAGTGGGTGAATCAGAGCACATTTCCAGTCTTTGGGGAGTTTTTCGTTTTTCCAGATTTCCGGTATAATTTCTGTAAGTTCCTTAAACGAATTTGGACCTAGGTTCTTAAGGAGTTCCGCCCAATCCCATCGCATCCCGAGCTTCTGTTGTTGTTTAATCGTGTAATGTTATTCACAATTTCTTCTTGGTTTGGTGGAGGTGACTCTGGGCGACTGAAACTGGGGACTGTTTCAGGAAATCTTTCAGTAGGCTCAGGGTCAATGGCTCAGGTTAGCTCAATTAAGAAGATCTGAGAAGTATCGTGCTATTTTTTTGCAGTTTTCTTTATTAGTAAGGGCCAATTTCCCATCTTTTTTCCTGAAGCATAGGTTCTACGGGATGTATCCTTTGATTTTTTCTCTGAACGTTCTGTAGAAATCTGTAGTTTCTGAAGTTTTCCTCAATTAAGTTCAGTTGTTCTTTTTTGTGTTTTCTTTTTCCTTGTCTGATGGTTTTAGATACTTCTTTTCGGATTTCATAAATTTTTTTTGAGTTTCCTGGGATTTTTTACTATTGTACCTATTTCTGAAATGCAAATTTTCTTATCTCTAGAGCTTGGTCACAGGTAGAGTTCCACGGGTGTTTTGTGTTCTTTTTTAGGGGTACAATTTCTCCAGCCTTCTGTGTGATTTTGGTACAAAATACTTCCCATGTTTTCGCTGCTTGATTTTCCCAAGCTTCTTTTAGATTGGTATGGGGAATAATTTTCGTATCAAATATCTGTTGTTGGAGTTTCTTGGGGTAGTATTTTCTAGAAGTAAATTTTACTGTAATTCGAGTCAGATAGTGATCAGAGTCGATGTTTGCTCCTTTTCTCACTTGTACATCATGTACCTCTTTCTGGAGCGGATAAGAGATAGCTATATGGTCAATCTGAAATTCACCAATGGATTCAATTGGGGATCTCCAGGTTTTCTGTTTCTTTAGATATTTCCTAAGAGATGTGGACATGATTTTAAGGTTACATTGTTGACATAGTTCAATGAGTCTTGTGCCATTCTTGTTCGTAAATTTGTGTGTCGGGTAAAGTCCAACGGTTTTTCTATGTTCTTTCTCTCGGCCAATTTGTGCATTGAAGTCGCCTAACAGATATATTATATATTTGTAGAATACTATATTTTTGTTTATACTTAATTATTATTGTTAATTTAATTTTTTATTTATATATTTGGTTATATTTCAGCAGTCCAAAAGTATTTTATTCAAACCTTTATGTGCTTTGCCCATCTATGTGTTGCACAAAATTACTTACTGTTAACGGAGTTCCATTTTTTTTTCCAATTTTATTATTGTTTCTGTTAAAATGTGAAAATGGATGAAATATATACCAAAGAATTATTCATTTCTATATTTATAAAACAATGATATGCCTTGCGTATAGACTCTGCATAGCTAGAGTGAAATTCCATTAGAACCATTGCAACAAACAACGGTCCCCGCAGAAGTATTGTAACTTTGTAAACAAAAGTGTAAATTTGAAGCTAGGATTCACAAATGAGTGAAGAAAACAATGAGAACACGTTTGCTGGTGCCAAGTGTTACCCGCTGCTAATGCGTAGATAAAAAAATTCGTTCCTTAAGTTCACACAGACTAAGAATTTATGAATAAACAATTTTTCATTATTTTAGGTCAGAAATAGGCGCTATAAGAACTCTTTAGGTATCTTTTAGCCAGTATAAATTTAAAGCAGCAAAATAGGTTTTTTAAAACTAGTGTAAACGATAGAAAATCATGTAAAACGGATTTATTTGCTATCTTTTTCATCTGCCTACATGGAAAAAAATAGGCAATTACCAAAAGTTCCGACCTTTAGTTATCACTATGATAATTATAAAAAGTCGTTTTATAATTACCAAATTAAAACTAGAGCCAGAGCGATAATTATACCGAAAATCAATAAAAAAATTGCATTTCAAAACTTCTATGTTGTAGCAATAAAAACCTTTAACATACTCCCTGACAATCTTTACAGGTTGATAAAAAATTAATAAGGAAAAAACTTACAAACTGGCTAGTATGTAGTTGAGAGTAAACAAAAAATTATTATATCTTTAACTGCTGATAGGGTTATATTTTTACGTTTTCTTTTACTATTTTTTTTTCTTTTCCTGTCCGTTTTGCTGGGATGACAGGTGGATAATTATAAGGAATACGACATTTTGAAAAATTGTATTAACCAGGCCTATGCACAGATGATTTATATCATCTCTATAGGTGCACATCTATGTATATCTATTTATATGTATGTTGTATCGTAGTAAAAAAATAAATAAATAAATATAATTATAATAACTTACTTCATCCAAATTTGTTTAGAAAAAATATTATAGGTTGATGGTTAATTTGAATTTAAAAAAGTTTAATTTGAGTTTAAAAAAAGTTTAATTGGAACTTAAAAAGGATTAAAAAAGGATTAATTTGAAATTATATATATATATATATATATATATATATATATATATATATATATATATATATATATATATATATATATATATATATATATATATATATATATATGTATATAACTTTTAGTAACTTAAAATCATGTCAACACAATTTAGAAAACCCAGACAAAAGCTTTGCACGTGGAGGGCACCCAACATCAATATGGGTGAATTTCAAATCGACCATGTTGCCATCTCTCATACAAACCAAAAGGAGGTCCTTAATGTAAAAACAAGGAAAGATTTCTTCGATTCTGATCACTACTTGTTACAAATTAAAATTAAACTCCAACCCAACAGGAGAAGACCACGACAACCACGAATTTTTAAGCCTGACCCTGAATATTTAAAAATAAACAGGGACAGTATTTTGCAAGGAATCAACGAAACAAACTCGTTAAACTGGACAGAATTATCGGATGTTCTCAGGAACGCTTTGAGGATAGGCCAAACCCCACGTAAACGTAAGCACAGATGGTGGAACAGTATATGCGACCAAGCAATAGAAGACAGACTTAAGCTTGGAAAAAATTTCATAGCAACAAAACGCCAGACAAATGGCAGGAGTTCCTGTACATTCGGAAACAATCATCAAAACTAATTAGAAAAGAAAGACGTAGCTATGAAAAAACAAGATTGGAGGAAATAGAACAAGAATTTACAAAGAATAATACTAGGAGTTTTTACAGAATTTTTAAAGAGAACCTGACGGGATATCGACCATCCAACCTATGCTTTCGTCGATCTGATGGTTCAATGGGTGATGGTCTTCTGGAGACAAACACCAATGCGAATTGTCAAATTTTAGCTGAGTACTTCAACAATCTTCTCAACTGTGACCCCCCATCCAGCAAGTTTATTTTTGGACAATCTGAATCCTATCCAGATTCCGTGCCGCCTTCCTTCCAGGAGATAACTGACATCATTCATTCATTGAAAAACGACAAAGCCCCTGGGGAAGATGGAATCATTGCCGAGTTATGGAAACTGGCTGACGACAACCTCATTCACAGAATACACAATATAATATGTGATATTTGGGTGACCGAACAAATCCCCCCAGAATGGAAATGTGCACATATACACCCGCTTCATAAAAAAGGTGATAAAATAAACCCGAACAATTATAGAGGCATTTCACTTCTACCAGTAACGTACAAAATTCTTTCGAAAGCTCTTTTGAATAGATTTCAACCTCAAGTAGACCCATAGATAGGAGAATATCAGGCAGGTTTCCGTAAAGGGCGCTCATGCACGGAACAAATTTGGAATCTGAAGACAATCTTACAAG
Source organism: Phosphuga atrata (assembly GCA_944588485.1). Lineage (NCBI taxonomy): Eukaryota > Metazoa > Arthropoda > Insecta > Coleoptera > Silphidae > Phosphuga > Phosphuga atrata. The sequence continues at coordinate 71,854,016 of OX155893.1, read as the reverse complement.
TACGATCTTGTAGAAACACCGTGGTTACCTTTGTTGATTTCAAAAAAGCCTACGACTCCGTCGACAGACCAACTCTCTTCAGCATTCTAGAGGAATTCAAAGTTGATAGAAAAACCAGGACATTAATTCAACAAATTCTCATTAATACTACATCAAAGGTTAAGGTTGGTGGAGCAATTTCTCAACCTTTTGAAATACATACGGGTGTTCGACAGGGAGATGGACTTTCACCCATCCTTTTTAATATGGTTCTGGAAAAAATTATCAGAACTTGGGAAAAAAGATTGAGGGAATACGCATTGGTAAGAGAAGAGATTATAGAGCTAATATCAAATGTTTGGCGTTTGCTGATGATCTTGCAATAATATCGAATACTAGAGAAGAAGCAAAGCATGCACTTGAAAAATTACACGAAATTTCACAAAAGGCTGGTCTCCCGATATCTGATGAAAAAACACAGTATATAGAACGATCCCCGTCCGACAATCTACCCATCAAGACACAATATGGTTCTGTATCCAGAGTTTCCCAGTTTAAATACTTAGGAGAAATCATCTAACCGTCCGGCCTAAATATAATAGCAAATCAAGAACGAGTAAAAAAATTACAGAGAACCTACCGACTTACTTGGAATCATTATAACAAAAAATCAATTTCTCTTAATGCAAAATCACAACACTACAAAACAGTCGTTCTTCCTAAAGCACTTTATGCCGCAGAAACAACATTAATTCATGGTCACTCAAAAATCAAAGAAATAGAGAAACAAGAACGTAAAATTCTTCGAAAAATTTTTGGGCCGGTGAATAAAGAGTGAATATGGATTAAGAGACCATCGTCAGAAATATATAAAACGTAGAACCTATCACTGACACTTTCAGAAAGAGACGAGCTAAATTTTTTGGTCACATATACAGAATGGACCAGGACAGAATTACGAGACAAATTTTCAAAATTACCTTTAACAGTAAAAATAGGTCCAAATGGATACAGGAAACTGAAGAAGACCTCAAGCAGCTAAACATCACGATACACGACATGAATGATCGGGTTAAATTTAGAAACACCATAATGCACCATAAATTTGATAAAGAACTGCTCCCAAAGATACCAGGAAAAAAGTGTACGGACGAACGGGAGAAAGAACATAGTGCACGAATGAAGAGGATTTGGGAAGAACGTCGCCGCATGACTGAGTTGACATAATTTTTGTTCAAGTTTACACGCTCTCTTTAAAGGGATTTACGATAGTAAAAATAATAATAATAATAATATATATATATATATATATATATATATATATATATATATATATATATATATATATATGTGTGTGTGTGTGTGTTGTTTTGTTTTCTCGGGGATTCCGCGTTGATGTTGAGGGTTGGTTCTGAAAAGAACCGGATTCTCGACGTTTCGGCAAACTAACATTCGCCATTTTCAAGAGATATATGCGTCCGTGCGGGTCAACCGTTAGACGCATAGTTATGAATAGTATGCATACTTATGCATAGCACTTATGCATAGAATGCGTCTAACGGTTGACCCGCACGGATGCATATATCTCTTGAAAATGGCGAATGTTAGTTTATCTAAGATGACTACCACATTTATAAGAAACATGGTTTCAAGTTTTAACTTTGTAATTTGTAATTTTCAATTTGTAATGTTATTACTAATTTGTAGTGTTAGGCGATAGCTAAGAGTAATCGATTATTTAAGAATTGATAAAATAAACAAGAATTGTTCCGTTCTAGCATCCTGTAGAGGCCTAAATTAATAAAGACGAAACGTCGATGAGTAAATCGTAATTTTGTTTAATCACAAAAAACCTCCTCCCTACGAAGTTACAGTTCCAATAATAGTGTTTCCTTGAGGAGTAAATAAAATAGTTTTCAATTTTTATATTTTTTCATAATTGTTTTCTTTAGAATTTTAGATAATTAATTTGTTGTTTCTATATTAATCAATATTTAATAAAAGTTTAATTTAAATTTAAAAAAGGTTAATTTTAAATTAAAAAGGTTTAATTTGAATTTAAAAAGGTTTAATTTTAAATTGAAAAGGTTTAATTTGAAGTTACGAAAAAACCTATATATATATATATATATATATATATATATATATATATATATATATATATATATATATATATATATATATATATATATATATATATATATATATATATATATATATATATATATAATATATACAGTATGCGTCGGTTGACCGACGCATACTGTTGACCCGCACGAACGCATATATCTCTTGAAAATGGCGAATTTTAGTTCGCCGAAACGTCGAGAATCCGGTTCTTTTCAGAACCAGCCCTCATCATCGACGCGGAATCTCCGAGCAAACAAAACAACACAGGTATCTATCCGCGAAAACAAATACAACATAATCATAATCATACAACTCAAATAAACATTTTTAAATACAATTTAAACCTTTTGAAATTCAAATGAACCTTTTTTGAATTCAAATTAAACTTTTTTAAATTTAAATTAAACTTTTATTAAATCTAGTTGAATATTAATTAATATAGAAACAACAAATTAATTATCAAAAATTATAATGAAAACAATTATGAACAATTCTAAAAATAATGTTAATGTAACGGTTGTCCTGCTACAGCCAATGGTAATTTCTTTGACATATCTACATAATATTTATTAAAATCAGCAGAAGTAACATTATTAAAGATTATTTTCTAGTTCCGCCAGCAAATTTCTTGCAGCTAATTTAACTTTTGAAAAAACTTTTTCTATAGGATTTAACATGGCTGAATATGTTGGAAAAAAATAGTCTATGGCTTCCATTTATTTTTTCACTAACTTCCTGAATTTTATGGATTTTGGCGTTGTCCAGAATCAGCCAAGCTACTGTTGTACTGTTGTTAGACATTATTAGATCGTGCTCTTTGTCTTTTAGATATTTATCCTTCAGTTATTTTATGTATGACCTACATCTTGTGCACTAACACATTAAATCGTAAATTCTTTTTACAATATATTGATTATAGTTCTCGACCCGGTAGATTCGTAGTAGGTGACAACCCGTGCTCCACATAGGATCTGCCACCTAATGTTAAAAATTCTCAAATTGTTTTTAGATAAATGTGTTTGAATCAAGCATACTTTGCATACACAAGGCTCCGAGTTGTCAATAAACATTGATCCGGTTAGTGCTGAGTGTAAAAGTAACGCTTTGCAATATTCTGACACGAAACCATTTGTTTGGTTTGTCTCTCGCTCTATCTACAAACATCTCCGAATCATCAAGCGTAGAAGCTTTGGCACACAATTCAATTGAATCGGATGTACCGGGAACTACCAATAGTTCAGTTAACATCCAGTTTTTAGTCGCTTTTTAGTTTTTTGTAAGACGGCAGGCCTTCAGCCCCTAACACTATAGGTCTTGACCGTTTCATAGTCGCTTGCTTTGACGCAGCGAAACGGCTCACATGGAGTATCTTGAACTCCTGTGCTAAAAGTGACTGAAGATTGTCCGTACTATTGTAAGACATCATTAGATCGTGCTCTTTGTCTTTTAGATATTAATTCGGGTTCCATTGATGATGTGGAAGATTTTCTTGGTCTATCGAGAGTCATCGAGAGTCATTTCTGCTTGTGTTTTGTTAGGTTAGGTTTTTTAGTTTAGGCCATTCTCTGCTTAACTTGTATGATGTTGCCATATTTGTTTGCAAGATGTGTCATATTTGAGCTCTTGGAGTCTATTTATTGCGTTTTATCGTAAAGATTTGAAGGCCGGTCCTGATGGCGATTTCATGAAGTTCCTCGATAGCGTGTTTGGCTTCTTCAGTAGTCCGGGTGATTATTGCAAGGTCGTCAGCAAAAGCGAGGCACTTTATGTTGATTCGTTTGTACTTTGTTCCCATATATACTCCAGGTACTTCTTTCTCCCATATTTTGATTATCTTATCTAGTACCAGGTTGAAGAGGAGTGGGGACAATCCATCACCTTGTCTTACTCCAGTACTGATTTGAAAAGGCTCGGAGATTTCACCCATGAATTTTGCTTTAGATGTTGTGCCTGACAAAGTCTGTTCGATTAACCTGGTTGTTTTACTATCCACACCGTATTCATGAAGTATATTAAACAGAGTTATGCGGTCAATCGAGTCATAGGCTTTCTTGAAGTCTACGAAAGTGACAACTGTGCAGTTGGGCTGGCGATGTTGCAGTATCATCTTCAGGTTCCAGATTTGTTCCGCGCTTGATCAGTGCCGTCGGAAACCTGCCTGATATTCTGTATGATGCCGCTCTTCCATGTATTTCCAATGATAGCTTGCAGTCTGTCAATCAAGAGTTCACCTCCTATCTTGAGCATTTCAGCGATTAAGCCGTCCTCCCCTGGTGCTTTGTTGCTTTTTAGGTGTAAATTGATGTTTCGTATTTCCTCATGTGTTGGTGGAAAAGAGTCCTGGTTTGTGGCGGCTATGTGATATTGGAGTCGTTCTTCAGGGGGTTCACAGTTGTGTAGCTTCTCGAAGTACTGTTTCAGAATTTCTCAGTTCGCTTTTGTGTTGGTTGCAAGGGTTCCATCAGGCCAACGGAAGCAGAGGCTCGGTGGCTTGTAGTTCATCAGTTCTTCCCAGAATGTTCTGTAGAAATTTCGCATGTTATTTTTTTTGAACTCATTGTCGATTTCCTTTAATTTTTTGAAATGGCATGTCCGTTTAATGCGTCTGATCGTTTTGGATGTTTCCCTCTGCATTTTTAAGAAATCTTGCCAATTCTCTTGTGTCTTGTTGCTATGCCAAGTCTTCCACGCAAGCATACGGGATTCAAGGCCCTGTCACATCCCAATGTCCATCATCGGTGTTTTTGTTTTCGTGGCGGTTGACCGAGCTTCCTTGCTGATTGCTGGATTGTCAGAAGAAGTCCGTTCCATGTTTGTGTGTCGGTCTGTAGTGATTGTGCGAAGTCATCCGCGTGTTCTCTTAGGTATTTTGGATCTATTCGCAGGAATTTAGATTTGTGACACTTCCTTGTGTTAGGTAAGATGCAGGTTTTAATTTGTGAAAGATAATGGTCGGACTCCACGTAACCCTTGCGTACCATCACGTTCATTATTTCTGGGAGGATTTTCTGGTTATCGCTACGTGATCGATTTGGTATTCCCCGATGTGGTTGATTGGTGATTTCCAGGTTGTCATCTTGCGTGGTGGTTTCTTAAAATGTGTGGACATTAGTTGGAGGTTAGCCATTCCACATATGTTGATTAGGCGATGTCCATTGGCATTTGTCTCTTTGTGTGCCGAGAAATTCCCAGTGATGTGCCTGTGCTCCCTTTCTCTGCCGATTTGTGCATTGGAATCTCCGAGGAAGATCTTGATATAGTGTTGAGGGATCTTGTTGAGTGCCCGTTCTAGCTGTGACCAGAACTTCTCCACTTTGTTCTTATCAGGGTTATCATTGTTATCATTGTTATCATTGTTACCAGGAGCATGTGCGTTAATCAGTGTGTAGGCCTTGTTAGCGCATTTAATTGTGAGTAGGGAGATCCGTTCCGAGGGTGATGAGAAATCTAGCACAGAGTTCTGGATACTGTTATGTACTAGAAATGCGGTTCCCAATATATGAAAATTACGATTTCTTAGCTGGACTGCAGGCTTTCCCTTGTAGATACGATATCCACCAGAGTCAAAGTGATCACAATCACTAAATCGTGTTTCTGGTACTGCAAGTATGAGGATACTGAATTTATCGCAGGTGTCCGTTAGCGTCTTTAGTTTTCCTGTTTTGGTCAGCGTCTGTACGTTGAGAGTACCAATGAAGTGCTTACTATTGGGTATGAGGAGCTTTGGGAAGCTCCGACTCTTCCCTGCATGATGTCCTGGTCCCCAGAATCCGAATGAATAGGTTTGCCTTCGCTCGTCATAGGTAGGGCCAGAGGTAGTTGCATTGTAGCTTGTGTTTCCATCATGCCAAGTTCGTGGTTCATTTTAGCTGGTGGGCTTGAGCCCAGGGCGAGTGAATCGCTGATAATATATTCCATTTACTCTCATCGTACGGGTATTAAGTCAGATGTTTTGCTGTGGTTGGCATTATTATTATCTCCTATTTGTCCATTTTTTCGGGGGACCAACATTAAAAATCTGGCACATGCCAGAATTTCATGGCCAACCTATTATATATATATATATATATATATATATATATATATATATATAGTAGTAGTAGTTAATCCTTTATTGGCATAAATCTTACTTTACAAATTTGTGATTACAACTTATATAGTCGAAATATACTAATCGAGTAAGGTACCGTCACTGAACTCGAAAGGGGTCAAAAGTTAAGATTTCTTGAAAATTAAGAAAAATTGTCAAAAAATGCGGTTTACGTCTTGAATTTTTTCCAGTGAATTGAACAAAAAATTAGGTTTTTTTTGACGTGCCTTACAAAGTTTCGCCCCCGCAGGGGGCGGCTGTAGGTGCATTTTAAATTTTTCTGTTTTTCTTCAAAAACTCCGTTCCTCTTGCGCGTCGAAACGGGGAATTGTCATTTTCTGTTGTAAAACTGAACGGGCCTTCGACCCGTGTCTGTCTGCCGCTCTCAAGTCCCACACGGCGTCCTCCAGGTGCCAAAACAGGAGATCGTTTCTAGCACCTTTGAGGAGCAATTTTGGTCAGCGGCTCGATTTTTTTACTGCGTCCTCTTGCCGCGTCGATTTCACGTTTTTTGACTTCATGCGGAAAAGTACGCAACCGTCGGTTCACCCGGTGCGGCGGAAAATGTAAGCGAAAAAAAAACGTTTTTTTCATCACATCTGTGGACGCCGTTCTCTTGATTGAAGACCGCCGTGTCTCCAAACCGGTTCGTTCGATGCGAGATGTTTACCCGCAACGGGCGGTGGAAGAATCTGCTACCTTCGGCATCCTGTTCCCGCTCTGGGTCAATTTTAACACAAAAATCGTAAAAACGCGATGTTTTTTTCACCTAATTTGCGGGGATCCCTCTCCCGGGATTCCCAAGAGTCGGATCGGGAGCGGACCGGCACCAATCGATTCGGCATAGTATCTTTAAGTTTGTTTTGGAGTTTAATTGCGATTGCGTGCAGGATGGCGCCGGGAGGCCCGAAAAACCATGTTTTGCAGAAGTACGTGAGAATCCTCTGGGCTTCGCTAAATTAAATAGCAGGGCGTCGCGGTGGTGGTTTCTGAATAGAGAACGAAAGGGTCTATAAGGCGATAGGAACGACGCATCGCTCGATAGCATTTGGGGGCCTCGTCGCCCGTCCAAACTCGAAACGAATTTTTCAAAATTGAGCAAATTGAAACCTTCAATATTCGGTGAAATCTTTTAGAATTGTATTGCTCTTCTCGGGAATTATAGCCCCACGTGTCAACTTTCAAACGACATCTCTCTCGGCGCGTTACACCTCCGGGTACGTTCCGCAGGCCCCAATTCGCGAAGTCACTTTTTTTTCACCTCTTCAAACGGAAACGCGAAACAGAAAATTTACATTTCCAGTCCAACAAGCGCATGCCCAGTGAAAAGGCCAACAGTATGGCGTTTGAATTTCTCTAATCCATCAACGGATTCGCACTCCAGGTCAAAAATACTACGACCATTGCTTGCCGCTGAATCGCCAATTTACACTTACAGCTGATCATTCTGTCACTATTTTCGCTCAGGTTATGTGGAAATGTCATTGTTGAAGTTTATCCGTTTTTGATTATCCGTGTTCTTGTGAGAAGATAAAATTAAAAAAAGGAATTTAAATCAAAATTCTGATTTTTCGCTCATTGTTAGGTTGAAATTCAAATCAAATTCAAAGAGATATCTTGAAATCTCTAAATTGCTGATTTCGGCGACTCTGGCTCTTGATTAGCAACACATAGCAACGTCAAAATTCGCAATTTTTCACAAATTTCTACAAGAAAACGAAGATTTCACACTTTTCTTTTAGCAGATTCTTAAAATTCAGACCATTTTACATCAGAAACAGTTGCTTCCGTTCACATTTGAATTCTAAAATTCATTTCATAAACCGCAATATTTGCGAGTTTTTTTTTGAGAATAATTGGAGCTTTTAAATTGAATTTAGATTCCAACGGTACAACACGCGTCTTCCTCGGATGTATAGCAACAGAGTTATTGGCGAAAAACTTTCAGTATTACCATTTCACTGCGGAAGGAACAGCCTTTCAATATTTATCGGCATTTTCGATTCAAATTCGAATACAACTCATCAAGTTCTATTAAAATATGCTGCATGAATTTTCTGCGGCTGACGGTCCAGACGTGGCCGACGTTTGAAATCTCCCTCCAACTGTTTACTTGATTTTCAAACATTTCCGTTTTTCATTTCTCTACATTTCTAATAAATTCTTCTAGCATGAATCGATAGAGTAAACTTTCCTCTACCAGCAGAGCAAATTTTATCATTCCTTTGCAAACCGTTTTACCAGGATTTTTTTTAAATGCAATTCATTTGCCAGGATTCGGGATGGCTAGCAACGGTTGCATAGTTAACTCCGCCCCACAGAAGTTTCCTTCCATTTTCCGTGGTGAATGATGTCCGGGAAAATTTTATTTCTCAGATTTGTTAAAGTTGGAAAATTCTACATTAGAAACAATTGAATATTCTTGCAAATTCACACTCTTACTTGAGTAAAAGTAAACTCGGCCATATTTGATTAGAGTTTTTACTGATTTTATAAAAGAAAACTTTTGTTTTACAAATTTCTGATTGGACATTCTGAAAATTCGGCTAATTTTACATGGGGGACGATGTAAGTTTTTGGGTCATCTGGTGATTTGAAATCCATTTTCTAAACGGTGAGAATTACGACTTTCCTACAAGAACAGTTAAAAATTGCACATTTAATTTGGAATCTAAAAGTGTATTCCGCGACTTCCAAGCATGTATAACAAAAGAGTTATTGTTGAAAAACGATCAGTTCTACCACTTGACGGCTGAAGAAAAAGCCATCTCTAAATTTATCCGGTTTTTCTTTTTAAAATCGAATAGTTCTCATTGAGGCCTATTGAAATGTGCTGCATGAACTTAAAAATGTCGTCTACTTTTCTGCTTCGTCTTCGAAAAATCATATGCCTCATTTCCTTGGGTTTGGATGAAATAATTTTAACACAGATCTATAGAGCGCACTTTCTTTTAACAAACGCATAAAGTTTTATGTAGTTTACATAAGTTTTATATAGAGTGTTTGAAATTGACATATTTGTAGTCGATAGACTTGATACAGGATTTTTTTAATAAAGAAATTCTTGCAAATATATTTTTTGTCCAATTTTCCGGAGTCTAAGAAACATGCATTTAGCCCTATTTTATAGAGCAGATTTTCATCTAAAAGTTGTGTAATTTTCATTTTTCCAAAGCGAACCGTTTTGGCGGAAGAGCCCATTTAAACCCATGTAAATTGAAAAACGAAATTCAGAGAAGGGGAAAATTATTTTATTAAGTTTCACACAACGTGGAACAATAAAATTTCACACATTTGTAGAGAATTAGTCAGTCTATGATATCCCTCAGTTAGTTTTGCAAAATATTTTATCTGGCGGCAGTCGCCGCCCCTCAAACTCAAAGTTGCACACGAGGTAAGACATTCAAATAACTATAGTTTGAAAACTTGGACAGTTGTATTCAAAATTCTTTCAGTTCGGCGTAGCTTATAGATCTTTCTATTGAAATTTGGTACTCTCGTGGCCGATAGCCTTGACACATAATTTATTTTTTCTGACCAAGACCACATACCCGCGGCAGCGCGTATGTGGTCTTGATATATCTGGTCTTGACTAATCTGGTTTTGATTCACCCCATCAGATCAGACAAATTAAGACCACATACGCGCGACAGCGCGTGTGTGGTCTTAATGTGTGTGGTCTTAATGTCTTAATGTGTGTGGATTTATCTGATGAAGACTAAGACGCGCGGCAGCGCGAGATCTCGATTCAATATAGGTCAATGTGAAAAAGGACCGTTGGTTTAACCCCCGTAGATTAGGTTTCCTGCCGCGAAGCGCACAGATAAATCAAGACAACATACGCGCGGCAGCGCGACCTGTCGATCCAATATAGGACAGTGTTGCAAGGACCGTTGGTTTAACCCCGGATAGATTAGGTTGCCCGCCGCGAAGCGGACAGATAAATCAAGACAACATACGCGCGGCAGCGCGAACTCTGGATTCAATATAGGTCAATGTGAAAAAGGACCGTTGCTTTAACCCCCGTAGATTAGGTTTCCCGCCATAGAAATCCAGACCACATACGCATCCCTCGAAGTCAAACCGGAACTGATACTAATGGATTCAAATAGCAACAACTCGAAAACTGCAATGGATATAATAAAAACTCTTTCAGATCTATTAAGATCATAGATATTTCTATTGAAACAATTTGACCATTTGGAATTTTCATGGCCGATAACCTTGACACTGGATTTTTTAAATAAAGAAATACATGAAAATTAAATCAAAGTTGCCATTAACGTCAGTTGAGTAATTTATTGGTTATTATTTTTTTTTTTTGGTGAAACTTAAATTTACATAATTTTGCTAAGTGTTGCTAATTGTCTAAAAGCAAACTTACTATAATTGGAGGAGTGATATTGGAAATCAAGAGTTGCCAACCTTCATAAAAGGAGGTTACTATATATGATGATGTGAAGTTAGTAACTAAGGTTTGCAATTTTGACGAAAAAAAGACAACAATGTAACTTGAACAAATAGGTGAGATTATGTTTGAGTATGTTGGTAACTCAAAAACACAAGATACCAACTTGATTAAAACAATATGTTGGTTATGTTGAACGTCAAAGTTGACAACATGAATGTCACTTATTCAATTTAAAGGTTATGAAAGTTTTAGTGAGATTTTCAATAACTTTTGCTCCACAGCTGATTTTTTATCGGCCATGTTGTACACCTTAGTAACTAATATCACATCGTTAGATATAGTAACCTTTTTATGAACGTTGGGAACTTTTCATTTCTAATATCACTCCTTAAATTAAAGTCACTTTGATTTCAGACAATTGGTAACATTATATGATTAAGTACACCTCAAAAGTGTTTGATTTTATTATTTTACAAACCTAGCAGCATTAAAATCATTTGAGACGGATGAATTATTAGTTAATATTCTGTGCAGTAGGAGTTGTACATCTTGCAACTCATACAACCTTAGCTGATGCGCTTTCTACAAGAATCGCGTAGCTCGCAATTCTGATTACTCTTACATATACAATGTCAAAATTCATTATACAATTTCACCCTCATCAATTATTCCACCTTTAGCAACTATTCCATTCTTTTCAACTGTTCCATCCACAAAAACTATTCCATTCCGAAAAATACGATCCACATGTACTAGTATATTGACTAAATTTACATTCAAAACAAAACCGAGATCCCTATATCTCAAAAAAAAAGGAAAAAAAACACAAAGACAAAAATAAAGAAAGAAAGAGCAAAAAACCAACAAAAACAATATTAAGGTCTCTAAAAAAAGGAAATATATATATACGTATGTACACATACAAAAAGAAAAGAGAACACAAACTACTCTGAGTTCATTGAACCCGCGTATTTGCATTTTAATATTTTCTTCATGTATTTGAGGCCCGACCCACTTTCGTCCATTGCTTTTTCCCAACTTCTTACTGCTACCTTTTCCGCTTCAGTCCATACACATTTTCTGCAACTCGCCACCCAATGTTGCCACAGCTCCTCACCATCTCCACATGCTCGGCACGTTCTATCACTTGCAGCCATCCAATATCTCCTACCCCTTTCTTCACTTCCGCATCTAAAGCGCGCAATAGTCGTCTGTGAAACTTCGGGGTTGAGGAGATATTCTGGGCATCTGCCTGTAACTTGGATCTTCCCGTAGTCTTTGTTATAAGTACCTTCGTCTATGTGTTTCTGTCTCTCCTGCAGCTCTACCTCTATTAGTCTCTCTTCCAAATTTTTTTCAACTAGCATTCCTTCATTTATCATTCTCTCAATCTCTACGTGACTCCATCCACCTCTTTCATACATCAGCTTTCGTTGGCATCCCCACTTGGTTTCAGTCTTACATTCTATCCTTTCTTTCCTTAACACTTTCAGCACTTCTTTCACTATTCTTTCCTCATTCATACCGTCCACTTTTCTTTCAAACTTGGCCACTCTCGTTGCTGCATAACTGGCGACTTTGTTGGTGTTTGTCTCCTGGAGAACAATATACCAAGGGGTAGACCTCTCTAACTGGAGGATCCTCTTAATATATTGTAGTTGTACCCTTTCTATGTCCACCTCCTCCTTTACTCCCCATATTTCCGCCCCGTACATCAGGATACTTCGCACGCATGCCTTCCAAATCACCATCTTCGCCCTATAATTCTCTCTAAAGTAAACTCTCCACACATCCCAGAACCTATTAGCAGCTATCCATGCTTTTTTAACTATAAATCGAATATGCTCTCTGCACGAACCATTCTGCTGGAACACAAAACCTAGATATTTGAAGCTCCTAACCTGTTCTATCTCCGTTTTTTCCCATTTAAAACTCTCTCTATTTGCTCCCTTTCTCTTCCGGAATAACATCCACTTAGTTTTTTCAACGTTCACCTTTAACATGCGCTTCTTAAAAAACCTTTCCAGTCGTGTTAATACCTCTCTCATTTGTGCATACGTAGCGGCTAGCACAACGACGTCGTCCGCGTAGGCTAGGCTCCAGACTTTCCTGGTCCCTATTACTACCCCCCCAGCCTGACCCATACTTAGCGTCCTTTCTAGGTCCGCCGTATATAGGTTGAATAGTAATGGACTTAGAGGACACCCTTGTTTTAAACCTTTCACAACCTCGAACCTTTCAGATGTAGCCTCACCAACTTTCACTCTGCACCATGTTCCCTCATACAGACGTTCGATACTTTCTCTCAACTGACGCGATATACCTTTTGAACTCATAAACTCCCACACTTTCTCCCGCACTACAGAGTCATAGGCTGCTTTTAAGTCGATAAATACTGCGTACAATTTTCCCTTTGGTTTCCTCAATTCTTTTTGAACAATATAGTTTAGTGTGTAAAGATGTTCTGTAGTACCACGACCTTTTCTAAATCCGGCTTGAACTTCTGGAATCAGCTTCATCTCCTCCACTTCTTCTAGCAATTTTCCCTCCAGTAGTTTAGCGTAGATTTTGTATGCGGTATCCATAAGAGTTATCCCTCTGTAATTACTCAATTCCTCCTTATTTCCATGTTTAAGGACTGGCACAATAATTCCCTCTCGCCAACTATCCGGAATTTGTTTGCTGCCTTTGAAGAAGCTGTTAAGTTCGGCGAGCAGTTTCTCCTTCACTGTTTGTGTAGCCAAGCACCACGCTTCGTTTGGTACCGCATCTGGCCCTGGGGCTTTCCTTTTTTTAAGCGCCGCCAGAACACTTTCCAATTCTTCCTTTGTAATTTCTTCTAGGAAATCCTCTCTGTTGGTTTCTACCGCCCCAAAAATTTCTATCTCTTCGCTCGCCGTACTCTGTTATTTCGTCTGCCAATAAATCTCTGAAGTGGTTCCTCCAGCTTTCTATCGCGATGGACCTTGGGATTTCTCTCTTTTCTTTACCTGCAGCAATGTATTTCCAGATGTCCGACTCTCTGCTCGTTTGGTTGATTTTCCGCATCTGGAGCTTCTCCCATTCCTGTCTCTTTCTCTTCTCCAAATCCCTCATATTTTTAAGCTGATTTTGAAATCTTTCCAGTGTTGTTCTTTCTTCCTTCCAAGCCCTAAATTCTGCTCTGGTTCTTTTCCTCATCACTCTAGTTTCTTTGTCCACCCATGCATTTCCATGACAGTTCTGGTTGTGCGAAACTTTAACAATTAAAGCCTTTCGTACCATTTCTGACAGTTGACCAAACTCCGCCACTTCCACCATTCCTTCTATAATCGTCAGGTTTTCTTGATATCTTCTGACAGCCTCTTCATTCCATAACACTGCTTGTTTGACGATTTTCTGGTTACTTTCACTGTGCCTTTTTACCTCGTCTATCAGCCTAATTTCTAATGGTAGATGGTCCGAGTCGAGTCTCTCTCCTATCTTAAACGAGTCAATACTCCGTACTGCCGCTTCATTGGCGATCCCGTAGTCAATAACCGAACCACCCGCACCCCCCATATACGTTAACTCTCCATTCCAATCACCATTTGTACACCCGTTTAGCATGTACCAGTTATGCCTTTCACACCAGTCAATCCATCTTTTACCCTCTTTATTATGCGTCTTATCCCTTGAGCGTCTACGTATTTGCACCCCTTCCGCATCTAGGTAGCCCGCTTGTTGTTCTCCGATCCGCGCATTCCAGTCTCCAATAATCAGTATTTTCTCCCCTAGATCTCTTGACATCCGTTTCTCAATATGCTTTAGAATCTCCTCCATGTTATTATTGTTATATATTATCACTACTCTCCAGTTATTACCACCCACCTGTATTATTCTTTCTTGGATACCTTCAAAATTATCTGACTCTGTTTTATATTCAATCTCTTTTACAGACTTCACACCGGTAATGATCCCACCTTTTGCTCTTCCTCTGTTTGAATCTCTCTTGGCAAATTGGCATTTCCATACATATTCCATTGGTAGTAGGTTTCTTATTTCTTCCCAGTCTTTTTCCTCTATCCACGTTTCCGTCAGTCCTATGATATGGAACTTCAGAATATACTGCGTAAACGCTTTTCTATCCTCTACCTTTACTTTCTTCTTCAACCCTGCCAGGTTCCACGCTAATATATTAAGTCCCTTAATTCTACTATTTCTCATTTCCGTGTCCCTTGCAAGTGTCGTCATCCTGTTGTCCCTTCCGGTTCCTGTTACTAGTTTTTTTTTCTAATATCTTCCCATTCAAGTACCTTACCATTTACAATAATCTTCTTATACCCTACTGTTGCGGTATTTCCTTTTTCTCTTTCTTCTCTTGCAATGTCCCTTAATTTCTTCTGGGTTTCTCTCTCTGTTATTGTTAAATCGTTTTCGATGAAGATATTTTCTCCCTTTAGATTCTTTTTGTTCGCCATAATCTTCAGTTTTTGCTCCCAATTTTTTATTGTAGCGTGTATTATTTTTCTTTCCGGTTTACGACCTAATACAAAGGCTTCCGTTATCGTAGCTTCTACGCCTACTTTATCTCTAATAAATTCTTCCACGTCAGTTTTTGTTTGGCCTTCCTTTGTTTGTAAGCCTATTATTATTATATTGAGCTTTCTTCTCTGTTTTTCCTGGGTTTCCACAGTGTACTCCAATTTTTCAATTTTTAAGTTTAGCTCTTTCTTTTCAATCTTCCATTCCTCCTCTTTCTTATGCATTTCGTCTTTTAGTTTCTTTATTTCGTCTTTATTTTCCTCGAAACCTTTATTCATATCGATTCTTAGAGCTCTGAGCTCCTCAAGAATCTTTTCCATATTATTGTGTTCTATTTTTACTTTGTTTTCTTCTTTTGAATTAATTGTTGAGCTAGTTGGTGTCGTTGTTCTTACCGTTTTTTTACTTTCTCTGATAGCTTCGGCTATGTCTGTATCGATTTCTCCTTCTTGATTATCTTTCCTTTCACGTTTCCTTTTGAAATGGTTTGTGATTTGTCCTAAGCTATCCGACCTTGGTCTATTGCTTTTCTTTATGTTACTTTCCTTCGGCATTTATTTCCATCTGCTAGGCCTCCCGCCGCAGTAATTTGCTCGTGAGTAACTTTGGTTGCCTACCTTGAGCGCGCTGCGTAAAGAAAAATCACCCGAATCAGCTTCTCGGAGGTTATGTTCCTTATCAGCTTGCTTTGCAATTTATTAATTACTCGGTTCTCCTTACTCACGCGACTTTGTCTGTAACTTGCTCTCCAATAATCCTCTTTCCTTCAAAACTACTTTCCACCTTGATTTCCACTGAAAATACTCGTAATTGGTGACACTTACTGAGAGTACGTCCTACTCGCACCCATTATCAATAATTTATTAGTAACTATATATATATATAAGGTGACCAACTGTACTCATTTACTGAGTTTTGTACTCTTTTTTCGCAAACCGTACTCTTTTCAAATCCTGTACTCTGAAAGTACTCATTTGTATAATTTTATACTCATTTGTATTTTTAAAACATTTTTTTAGATTATTGAATAATTAGATTTATTTTTTAATAATTTAGATTATTGAATTATTATATTTAGATAATTGAATGGAAAGAAGTTTCTTCAGCAGTCGAATTTGTAATGAAGGAAGTAAAAGATATTGTTATTAATGACAATTTTCTCTTTGAAGAAATTCGAAGAGTAAATTTATATTTAAATGAAGAGAAAATTGAAGAAATGGAACGATGAGAAAATTATTTTCAAAATAGAACTTGACAAAAGATGGGTAGAAACCTTTCGGCATTTTAGAGTAGAACATATCCCACATGAAAATTTAAAAGTTTTAATAGAAATTTCCTTATGTTGTCCAGGCACTAATGCTGCTGTTGAAAGGGAATTTTCACTAGGGAATGATTATTGGAGCAGTGAGAAGTCGCAACTTTCTGTAAAAACATTATCTGCCGTCTTAACAGTCAAATTTAATATGCAAAATGAAAGTTGTTCGGATGTGGCTACATTATTAGACGAACATCCTCATTTAGCAAAAAAAATCCACTCCGAAGAAAAATATGTTTTTAAAAGAAAATAAAGTTTTTATCGTTTTTTCTTCTTGTTTTTTCACCTATGAAATACTTGCAAAGTGTACTCTTTTTGAACAAAAAATAGTTGGTCACCTTAATATATATATATATATATATATATATATATATATATATATATATATATATATATATATATATATATATATTGTAAAAAGAATTTACGATTATACGATTTGAATATTACGATTTAATGTGTCAATGATGTCCGAGATGTCAATCAACCTTGAGCCGGTTAGTGCTGAGTGTAAAAGTAACGTTTTGCAAAATTCTGACACGAAACCATTAGTGTGGTTTGTCTCACGCTCTATCTACAAACATCTCCGAATCATCAAGCGTAGAAGCTTTGGCACACAATTCGGACGTACCGGGATAAACCAATAGTTAAGTTAACATCCAGGTTTTAGTCGCTTTTTAGCTTTTTGTAAGACTGCAGGCCTTCAGCCCCTGACACTATAGGTCTTGACCGTTTCATAGTCGCTTGCTTTGACGCAGCAAAACGGCTCACATGGAGTATCTTGAACTCATGTGCTAAAAGTGACTGAAGATTGTCCGTACTATTGTTATACATCATTAGATCGTGCTCTTTGTCTTTTAGATATTAATTCTTCAGTATATATATATATATATATATATATATATATATATATATATATATATATATATATATATATATAAAGAGTGGGGGTAATAACAATCGTTATTAGTTAAAGAGTAAATTTTATAAAAATTACTACGCAAACGGTAGAATTACTTTTCGTTTGAAAATAAGTTTTTCCTTCAGATTTTCGGAACCCCCATGGGATCGCGCTTATCTCCGGTGGCAGCGGAGATTGTTATGAACACTTTAATTAAGGTTTCTTTGGACAAACTTAATTTCGAAATCCCATTTTTGTGGCAATATGTGGATGATATTGTCTGTGCCATCCCGCAAGGGTCCAAAGCTGAGGTCCTAAGAACGAAAAGGTTTTGTTGGTTTCCTCGTGCTGTGCCGATCGGGTTGGTGTCCGACATTTTGTAAACTAAATATTAAATTTCAAACACCGAAATTAAAATTCACCATGGCTCGTTTTACAGCAACGATTATGTAACCCACATTGTTGGTCAAGTTATATGATGTTACACGTCTTAATTAATTGTTCATTACCTTCTTTGTAAGTAATCAATAACATCTGTTACTTTGTTTTTTGTAATTTTCTGTAATATTTTTGTAGGTCTTGAAAAAGATTTAATCAATAAATCGAAACGTCGACTTAACAAGAATTTCAGTTTTTTCTGTTAATCGTATTACCCGAATTCTACCGTTTGCGTAGTAATTTTTATAAAATTTACTCTTTATATATATATATATATATATATATATATATATATATATATATATATTTCATATCCCGGGCAACCGCCAAACAAGTTACTCGTACAAAAAATTTGCTCGTAGAAATTGTGTTTTTTGAGTGGTGTAAAGTTCGTAGGGTTTTTGGATTGGTGTTAGTGTAAAGAAAAATTGTATAAAAACAATGTGAATTGATTTCAAGAAAATTATCTTTCAAAATTTCAAATTATTTTAATGTCAAATTTTCGTTCTCTTTTCTTTTCTTATGGGATTTAAAAAGTAAAAAAATAATAATAATGTGGGAGGAGAAGGGGGAGGAGTAACAACCTCGTAAAAAAACCATGGATCACCTGGCCCGGGTGACAGTACCATGTGAGGGCCCCTTGCCAGGGTTACGGTGAAGTCCTCAATGGCAGTGCAGGCGGAGATGAAGATCATCGGTACGACGGAATTGGCAGAAGAGGCACCCATGTTTTTCGGGATAGTCAAAGAAAAACCTAGCTAAAATCCAGGCGCGTCTGAGTGGTATCCACCGGCTTCCTGGTTCACGCCTGACACCCTGTGGGTGCGGCAGCGACTCTATGCTCCAGGAACTAACAATCCCTGGTTCTAAGTACCCAGCATTGCTGGAACTCCTATCATAAGCCAAACATGATTGGTGAGCGTAATAACAACAATACCCCAGGTTTTAACCAATCCACCCGTCTCACTGAGACGGCAACCAGGCTTTCGGATTCTGGGGAGCCTAGAAAATCGCGAAAATATGGGAGAGAATCGGAGCTCTCTAGAAAACTGTCCAACAAGACCCCGTCATACATCGGTACATTCAATATCAACACTTTGATTGTACCGGGAAAATTACTAAATTTACTCAGAGAACTAGATCGGCAAAAAATTCTTATCCCTGCTTTGCAAGAAACTCGACTTACTGATGAAATCCCCTTTGGACTATGGAAACTATCGTATCTTCAAGAGTAAAACAGACAAAAAAATTCTAAACCGAACCCCCATACTCGGCATGAGCTTCGTAGTAAAAAAAGTATACTGAACTCAATCAAAGATGTCAACTCTATCAACAGTCGTCTAATGACCATGAGAATTCAGTACGCCAATAAAAAATATACCTTGATAAACGTACACGCCCCCATAAATATAGACAATAAGAAGTATCCCAAAAATGTAGAAAAATTTAGGAACAAGCTTGAAATCGTAATGTCAAAAGTTCCAAAGGATTACTTCAAAATTCTGTTAGGCGACTCCAATGCACAAATTGGCCGAGAGAAAGAACACAGAAAAACCGTTAGACTCTACCCAGCACACAAATTTACCAACAATAATGGCACAAGACTCATTAATTTATGTTAACAATGCAACCTTAAAATCATATCCACATCCCTTAGCAAGCATCCCAAGAAACAAAAAACCTGGAGATCCCCAATTGAATCCATTGGTGAATTTCAGATTGACCATATAGCTATTTCTTATCCCCTCCAGAAAGAGGTACATTATGAGATAAGAAAATTTGCATTTCAGAAATATAACAGTAAAAAATCCCAGGAAACTCAACAAAAATTTTATGAAATCCGAAAACAAGTATCTAAAACCATCAGACAAGAAAAAAGAAAACACATAAAAGAACAACTGAACCCAATTGAGGAAAACTTCAGAAACTACAGAACTAGAGATTTCTACAGAACGTTCAGAGAAAAAAATCAAAGGATACGTCCCGCAGAATCTATGCTTCAGGAAAAAAGATGGGAAATTGGCCCTTAATAATGAAGAAAACTGTAATAATAAAACTGTATATATATATATATATATATATATATATATATATATATATATATATATATATATACATATATATATATATATATATATATATATATATATATATATATATATATATATATATATATATATATTTCAAATTAAACTTTTTTAAATTCAAATTAACCACAACCTATAATATTTTTTCTAAACAAATTTGGATGTAGTATGTATTATAATTATATTTATTCCAAGTCTTAATTAAAAATGAATATTAGTACATTTTCTGAAGAAGCAAATAAGATATAAAACTAGTAATAATTATCGCCGGATAAGACATGCCAAAGAATACGCAGATGATGGTAGTTTGGAAAATATTGATGAATTACCTATTCGATGTGAAAAAAGCCGTAGAGGTAATTATTCTAAAACACGTTTAGACAAAAAGGAGATTTTTTAAAAATGTTATGAAGAAGGTAAATCAATTGCAGAATCAGCAAAAATAACAGGTATTATTAAAAACAACGCTAAATCTATAATTAGACGTTGTAAGAAGCATTGATCTGAGATGGTTAGACGAAATCGTGGTGGAAAAAGAAATAGTAAATGATCTGAAGAGATTTTAAATTATGTGGAGCAAATTATAGAAATTATAGAATTATATAAAGAAAATCCATCGATAACTTTAAAAACTATGAACTTGAAGATATTTAAAGATAAAAACGTAAACTGGACCACAACATCTGTATTTAATACATTAAAAGCTTTAAAATAACATTGAAAACCTCTACAATTAGTCTGGACCGTTTAAACTCTACATGGACAATTAAACAACGTAACAATTATGCACTTTTATCTTCAAAAAATCATCCACAAATACAGGACAGCTAAAACAGAAAGAGGCATAAATGATTCATTCACTCATGCAGCCATGAATTTACATGATAATATCCATTTTGAAATAATTTATAATTATTCAGTAAATTCAAACATTTTGATCACATTTCTTGATTTATTATTTTATGAAATGGCTGAAAGTAACATCGCATAAGCCTGGATGTTTCTGGACAACGCTAAAATTTATAAAACTCAGGAAGTTTGTTATAAAATGAAATAAACACTCCATAGACTATATTTCTTCCACCACATTCACCCATGTTAAACCCCATAGAAAAAGTTTTATCGAAAGTAAAATTAGCTGCAAGAAATATCCTGGCCGAATCAAAAAATAATCTGATTTTGGTTAACATTATTGAGGAATACGTGTCCACTGTAACTTCTGCTGATTGTACTAAATATTATGTAGATATGTTAATGAAATTACTGCTGGCTGTAACAGGACAACCAGTCCATTAACATTTTGATATTTTGTCATCATTTTTTATTGTTAATTTGTGTTTTCTTTTTTTTTTGTGTGTGTTTAAGTATTTATCCATATTTAAGAAAAGTTGAATTTGAAAAAGTTTAATTTGAATTTGAAAAATGTTAATTTGAATTTAAAAAGGTTTAATTTGAATAAAGGTATATTAAGAAATTAAAAAAGATAAATTTGAAATTGAAAAGGATTTATTGGAAGTTAAAAACCTATTTCATGAATTCTTCGACGACAGGCTAATAAGCAAAGGCCGATTTCCATCACGTTCTTGTGATCTAACTCCTCTGGACTTTTTTCTTTTTCCATATTTAAAAAAATCAGTATTCAGTAGTCCAGTGAATACAGTAGAAGATCTGCGAAACAATGTAATAAGAGGTAGATGAGTGAATGGATGCAATCCCAGATGAGGGACCAGTATACCTGGACCTAATACCTGGATCTCCGAATAAACAAGACAGTCAAACAGAAAAGTCAGGCACAAACAGTCAGCAAGTCGACTTCAGTTCAGTTCAACAGTCAGGCGCAACCAACGTTGCGTTGGTTGCGCCTGACTCGTTGGTTGGTTGCGCCTGACTGTTGAACTGAACTGGAGTCGACTTGCTGACTGCGCCTGACTCTTCTGTTTGACTGTCTTGTTTATTCGGGGGTTCAGGTATTTATGTTATATCCAGGTAACTGGTCTGTCATCTGAGGTGAATATTTTTCTATATTCGGATATTTGTCGCTTTGGTGATTACCGATTCTCGGGAAAAACATATTGTCGTAAGTTCCCCGGGGATTACACCAATGACCCTAATAAAATGTTTTCGGAAATTCGTCCGATAATATTTCCATAAATTCACATTACATTTACCATAAATATTTATTTAAAATGTTTTGGTAATCACCATAATGCCTTCGTAAAATTAAAGATACAAATCTATCTTCATCTGCTCGAGGATTACATTACCGACTCTAGTAAAATATTTTCGAAAATTGTTCGAAAATATTTGGGCAATTATTGTACTGCCATCGTAAACTAAAAACTAAAAATGGAACGGCTCGTTACCGCAACATCACCACCTTGCCAGTGATAACGATATGTAGCGTTTGTTGCTGTTTGTTTGATCATAGACGTCTGGTGGACGGTTGAAGTCGTCATTGTTTTCTCTGTTGCAGTGTTTGTTCGTAGACGTCTGTTCGACGGTTGAAGTCGTTACCGTAGACGTTGTTTGTTGTTGCAAGTTTGCTGCAAGGCGTCCTCGTGGACCTCGCATGCTGATAGGCGGTTTCTTAAGCAACACAAGCTTGCACCTATCAGTCGCTGTTGCGGCATTTGTTCGTTGACGTCTGGTAGACGATTGAAGTCGTTACCGTAGACGGCGTTTGTTGTTGCCGGCGTCGTGGTAGACGGTTGAATTCGTCATCGTTGCCGTTGTTGCGGTGTTTGTTCGCAGACGTCTGGTAGACGGTTGAATGCGTTACCCTAGACGTTGTTTGTTGTTGCAGGTTTGTTGCAAGGTGTCTTCGTCGACCTCGTTTGCTGATAGTCGGTTTCCTATGCAAAACTAGCTTGCACCTATCAGCGTCCTGGTAGACGGTTGAATTCGCCATCGTTGTCGCTGTTGCGGGGTGTGTTCGTGGACGCCTGGTAGACGGTTGAAGTCGTTACCGTAGATGTTGTTTGTTGTTGCCGGCGTCCTGGTAGGCGATTGAAGACGTCATCGTAGACGTTGTTTGTTGTTGCAGTCGTTGTCGTAGAGGGTAGAATGCGTCATTGTAGGCCTTGTTGTTTCAAATTGGTTGCAAAGCATCTTCGTGGACGTCGTTCGCTGATAGGCGGTTTCCTACGCAAAACCAGCTTGCACCTATCAGTCACTGTTGCGGCATTTGTTCGTTGACGTCTGGTAGAAGGTTGAAGTCGTTACCGTAGACGTTGTTTGTTGTTGCCAGCGTCCTGGTAGACGGTTGAATTAGTCATCGTTGTCGCTGTTGCGGTGTGTTCGTGGACGTCTGGTAGACCGTTGAAGTCGTTACCGTAGACGTTGTTTGTTGTTGCAGATGTCATCGTAGACGGTTGAAGACGTCATCGTAGACGTTGTTCTTACAAGTTTGTTCGTTGACGTCTTCTGGTAGACGGTTGAATGCGTTACCGTAGACGTTGTTCTTGCAAATTTGTTGCAAGGCGTCCTCGTGGACGGTTAAGGTATTTATGTTATGTCCAGGAATACTAATGGTCCCTCATCTGGGGTGATTATTTTTCTATACTCGGCTATTTATCGCTTTGGTGATTATCGATTATCGGGAAAAACATTTTGTCGTAATTTCCCCGGGGATTACACCATTGACCCTAATAAAATGATTTAAGAAATTCGTCCGAAAATATTTACAGAAATTACATTACATTTACCATAAATATTTATTTAAAATATTTTGGTAATCACCGTAATGCCCTCGTAAAACTAAAGTTACAAATAATTCTATATTTGTTCGAGGCTTACATTACCGACCCAAATAAAATATTTTCGGAAATTGTTCGAAAATATTTGGGTAATTATTGTAATGCCTAACTAAGAAATAAAAATGCAACAGCTCGTTGCCGCTACATATATATATATATATATATATATATATATATATATATATATATATATATATATATATATATATATATATACATATATATATATATATATATATATATATATATATATATATGTATATATTATTATTATTACATCATTTTTGCCCATATGGATAGTGTTTGAACTTAAATATCTCATGATGACACAAGTTTCACTTCTTTCCCTTCTTTTTCTTCTCTTCCCAAAATCTCTTCATCCTTTGACTGTGCTCCTGTTTCCTTTGTTCTGTCCACAATGTTGCTATATTCCTTTCGCTTACTAAAAATTTGGTATTCTTAATTTTGCTTCTGATTTTTTTCCTGTCTTCTATCATTTGCTGATTGATCCCCAATTGCTTTAAGTCATCTTCTATTTCGTGAATCCAATTTGTTTTCCTACTTGAACTGTTTACTACATCAAAGATTTTTTTTGTAAGTCGTATGTGCCCATAGAAAGTTAGTCTTCGTTTTCTAATGATATCTGTTTGTCCGTGTGTTCATATAGCTCTATGGTAGGTCTTTTCATCCATATCCCATCTCTGTGTACTGCTCCAAATATTTTTCTAAGAATTTTGCGTTCAATTTTTTCTGTTTCTATGATGCCAGATGCTCCAATTGTGGTCGTTTCTGACGCATACAATGCTTCAGGTAATACAACTGTTGATGTCTACAAATGTCTGAGTTTGTCCTGCCTTGATATGCTTTTCTTATTATAATGTGACCATGTAAGTTTGTATGTTTTCTGGAGTTTTTCCGTTCGTTTAATGTTAGACATCTTGTTTGATCATCCTATTTGTATATATTCCCCTAAGTATTTAATTTTTTCTACTCTTTGTATAGATCCATAAGTCGTATGTATGGTATGTACATTGTTGGTATGTCGTTCCATGTATTCGGTCTTCTCATACGATATCTGTAAACCTGTTTTAGCGGCTATTTCATGTAATCGCTCCAGTGCTTCTTTTGCCTCCTGTGTATTATTGCTGGTCATGGCAACGCCATCTGCAAATGCCAAACATTGAATGATTGTTTTTGTTTCGCGTGTTCTTCCTAGCTGTATGCCTTTCACTTGTTCCTCCCACTGCTTAACAATTTTGTCTAAGACCATGTTGAACAAAATGGTGAGAGGCCGTCTCCTTGTCTGACACCTGTGCGTATCTGAAAGGGTTCTGAAATTTCTCCCATGAACTTGATCTTAGAGGTGGTGTCCGTGAGCGTTAGTTGTATTAGTGTCCTGGTTTTTTTGTCAATGCCATATTCTTCCAGTACTGCAAAGAGCGTTTGTCTATCAATGCTGTCGTACGCTTTTTTAAAGAACACAAAGGCAACTACAGTGTTATTTATCTGTCTGACTTTCAATATTGTTCTTAGGTTCCAAATTTGTTCGATGCATGATCTCCATTTTCCTAAAGCCAGCCTGGTATTCACCTATTTGATGATGATGCTTATGGTTCTAGTCTGTTCAATAACACTTTAGAGAATATTTTGTAAGTGACTGGCACTAGTGAAATAACTCTGTAATTATTTGGATCTGACTTATCACCCTTTTTATGTAATGGGTGGATCAAGGCACATTTCCATTCTTCTGGCATTTTTTCTGTGATCCAAATGTCTGTAATGATCTTATGAATTGTTTTTATGATGTCTCTATCTTGAAGCTTCCACACTTCAGCAATAATGCCATCTTCTCCTGCCGCTCTGTTATTTTTCATTTGTTGTATGATCTCCTCTATTGTAGGTGGAGTAGAATCAGAATTGGATGTGGTTTTTTGCAGAGTTATTCTTTCCGTGGGTTCTTTACAATTAAGAAGTGTACTAAAGTATTGTTTCAGAATTTTACAGTTTTCTTTAGTTCGTTCGTTTCCAAGGATCCATCTGTTCTTCTCAAACAGAGGCTAGGAGGTTGCTAACCCTTAATATTTTCTTTGAATGTTCTGTAAAAATTTCTTGTATTATTTCTCTTAAAATCTTCTTCAATTTCTTTTGGCCTGTTGTTGTCGTGTGCTCGTTTTTCTCTTCTAATTTCCTTTGATGATTGTTTCTGAACTTCGTAAAATTCCTTCCATGTTTCGGATGTTCTGTTACTACTGAAGTTCATCCACGCCTGTGTTCTTTTCTCAATGGCTTGATCACAAGTTGCGTTCCACCACCTATGTTTGCTTTTTCTGGGAGGTTGCGCTCAACGCATTGCCTGCTGAACTGTGGTCGCAAGATCTGTCCAAGTGTCTGTTGGATGCCTATTAATTTTTTCAATAATTTTGTCTCTGTTTATCCGCAAATATTCTGGATCAGGCTTAACTATTTTGTTTTTTACTGTCTTTTTCTGTCTTGGAATTGGTCTAATCTTAACTTGTAACAAATAATGATGACTAACTGACTGACTCGAAGAACCCTTTACGCGTTCTGACATTTAAAATTTCCAGCGTATTTTTGTTAGAAATGGCCACATGATCAATCTGGAATTCTCCCCATGCGGTGTTAGGTGCTTTCCATGTTGTAAGTTTTCGTCTTAGCTTTAGAAATTGTGTCGACATAATTTTGAGATTAAAATTTTGACAATATTTTATGAGGTGTTCTCCATTTTTGTTTGTGCGATAGTGAGCTGAATAAGGGTCTGTGATTTGTCTGTATTTTCTCTCTCTACCTATTTGCGCATTAAAGTCTCCCATTCAAATTTTAACATGCCTTTCTGGTATGCTGTTGGTTACTTCTTCCCTGTCTTCCCAGAAGTCTTGAACTTCTTGTGGTTTCTTTCTGTTATGCTCATTTATAGGTGCGTGTGCATTGATAATCGTGTAACCTTTATTGCCTGATTTGAAGGAGAGTGTGATCTTTTCTGATTTTGAATTAAAGTCAACAATGTTATCCACGACTGATTTGTGTACTGCAAATCCCGTCCCAAACAATGAGGGTGTACCTCTTCTGACAGCAGGTTTACCTTTATAAATCCCATAATTTTCCGTGTTGAAATCGCAAGAATTTTTATTTGAAATTTTTCTAACATATCTGTAAGTTGTTTTAGTTTTCCAAGTTTGAAGAGAGTATTAACATTAAGAGTACCAATGTACCCTTGCGTAGAGATTTTGCGAAGCTCCCACTCCTGGATGTTCCTGGTCCCCCAGAATCCGACGACCAGGAAAGTCCAGCACGGTGACTGGGGCCTGGGGTAGCAGATTTTCCTTTTGTTCCATAATGATTACTTTAAGTTGAAAGTGGTTGTGGTGATCTTTAAGGAAGATCACGATGATTACAACTAAGGTATTGAGACTTAGAGGTTGCCTCTTGATGTTTTCTAGCTAAGAGCAGGCATTTCCTCCTACTCTAAATATATAGGTTTGAGTTTGTGTTAGCGTCTGTTGTTAGAACCCTCTTTTACGGTGTATTAGGTCGAAAAAGGAGGAGAGCAAAAAATACGTTCATGTCACTTTGAAATTAAAAAACAAACATATATATATGTATATATATGTCCTCCTCGGTGGTGTAGTTGACAACATACCCGCCTTTCAATGCGGGAGACCCGGGTTCGAATCCTGGTCGGGGAGGCGACAACTAGGGCGGTTTTCATTAACCGTCCGGGCTGCCCACCCTGAATGAATGCAATATATGCGATACCGGGGTGGCGCATACTAAAAGCCAAGGTGGAATAGGGGATTTGGTGAGAGCTTACCCTGAACCACTTTATAGAAAAAAAAAAATATATATATATATATATATATATATATATATATATATATATATATATATATATAACTAATTAATGTAATTAATGTTTTAATTTGTGTTTTCTAAAGTATTTATCTATATTTAAGAAAAGTTGAATTTGAAAAAGGTTTATTTAAATTTAAAAAGGTTTAATTTGAATTAAAAAAGTTATAATTAGATTAAAAAAGATAAATTTTAAATTGAAAAGGATTAATTTGAAAAGAAAATCTATTTCTTGAATTCTACGAAGACAGGCTAATAAGCAAAGACCGATTTCCATCACGTTCTTGTGATCTAACTCCTCTGCACATTTTTCTTTTTCCATATTTAAAAAAATCAGTATTCAGCAGTCCAGTGCATACAGTAGAAGATCTGCGAAACAATGTAATAAGAAAATGTAAAGAGGTAGACAACACAGTATTACAAAATGTGTTCGACAATATAAAACGGCGAATTAATTTGTGTATTTGTGAAAATGGACAACACATTCAACATCTGTTGCAATGTTTGTTCTTCTTTGTTAATTTTATAATTCACAACACTATAAAATAAATCAGTATTACATTTATGAGAAGGCATTTTATTTATAACTAATGAAAGTGTTACTTAACACTAAAAACTTTGCGATATAACCTCAAGACAACTCCAAATAATTCATGGTTATGAATTTACATTAACCACAACTGACACCTATTTAAAAATGACATGTGATAATTTGTTTAATTTTATATGTGTGAATTAAGTGACCTGCCTCTTTAAATTCATGGCAGGAGTGGATTCCAAGAGTTTTGGGACTCACGTTATATATATATATATATATATATATATATATATATATATATATATATATATATATTTATTGTATTTGAGGTTTTCGCGGATAGATACCTGTGTTGTATTGTTTTCTCGGGGATTCCGCGTTGATGCTGAGGGTTGGCTCTGAAAAGAACCGGAGTCTCGACGTTTCGGCGAACTAACATTCGCCATTCTCAAGAGATATATGCGTCCGTGCAGGTCAACCGTTAGACGCATACTGAGAGCTCGTTCGTGCGATGCGACTACTTATAGCTGTTTGGTTTCGGGTCATGCGCGTTGTGTGCGGTGCTTCGGTTCGGTTGTTTGTTTGTCTTGTTGGTCGTACATGAGTCTGGGGTGTCTGGGGTTGCATTTTGAGGGTGGATATGATCGGTCGCCATGCTGGTGGCAGTCTCAAGGAATCGTCTCTCGTGTTCATGCAGTACTCTCGTTTTTCTATCTCTATGGCTTCTCTGTATACTCGTGACATTTCGTGGCTATTATGTGCAACAGTCCTTGCATTTCTAAAGTCCATCCAGTGACCGGTGTTTGTGTGTTGGACAAGTGCCGATGTGTCTGACTGTCTTGAATCCTAGCAGATATTTTTCTATTGGTACGTCCAATGTAGGTTCGTTCACATGTTCCGCAAGGTATTTCGTAAATTCCATGGGATTCTAACGGGATGGTGTCTTTAACGCTGCGTAGCATATGGTATGCGTAGCATATGGTAGCATTTATAGAACTGGTTGTTGAATCTGAACACAGTGGTTGTAAAAAGGAATTCTATTAGTCCAATAAAAGAGGTTTTGTCAATCTTGCAATGCCTCTTGATTGTATTCCAATGTTTAGTAATGAACTCCTTTGCTAAATTCAATGTAATATTGTTAAAAAGCGATTTTACATCTAAACTCATCATGACGTACTCTTTTGGAAGTTGAAATTCATTGAAATCTTCACCAAATTTGAATGAATCTTTTATATAGTATGGATTCTCTTTGTCGTAAGCGATAGTAAGAATGTCAGTGACTAATTGTGCGACTCCCCTATTGGGACTACTTATACCGGAAATTATAGGTCTCAATTGAATTGTAGGTTTATGTATTTTAGGTAACCCATATAATTTGAGAGCAACACCATTGTAGACTCTGTATTTTTTGGCTTCTAGATTAGTTATCATTAGTTTCTTTTCTAAAACAGAAATAAGTTTGTTAGCTTTCTGCTGGATTGTTGAAATAGAATCTTTATGAATGGGCAAGTAATATGCTTGATCTTTTAGGAGGTCTTCAGCTAGTCTCATATTTTGTTTTAGAGATAACGGTGGTTACATTCATTGTGTCTGATTGGATAACTTTGAAGTCTTGATTGTCTTTAAGAAATTTCTTGCTTTTCATAAAGACTGCATGTAATGGGTCGTTTTTTTTGGGGATTGTTGTGTATGAAATTGGTCAGGATGTTCGTTGTTTGTGTGAGTGCTAGATTTTTTTCGGTCGTGTCCAAGTTTCTGACAATATTATCAATATCAGATAGAAATCTCGGGATATTGATCTCATTTGATGTGGGCGGTATACTGAACTTGGGGCCTAAAGATAAAAGTTTGCTGATATCAGCTGGAATAATAGTGTCAGTGTAATTTTTGATCCAATGTGGTAGAGTCTTGATGTCCAAAATTTGTGTGTGTTTTGGTTTATTAAACTTGTTGATGTTACTTTTTTTAATTTTACTAAAATATTTTTTGTAGTTGATTGAGATTTTTTTGTAGAATCCTATAATTATGTAATACGTTAAAATTTGTGTTAATTCATCTTTGAGTTTTGACATTGTTGTTTCCAAACTGTTTATACTATCGTGTGTGATTTTTATTTCTAAGTTAAAGATCTGCGTTCTTAGCCTATTGTTAAATTCCAATGTTTAATGCAATGTACGGCCCTCGGCTGATGTAGAGAGGTTGGTTAAGTTCTTTATTCCATTGGTAATGTGTGCGGGGAAGATGGACTTCTTCCGGCATCTTAATAGAAAGTTGCGTCTGTTTATTTGTTTGACTAGTTTGATGTAATTTGCTGCCATTTTAAGTTTTTTCATAGTTGAGTATCCATAATTGTTACGAATGTCTTGATAAAAACCCATATCACAATAAACAAGGTAGATTCTTCGACTGTTTTGTATATACTAAATGATTATTTTTGCGGGATTGCATTCAGGTATAATAATAAATTAGACTCTTTTTTCTTGAATTCGAGCTTTCGAGATTGTTTAATTTTCTCTTCTTCCGGAATACTATGAATATAAAACGACATTCATTAAACAATAAAAGTTGGAATATGGTACTTACAAAAACTGAGACTAAAAAATACAACTATGAAAATACATTATTTTGAATTAGGATAAAACAATTTTGAACACAGAATTACATTTGACAAAATGTTGGTGACAAAAGTTGACATTATCAAATTATCCGATCACTAGATTAGACTGAGATTCACCTTAGGTTCTCTAATAGTATTTTTTCTAAACAAATTTGGATGCAGTAATTTATTATAATTATATTCAATCCAAGTCTTAATTAGAAATGAATATTAGTACATTTTCCGAAGAAGCATAATTTGTTTAATTTTATATGTGTGAATGAAGTGACCTGCCTCTTCAAATATCATGCATTTTTTTTATTTTACAGAAAATAAACTGTAGTTATAACAATTTCTGGGAATAAAATACGTCTGTTCATTAAAATTTCAATTAGTCTAAAAAACATATTTTTTTCAAATATTCAATGACGATGCGGAAGCTATTACTATTAATAAAATGTAACAATATTTTGCATGGTTAATTTGAGTCTAAAAGGCACCGATTTTTCACTATTAGATTACTTACAACTCAAAAAAAATATTTCGCTCCACCCTAATATATATATATATATATATATATATATATATATATATATATATATATATATTAGGGTGGAGCGAAATATTTTTTTTTGGTTGTCAGTAATCTAATAGTGAAAAATCGGTGCCGTTTAGACTCAAATTAAACCATGCAAAATATTGATAGATTTTATTTATAGTAATAGCTTTCGCAAAACGTCATTGAATATTTGAAAAAATATGTTTTTTAGACTAATTGAAATTTCAATTAAAATCAATTAAAAAAGTATGTTCTTGTTTGGGAACCTTTTTATCTTTGCGACAGATACATTGATGGAAATCTTTACACTTGCATGCTGCAATATCAAAAAGTACCTTCC
>OX155893.1:71795007-71810007 GCA_944588485.1 Phosphuga atrata | reverse complement strand
TGTGTGCATGTTAGAGGATATAGAGTAATTCTGAGTATTTTTTTTGATATAACACAGACATTTATAAATGAAAATAGAAGGTACGGTTAACAATTTGTTATTCCTAAAACAATTTCTGCAGCTCTGTCGACGCTTTAAATTAAATATTAGTCTTAAAATTTTTTTCTGCATAACGAAACATTTGTGGCTATGGCTTGAATTACCCCATAATAAAATATTAAAAGATATATGTGAATAGACAATAGCATAGTACAGGCTTAACAAGGTACTTGTATGCATAGACTTTTTCAATTGAGATATTGCAAAATAAGCTCTTGCTAATTTTTTGCAAACTAACTCTGTGTGGTTCGACCACGTAAGTTTCGAATCAACTAATACCCCAAGAAATCTTGCAGAGTTGGATATTTTATAGCGTTGGTTGTCTACAACAATCTGAAAATAGGTTGGTAAAGTTCTTCTTTTGCCCATGTATAAACACAGAGTTTTTTCGCTATTCAAGATTAGTTTGTTTTTTGTACACCAATTATTAAATTGTACGATTGTTTCCACTACCTTTGCATGTAATTCTTCCAAACTATTTGCACATACCACAATTGTGGTGTCATCCGCAAACAAGATGGTTTTAGCGTCTATGTACCCTGGAAGATCATTTATAAATAAAAGAAACAGAAGAGGGCCAAGAACAGATCCCTGTGGTATACCTATTGTTACGCTCTTTTTATTCGAAAGTGTGGAGTTAATTTTGACAATTAAATGTCGGTCGCTTAGAAAGGATCCTAAAAGATCCAAAAAAATTCCACGAAAACCATAGAATTCTAATTTTTCCATTAGATAGCCTATATTAACGGTATCGAATGCTTTAGACAAATCAAAAAACAGTCCCATGACGTGTTCTCCTTTATCCAGTTTCTCTGATGTATATTTCGCAAAGCTGGCGGAAGCAGTTTCCACCGATCTTTTTGATCTAAAACCATGTTGACATTCAGATAATAAGTCATTTTTAAGGAGATATGCCATCATTCTACTGTATATTAATCGCTCAAATATCTTTGAGAAAATAGATACTAGAGATATAGGTCTATAGTTGTCCAAAATCTGAGGGTCAGATTTTTTATGTAGTGGCACTACCAATGCCACTTTTAACGCCGATGGATATACTCCTTCTTCAATGGCTTTATTGAATAGCTGCGTTAGTGGAAGAGCCAAAGTTTTAATATTGTGTTTCAAAATTTTGATTGAAATACCATCGGTTCCTGTGGAGTTTTTTGAGGCTATACTGGAGACAGCGTGTTGTAGATCTGTATTATCGATAGGTGACATGTAGAAAGAATATGCATGTCTAGTTTTTGGCAGAGTACATTGAAGCAAAGAGGGTGATGGGAAAAAAGCATTTAATGTTTTTAAAGCAATGGTCGAAAAATAGTTAGCAAATTCATTAGCAACCTGACTTGAATTTGAAATCAATATTCCATTTACTTTTAAAGAAATATGGTTAGGTTTTTTATAATTATTCATAGAGTTGTTAATTATTCTCCATGCTTCTCTACTTTTATTACTAGCATTATTAATGCGGTTAGTGTAATACATTCTTTTAGCTTTCGATATATTAATAGAATGTTGCTTTTTCATAGTTTTATATGTGTTGTAGAGATGTGAGCTTCCTGCCTGGCATAATGTCCAATACATATTCCGTAATGACTTACCTTCATTTATGATGGCATTCGATATCCAAGTGTTGATAGGTTTGGAAACTATTTTCCTGAGTTCTAAAGGAAGAAATCGGTCCAAACTATTTGTTAAGATATTAAGGAATTCTTTAAAGCCTAGCTCCACATCGCTCGCAGATATAAATGAAAAGTCTGTTTTTAAGAGATAGTGATGCAATTTTAGGATGTTGTCTTCAGAGTATGTCCTACTTAGTTTATACATCATCCTATTGTTTTTTGATTTGGAATATGATGAATCTAGATGGAATATTTGACTTAGATGGTCTGCTAGAATTGGTTCCACCAAACTGCTCTTAAATGCATTTCTGTCTAAGTTCGTGACCAAGTAATCGATGGCTGTTTTAGAATGTGTCCCATCTGGTCTTCTACCTATTCTTGTTGGTCCCATGTTAATAGTGGATAGATTGAATTGAAGAAAAGTATTAAGCAACATACTTCTCTCTTTGGAGTCTTTTAAATTGTCTATGTTTAGATCACCGCACAATAATACTGGGTTTTGAGATTTAAGAACTTCAACTAACATATCATTTAGCCCATCAAAGAACGAATTAAAATTTCCTAAAGTAGACCTATAAATACATATCAATGCAATACAAAAATTTTCAAATAACAGGTTTGTACCACAAACTTCAAAATCAACTTCTTTAGAAAAGTTTTCAAGATTTAGTTTAGAAGTATGTATATCGTCACGTACAAATATGGCCACGCCACCATGCTTGTATGTACCTCTACAATAATTCGAAACTACAGTGAAGTTGTTAATAGAAACAATGTCTAGCTCAGGTTGCGTGCACCAATGTTCACCAATACACAATATTTTAATATTTTGTCTTTTAATGAACAGTTCAACTAGTTCCAGCTTATTTTTTACAGACTGAACATTCACATGTGCTATATTAAAACACTTCGTTTGTTTCGGATATTTTTCGGTTGATACTGTTGTTATGTTTTCACTGTTATTCTTTCGAGTCTTAACAAAAAACGGTTTACGCAGGCGTTTCTCGGCCAAGTTTCTGGTTTCGATATATTTTCCAGATCCTCAACGGGCACCGAAACTTTGAATGATGAGTACTCATCTGGATGTTTGGACTGAATTTTCGTACATATAACCTGATTGAATTTTTTATTCTTTAGATATTGCTGTAAATCATCTGCTGAAAGTTTTGGATCAAGTTTAAATGCATGAACATGTGCGTAACGTGTGGCAGCTTTTATTTGATTAGATTCGTCGTTAGTACCAAGGATAATATTTGATTTCCTAGTTTTTCTTGATTTTCGCCTTTGGGTTTCCCATTTTTCGTTATTTACACTTTCAGTATGTTGGACGACTGTATTTTGTGAATCGGTTTGAATATTTACGTTTGGAATCGGTTGGACCACTATGTTTTCTAATTCGATTGTTTTGGTTGTGTTTTTTGCACCAGCTCGCAAATCTGTGCGGGACTTACTTTTCTGTGAGGGATTAACTTTTTCATTCTTATCTTCCAAGTTTTTCGGTACACTATCGCTGACTTTGCTTGTCCCTGCGCGTTCTTCTTGAGAATTTTGTGAAGTTGTAGGTTTTACCAGCACATTAGAAATTACGGAATTTGACAACTTCACGTTCACTTCGGACAAATATGTTACTTTATTAGATAGGTCGGTGATCAAAACTAGTAACGGATCCACATGTTTTTTAATTATATTTGTCATAAGCATTTCAAAATCCGAACTTTGTAAAAACGTTTGTAATATATCAAATTGTTTTTCGGAAGGAACATTGGACCTTAATTCCATCGGCATTATAATATAAATAATGTTTCACAGTATATATAACATAAACTTTACTTTTCACAATTTTAATTTTTATTGAATTTAACATTAAATACTCTCGCACGTCCACTCTCGTTGAACGCAAACTCACGAAAAAATATATATATATATATATATATATATATATATATATATATATATATATATATATATATATATATATATATATATATTTATATATATATATATATATATATATATATATATAATTACAAATAATCCTTTTTCAATTCAAGTTAATCTTTTTTCAATTCAAATTAATCCTTTTTCAATTAAAATTAAACTTTTTTAATCTCAAATTAAACTTTTTTAAACTCAAATTAAACTTTTTTAAGTTCAAATTAACCTTTTTAAATTAAAATTAACCACAACCTATAATATTTTTTCTAAACAGATTTGGATGAAGCAAGTTATTATAATTATATTTATTCCAAGTCTTAATTAAAAATGAATATTAGTACATTTTCCGAAGAAGCAAATAAGAAATAAAACTAGTCATAATTATCGCCGGTTAAGACATGCCATAGAATACGCAGATGATGGTAGTTTGGAAAATACAGATGAATTAATTCATCTGTTCGTTGTTAAAAAAAATCCGTAGAGGTAATTATTCTAAAGCAAGTTTAGACAAAAAGGAGATTTAAAAAAAATGTTATGATGAATTTAAACCACTTGCAGAATCTGCAGAAATAACAGGTATTAATAAAAACAATGCTAAATCTATAATTAGACGTTATAAGAAGCACGGATCTGAGATGGTTAGACGAAATCGTGTTGACAAAAGAAATAGTAAATTATCGGAAGAGATATTATATTATGTGGAGCAAATTTTACAAGAAAATCCATCGATTACTTTAAAAACTATGAAATTGAAGTTATTTGAAAATAAAAACTTAAACTGGACCACAACATCCGTATTTAATACATTAAAAGCTTTAAAAATAACATTGTAGAGGTTCAATTAGTCTGGACCGTTTAAACTCTACATGTACACTTAACAACATAACAATTATGCAATTTTATTTTCAAAATATGTTCTACAAATACAGGTGAGCTGCAACAGAAAGAGGCATAAATGATTCACTCATTGCAGCCATGAATTTATATGATATTGTTATTACATATACTAAAATAGTTTGGTGCGCCTTTCCGGGAGGGGGCGGGAGAAATGCGTCAAATCGGGTTTGTAGAATGAAAACGGACGATTTGAGTGATTTTCGAAAGAAATTTTGCCGGGAGAAAGTGGTAAAATGTTTAGAAAACTCCAGGTAATTGACTAAGCTTTGAGAAACAGTGGTGCCGCCGAAGGCGGCGGGGGTGCGTCGCGAAAACGAAATTTCGGTTTCTATATGGACCGATCGCGACGCGAATGCTATTATCGGGAGCGCCGATTTTTTCCGCACAAAACTGTCATCTCAAATTTTCAAGTCTTTGCTGAACATTTGGAGAAAAGTGCGAAAAATCGAAAAAAAATTATCGCAAGAAACTTCTTTGACGTTTTATTGCGAGCCGACCGCTAAACAGAACGCCTTCCCGTTTGCGGGTTCGGTTTCGTAGGTTTTTTCTCTCTGGGTCTTCGAGGAGGCCGTGTAATTTTTTGCAAAAATGGCCGTGCGGTTCATGTTTTTGCAAAACCGGACATTATCGGCTGCCGAACCGGAAGTGGGTGGAATTTTGCAATTTCTTCTAAACGTTCGATGGAGGTCGACGGTATCTTGCGTACGATGTGCCGATTTGCCGATTCGCAGAAACCACTAGGTCGCCACGGCCGATAGTAGCAAACCGGTAGAATGTCAATCCACAATCGAGATCTACAAAAGTACAAATGGTACAACTTCATGCCCTACAGTGGCAGATCGAGAACAGACTGAACCGTGCCATAGGCTATTAAAAGTTGCAAAAAGTTCGCAACTGGCAAAGTTATTGCAAAAAAACGAAATTCGCATTTTTAGTCCTAGCTAAGAGGGGCATTAGAATTTTTTAGAAATTTTTGAATGGTGTCCTTCCGCCGGAAATTGCCGACATTCTGAAACTAAGTTTGCACGTTTCACTTGCACGGTGCGCCCCCCAGAGTCCTGGGAAACGTCGCCCATTTTTCCCACGTCATATTTCATCCGTCTTTCAATTTTAGCAACTTTTAGCGCAGCAATTCGAAAATTTCAACTCTTTTTTGCAAGGATTGTAAATTTCGCTTCTTCGCCGGCTGCGGTTCGGCGTGGGCGAATTTTCCAAAATTCCTCAAATTTCGGGTACGTCAAAATCGGAATTTTCTTTCTACGACATTTGCGTGGCACCGAAGAACACCAGTTGGTGGTAACACATTTCCGCACTTTTACCTGCAAGTCCTGTCGCAAGATGATTCGAATTTTTAAATTTTTTTCCGCATTTTCTGAACGAAGAATTCACCAAGAAAACGCATCGGCGCTACTGGCGGGACGCAAACACAAACGTCAACCCAAACGTCAAGTCAGTTGAAATCTACTGCGACCGCTGAAAAATTTGTTCTCGGACAAAACTCAGACTTTTCGAACAATTCTGACCGAGAAGGGACCCCCAAGCAAGTTTCGCCCAGAAAAGTTTGTTCTTGAAATCAGTGGAAATCATTTTGGAACATGTGATATTACTGGAATTATGTGCCAAAGTATTTGTGGTTATTTAAACTGTTTTTCTATTCCGAGTTTTAAATGTATTTAATTTGGTAATAAACGTTGTTTTTTTGTAACAAACAAATTAACAAGTATTTTATTTATCCTGGGTGAAAAATCTAAATCTTTGACCACGTTTCTCATTTAAATTGATGGCTGGTTTCATTAACAAAATGTTTTAATAGATTCTACAGCATGTGGAACAATAAAATTGTACACGCTTTTAAAGAAAAAGTCGATCTGTCTAACACCTCAATATCTAACACATCATTTTCGAAAAATATTTCATCTGGCGGTGGCTGCCGTAACATGTTGGAATTCTTTGACGTCTGGATTCATTTAAAAAATTATTTTAGAAAATTTCACACAACGTGGAACAATAAAATTTCACACATTTGTAGAGAATTAGTCAGTCTATGATAGCCCTCAGTTAGTTTTGCAAAATATTTACTCAAACTCGAACATAACAGAAATTAATAAATTCAAATGAATAACTATAAAATGAAAACTGCAAGAGATATATTGATGTTTCTTTCAGATCTATATAGATTATACATTTATCTATTGAAATTGACGTTTTGGTATTTTCATGGCCGATAGCCTGGGCACATAATTTTTTCTAATAAAGAAATATTTATTGAAAACTTGCTTTCAACTCCTTTTTCCAAGTCTCCAAAGTTTACCAAACAGGAATTTAGCGCTACTTTATAGAGCAGATTTTCATATAAAAATGGTGTAATTTTCATGTTTCCAAAGCGAACCATTTGGCCGAAATTTTTTCTTGCAAACGAAAAAATTTAAAAACGAAATTTACAGAAGGGGTGGGGTCCCTATGATAAA
The DNA here is from genome assembly GCA_944588485.1 of Phosphuga atrata. Taxonomy (NCBI): domain Eukaryota; kingdom Metazoa; phylum Arthropoda; class Insecta; order Coleoptera; family Silphidae; genus Phosphuga; species Phosphuga atrata. The sequence goes on along the minus strand of OX155893.1, from coordinate 71,802,983 downwards.
TTTTGGGATTTTATATTTTTTACTTTTACGACCTAACCGAAGGATTTTACAAGATTTGCAAAGAATACTTTTTTGTAGACACCGACGTCTTACATATGGATATCCCGGTCATAATTTTCCATCTTGAGGCGTTGACGAGATATTTCCATAAAATTATTGAAGAGAAAATCATTCCTCACGACGTCCCCATTGTAGTGGGAGCGTTAAAATTTTGTCAACTCATACTTTTGGTGGATACCCACATTCAGTAAAAGTTTCATTAAAATCCCTCAAATGTTAATAACATTTTTCGGAATTTTTGAATATTTTGAAATTTTCGTGTTAGTTTTTGATTGGAATCGTGATTGACAGGTCTGGATTTGTTTAAAAAATTATTTTAATTAAAGTTTCAGACAACGTGGAACAATAAAGTTTCACACATTTGTAGAGAATTAGTCAGTCTATGATTTCCTTTAGTTAGTTTTGCAAAATATTTTATCTGGCGGCGGCCGCCCCTAAAACTCGAACATAAGAGAAATTAATAAATTCAAATAACTATAAAATGAACACTGCAAGAGATATATTGAAATTTCTTTCAGATCTATATAGATTTTACATTTTTTTATTGAAAATGACGTTTTGGTATCTTCGTGGCCGATAGCCTTGACACAGAGTTTTTGTAAATACAGAAATTTTGAAAAAAAATTGAAGTTTTGTCAAATCTTTTTTCTGTCCATTTTTCCAAACTCTACCAAACATGCGTTTAACACTTATCACGCGATAGAGCAGATTTTCATTAAAAAAGCACACCGCGAAGCGGCAGATAAATCAAAACCACATACGCGCGGCAGCGCCACGCGTATGTGGTAAACCAGATAAATAAAGACGACATACGTATAGTCTTGATCAGATAAATCAAGATAATACGCGCGGCGCTGCCGCGCGTATGTGGTAAACCAGATAAATCAAGACGACATACGCGCCGCGCGTATGTAGTCTTGATCAGATAAATCCAAATAAAGATCCAAAAGCTTAAGGCAATGTGGCACAACACATTTTTTATCGAAATATTAAAAGACTACCGCCTCCATTTATTTGTACAGTATTGCGTGAAATTTAAACATAAAGCGGGTTTTGAATGGCATATTCTTTCAAAAACTCTATTGCTAGGCCACGCTTCTAAAGCGCTTTGATTGGCACAGTCTGGCAGTATATTTACAATAAACTATAGTCTACCACATGCCGCACCAAGTGGCGATGAAAGCGCCAGTGGCACTTTTACACTTAAATTTTCTATATAGGGTTTCATACAGGGTTGCATACCGCCAAGCGGCAGAACAATTGCCAGATAAAAACACCACATGATTCCTTTATCCTCATCAGTGGAGTGCAACTGTAAATTCTCCACATTATTCCATCCTCATCAACTATTTCACCCTCTACAACTATTCCACCCTAAAACAACAATTACACCCACAACAACTATTCAATCTTCATCACTTATTCACTTAAAAAAACGATTAATATGTACTATGTACTATGTACTCTTTGTTTTTATAATATACTGGTCTCGGTTGATATCCTTTCCTTACTCTCTTAATTCCTTGGTATAGACTCTTTATTTCTTTATTATTATAACTTTCTTCTATTTCTGCTAAGAGTTTTTCTGTATACTTTCTTTTCTAACACCTCATTAATTTTTTACACTGTTTCCTTTGTTCCATGTACGCTTGCTTGGATTCCGGTTTTTCTTTTGTTAACATCTCCATTCTCTGAACTTTTCGCTTCTCTATTTCTTTTTGGCATTCTGCATCAAACCATTTTTTTCCTGCTACTTTAACCTTTCCTTGGACATGTCTTACTGCTTGCTCTGTACACGTTTTTATATTCGTCCAGATACTGTCTATGTCATTTGCGCCGTGCATTGTCTGAGAGTACCTATTTATCATTTCTGTATATTCCTCTCTTTCTTTAATTTTTTCGATTCTGCTCCTCAGTTTTTTTCGTCCTCTCGGTCTTTTTGCTGTTTCTTTGTTGAGGTATTTCTGGCTTCAGCTTTATTCCCACTAAAAAGTGATCTAAATCCGCATCTGCCGCTCTGTAACTTCTGATGTCTGTAATGCACTTTTCTTCGTCCTGTTCTCTCAATACATTGTCTATTTGATTAATGTATGTTCCGTCCGGTGATTTCCAAGTGCCTTTATAAATTTCCTTCTTTTCGAAGTATGTGCTTTTCATCCTCATGCCCTTTTCTTTTGCAAATTGTATCAACAGTTGTTCATTTTCATTGGTGTTTTCGTGCTTGCTAAATTTGCCTATTGTAGGTCTGTACATTTCTTCTTTACCTATTTTCGCATTCGCATCACCTAGAATTATTTTTAGATCGTATCCTGGTATTCTCTCGAATACTTGGACGTGCATATCATAATAGGTTTATTTCACTTCCATTTCAGTTTCTTCTATTAGTGTTATATTTTGGTATTTTCCTTTTAGTCTTATCCATCATAGTCTTTCAGATATTGGTTTAAATTCTACGACAGCCTGCTTTATTCTCTTGCTTACTAGAAACCCCGTACCTAACATCCTGTTTTTTCATCCACTATTAAAAATTATACAGTAATCAATTTCCACGATTTCATTTCCTTTTTGTTTAGTCCCTTGTATGCTATAAGATCATAATTAATCTTTTCATAAAAAAATCTTTTCATTTCTCTAGTTAGTTGTTTTATTGCTCCTTCTTCGTATGTTCCCCTGACGTTCCATGTTCCTATTTTTACATTTTCTTTTATTGCCTCATTTTTGAATTTTTTCCTGTTTCTACTTTTATTATCTGCTCGCTTTTCCTTTTCATAATCCTTTTTCATTGCCTGGGGTCACTTCCTTTTCCTCCCTTGTTTTTATTATCTCTAGTTTTTTGGCCTTTGGATTTCTAATGCCTTTATGTCCACACTTGTCCTTCTCTTATTAATTTTTGATGTCCTACTTTAATTTCTTTTCCTTTGGTCATTTCTTCTTTAGCAATTTTTCTTATCTCTCTTTGTGCCTCCCATTCCTCTTTGGTCATGTCATTGTTTATAAATACTTTCTCGTTTGTGTTATTTTTAAGCTTGTATTTATTTTTCATGATATCTATTTTGTGATCCAACGTATTTAGTTCAATCATGCATGTTTCTTCTCCTAATGTTATGGTATTCCATTATTTATTTTTACTTCCACTCCTAATTTTTCCTTGATGAAATTGTTTATTTCTTCTTTTATGGTGTTCTTTTCCCTTGAATCCATATGTAAGCCTTGAATTACCACATTCTTTTTTCTTTTCTCCTCTTTCAATTTTTCGATTTTTTCATTTGTTTTTTTGAGTTGTTGTTTGAGTATATCTATTTCTACCTTTGCTTTTCCGTTTATTGATTTTATATCCTTTAATTCTTCTTTGTGTTCGATTTGTTCTCTTCGTAGTTCTTGTAACTCTTTTTATATCATTTTCATGTCTTCACTACCTTTTTTTGTTCTTCCTTAATACCCCTTGTATTACTTGAGAGGTTTTCCAATATTTCCATCAACCTCTCCATTATGTTTTCATTTCTCTTTTCGTCATTTTTTGATGTTCTATTTGTTTTTTTGGATGTCTTAAATACCTCCTCGTCCTCTCCAGCTCTCTTCCTCTTTCCATCATCGGTGCTACTACCGTCGTCGCCGTCTATTGGTTTCGTCATCTTAACCCACCACGTTAAATGAGTAGCTCGGGTCGACCCCGCGTAATTTTTTCTTATATTAGGCTCTTTTTCTGGCGATCCGGCAACAGTGTACGCGCTTCGATTAGAAATTTGCGTGTGTTTGTCATCTGTTTTCAGTTAACCTCTCTTAAAACCGGTTTTGTTTACCTCTGATTTTCCGGCCTCTGGATTGTCACTTCTTGACTTTACGCCTTCCCGTGGAGTAATTTATCTTTGGCTTCCTTCTTGACACTTTCTCGTATCTATTTTTCACTACACGACTCGAAGATTCGGGTTTATTGCAAGTGAAAAATCTGACACGTCAACTCAGGTTGGCAACCAATTTTATATATCTCCTAAGAACTTCTTCTTAAATAAATTTATTAAATATGTAATATGTTTAATTTATAATGTGTTGGTTAATTTTTTATATATTTTATATTTATTTTTATATTTTGAATTCATTGACGAACTAATGCTGGCTTAGTTTTTGAAGGTCGTCCACGTTTTCGCTTCTGTCCCAATGGAATTTCTTTAAGTGTCAATGGAACTTTGTACAGTTTCAAGAGAATTCCCATTCCAATACTGTGCTTACATATGTAATTCTTCATAAACAACATATATGAACAGGAAGCTTCTTCCCATTTATTAATGTTCAGAGTCACTTTCCACATTTAAATGTGATATCATTTGTACTATTTAAAACCCATCCAGTTTTTCAGGCTTTCTTTTGTTTTGTACTCTGAAATATTGATTTCTGATATATTTTCACTATTTGGACCGATATAAAAAATTCATTCACCATTCAATTCTTTTTTCACAACGGTTGGTGATGATTTAACCCAATGAAAGGTTTTTTTGGAAATTTTATTCGATTATTGAACGAAATAATTGTATTTTCTATAAAAAAAAATTATTTGTAAAGAGCAATCAAATTTTGGATGGATCAACGTTTTTTGTACAGTTAAACCTTTTTTGGGCGAATTTATTTTATTTTGTACAATTCCATCAATTATTGTAGTAAACCAATATTATTTGTTATAGCTTTTTGTATGAATAAACCGAATTTTGTATTTTCCAGCTATTTTTTGTAAGAAATATTTTCACAATTCATCAGTAAATTCACATTTTTATCACATCTCTTGATTTATTATTTTAATGAAATGGCTGAAAGTAACATAGCATAAGCCTGGATGGTTCTAGACAACGCCAAAATCCATAAAACTCTGGAAGTTCGTGATAAAATAAAATAAACAGTCCATAGAATATTTTTCTCCTACCACATTCACCCATGTTAACCTAATAAAAAAAGTTTTTTCAAAAGTAAAATTAGCTGCTAGAAATATGCTGTCCGAATTATAATAATCTGAAATATATGAAAATAATAATGAAAATAATCTAAATTTAGTTAACATTATTGAGCAATACCTGGCCACTGTTACTTCTGCTGATTGTACTAAATATTATGTAGATATGTCAATTAAATTACTGCTGGCTGTAGCAGGACAACCATTACATTAACATTTATTATTATTATTTATTTATTATATTTTGTCATCATTTTTTTAATATTAATTAGTGTTTTCAAAAGTATTTATCTATATTTAAGAAAAGTTGAACTTGAAAAAGATTAATTTGAATTTGAAAAATGTTAATTTGAATTTAAAATAGTTTAATTTGAATAAAGGTTTAATTAGAAATTAAAAAAGTTAAATCTGAAATTGAAAAGGATTAATTTGAAGTTAAAAACCTATTTCATGAATTCTTCGACGACAGGCTAATAAGCAAAGACCGATTTCCATCGTACCAACGTTCTTGTGATCTAACTCCTTTGGACTTTTTTCTTTTTCCATATTTAAAAAATTCAGTATTCAGCAGTCAAGTGAATACAGTAGAAGATCTGCGAAACAATGTAATAAGAGGTAGATGAGTGAATGGATGCAATCCCAGATGAGGGATCAGTATACCTGGACATAACATAAATACCTGGATCCCCAAATAAACTAGACAGTCAAACAGAACAGTCAGGCGCAAACAGTCAGCTAGTCGACTCCAGTTCAGTTCAACAGTCAAGCGCAGCCAACGTTACGTTGGTTGCGCCTGACTCGTTGGTTGGTGGCGCCTGACTGTTGAACTGAACTAGAGTCGACTTGCTGACTGTTTGCGTCTGACACTTCTATTTGTCTTGTTTATTCGTGGGTCCAGGTATTTATGTTATGTCCAGGTATACTGGTCCCTCATATGGGGTTTATATTTTTTCTATATTCGGCTATATGTCGCTTTAGGTATTACCGATTCTCGGGAAAAACATATTGTCGTAATTTCCCCGGGGATTACACCATTGACCCTAATAAAATGTTTTTGGAAATTCGTCCGATAATATTTACATAAATTTACATTACATTTACCATAAATATTTATTTAAAATATTTTGGTAATCACCGTAATGCCCTCGTAAAACTAAAGATACAAATCTATCCTTATCTGCTCGAGGATTACATTACCGACCCAAATAAAATATTTTCAGCAATTGTTCAAAAATATTTGGCTAATTATTGTACTGCCATCGTAAACTAAGAAATAAAAATGGAATGGCTCTTTGCCGCAACATCACCCCCTTGCCAGTGATAACGACATGTAGCGTTTGTTGCTGTTTGTTTGTTCATAGACGTCTATACACGATTGAAGTCGTTACCGTAGGCGGTGTTTGTTGTTACCGGCGTCGTGGTAGACGGTTGAATTCGTCATTGTTGCCATTGTTGCGGTGTTTGGTCGCAGACGTCTGGTAGACGGTTGAATGCGTTACCGTAGAGGTTGTTTGTTGTTGCTGGCGTCCTGGTAGGCGGTTGAATTCGTCATCGTCGTCGATGTTGCGGGGTTTGTTCGTGGGCGTCTATTAGACGGTTAAAGTTGTTACCGTAAACGTTTTTTGTTGTTGCAGATGTCATCGTAGACGGTTGAAGACGTCATCGTAGACGTTGTTCTTGCAAGTTTGTTCGTGGACGTCTGGTAGACGGTTGAATGCGTTACCATAGACGTTGTTCTTGCAAGTTTGTTGCAAGGCGTTCTCGTGAACGGTTGAGGTATTCATGTTATGTCCAGGAATACTGATCCCTCATCTGGGGTGATTATTTTTCTATACTTCTATACTTCTATACTTCTATACTTCTATTATAATATAAATTCAAACATTTTTATCACATCTCTTGATTTATTATTTTATGAAATGGCTGAAAGTAACATCGCATAAGCTTGGATGGTTCTGGACAACGACAAAATCCATAAAACTCAGGAAGTTCGTGATAAAATAAAATAAACAATCCATAGACTATTTTTCTTCCACCACATTCACCCATGTTAACCTCATAAAAAAAGTTTTTTGAAAAGTAAAATTACTGCAAGAAATATGCTGTCCGAATCATAACAATCTCATATATATGAAAATAATAATGAAAATAATCTGAATTTAGTTAACATTATTGAGGAATACGTGGCGACTGTTACTTCTGCTGATTGTACTAAATATTAAGTAGATATGTCAATGAAATTGACAGGACAACCATTACATTAACATTTTAATATTTTTTCTTCATGTTTTTATAATTAATTTGTGTTTTCTAAAAAAATTATTATATACTATATACTATATTATACTATACTATATATAGAGAAAACTATATATATATATATATATATATATATATATATATATATATATATATATATATATATATATATATATATATATATATATTAAGGTGATCAGACGTACTGCTTTCGATAGTACAGTACTTCTTTCAGATAGTCTGTACTGTCCAATTTTTAGGTACTGCATTTATACTGCCTTTCTTAGAAGATGTACTGCTTTTACTACTTCTCATGATATTGTAAAATAATTAACTGTGATTTTATTAATGTTCAAAGCGAATGCCGAATCACTGTTATCGAGCTAAGTCTCGTTAGTTCATTAGTTAGTATGACAAAGTCGGACGGATGGTGGAATTTTTGTTGGAATGAAATAGATGCGGTGTCGTACGAACAGGACAAACAGACCACGGGGAAGTGCAACAGATTCCGTTCTCAAGTAATTTTATTAACAGTGAAAACAGTAAGTCAGACAGACAGTAAGCTCATTAAAAAATTTCCTTTATTTCCAATTATCAGTTGTTCAATCAATTTCCTTTACAATGATCAGTTGTTTTTTCTTGTGTTGATGGCTTTATTGATAGAGAATGACGATAGCAAAAATGATGACGCTCTCGTAATATGCACCATTTGTTGCTC
>OX155893.1:71026760-71089807 GCA_944588485.1 Phosphuga atrata | reverse complement strand
CTATACAGACAAGACTAGACAGACAAGACTAGACAGACAAGACTATACAGACAAGACTAGACAGACAAGACTAGACAGACAAGACTAGACAGACAAGACTAGACAGACAAGACTAGACAGACAAGACTAGACAGACAAGACTAGACAGACAAGACTAGACAGACAAGACTAGACAGACAAGACTAGACAGACAAGACTAGACAGACAAGACTAGACAGACAAGACTAGACAGACAAGACTAGACAGACAAGACTAGACAGACAAGACTAGACAGACAAGACTAGACAGACAAGACTAGACAGACAAGACTAGACAGACAAGACTAGACAGGACAAGACTAGACAGACAAGACTAGACAGACAAGACTAGACAGACAAGACTAGACAGACAAGACTAGACAGACAAGACTAGACAGACAAGACTAGACAGACAAGACTAGACAGACAAGACTAGACAGACAAGACTAGACAGACAAGACTAGACAGACAAGACTAGACAGACAAGACTAGACAGACAAGACTAGACAGACAAGACTAGACAGACAAGACTAGACAGACAAGACTAGACAGACAAGACTAGACAGACAAGACTAGACAGACAAGACTAGACAGACAAGACTAGACAGACAAGACTAGACAGACAAGACTAGACAGACAAGACTAGACAGACAAGACTAGACAGACAAGACTAGACAGACAAGACTAGACAGACAAGACTAGACAGACAAGACTAGACAGACAAGACTAGACAGACAAGACTAGACAGACAAGACTAGACAGACAAGACTAGACAGACAAGACTAGACAGACAAGACTAGACAGACAAGACTAGACAGACAAGACTAGACAGACAAGACTAGACAGACAAGACTAGACAGACAAGACTAGACAGACAAGACTAGACAGACAAGACTAGACAGACAAGACTAGACAGACAAGACTAGACAGACAAGACTAGACAGACAAGACTAGACAGACAAGACTAGACAGACAAGACTAGACAGACAAGACTAGACAGACAAGACTAGACAGACAAGACTAGACAGACAAGACTAGACAGACAAGACTAGACAGACAAGACTAGACAGACAAGACTAGACAGACAAGACTAGACAGACAAGACTAGACAGACAAGACTAGACAGACAAGACTAGACAGACAAGACTAGACAGACAAGACTAGACAGACAAGACTAGACAGACAAGACTAGACAGACAAGACTAGACAGACAAGACTAGACAGACAAGACTAGACAGACAAGACTAGACAGACAAGACTAGACAGACAAGACTAGACAGACAAGACTAGACAGACAAGACTAGACAGACAAGACTAGACAGACAAGACTAGACAGACAAGACTAGACAGACAAGACTAGACAGACAAGACTAGACAGACAAGACTAGACAGACAAGACTAGACAGACAAGACTAGACAGACAAGACTAGACAGACAAGACTAGACAGACAAGACTAGACAGACAAGACTAGACAGACAAGACTAGACAGACAAGACTAGACAGACAAGACTAGACAGACAAGACTAGACAGACAAGACTAGACAGACAAGACTAGACAGACAAGACTAGACAGACAAGACTAGACAGACAAGACTAGACAGACAAGACTAGACAGACAAGACTAGACAGACAAGACTAGACAGACAAGACAAGACAGACAAGACTAGACAGACAAGACTAGAACTAGACAGACAAGACTAGACAGACAAGACTAGACAGACAAGACTAGACAGACAAGACTAGACAGACAAGACTAGACAGACAAGACTAGACAGACAAGACTAGACAGACAAGACTAGACAGACAAGACTAGACAAGACTAGACAGACAAGACTAGACAGACAAGACTAGACAGACAAGACTAGACAGACAAGACTAGACAGACAAGACTAGACAGACAAGACTAGACAGACAAGACTAGACAGACAAGACTAGACAGACAAGACTAGACAGACAAGACTAGACAGACAAGACTAGACAGACAAGACTAGACAGACAAGACTAGACAGACAAGACTAGACAGACAAGACTAGACAGACAAGACTAGACAGACAAGACTAGACAGACAAGACTAGACAGACAAGACTAGACAGACAAGACTAGACAGACAAGACTAGACAGACAAGACTAGACAGACAAGACTAGACAGACAAGACTAGACAGACAAGACTAGACAGACAAGACTAGACAGACAAGACTAGACAGACAAGACTAGACAGACAAGACTAGACAGACAAGACTAGACAGACAAGACTAGACAGACAAGACTAGACAGACAAGACTAGACAGACAAGACTAGACAGACAAGACTAGACAGACAAGACTAGACAGACAAGACTAGACAGACAAGACTAGACAGACAAGACTAGACAGACAAGACTAGACAGACAAGACTAGACAGACAAGACTAGACAGACAAGACTAGACAGACAAGACTAGACAGACAAGACTAGACAGACAAGACTAGACAGACAAGACTAGACAGACAAGACTAGACAGACAAGACTAGACAGACAAGACTAGACAGACAAGACTAGACAGACAAGACTAGACAGACAAGACTAGACAAGACAGACAAGACTAGACAGACAAGACTAGACAGACAAGACTAGACAGACAAGACTAGACAGACAAGACTAGACAGACAAGACTAGACAGACAAGACTAGACAGACAAGACTAGACAGACAAGACTAGACAGACAAGACTAGACAGACAAGACTAGACAGACAAGACTAGACAGACAAGACTAGACAGACAAGACTAGACAGACAAGACTAGACAGACAAGACTAGACAGACAAGACTAGACAGACAAGACTAGACAGACAAGACTAGACAGACAAGACTAGACAGACAAGACTAGACAGACAAGACTAGACAGACAAGACTAGACAGACAAGACTAGACAGACAAGACTAGACAGACAAGACTAGACAGACAAGACTAGACAGACAAGACTAGACAGACAAGACTAGACAGACAAGACTAGACAGACAAGACTAGACAGACAAGACTAGACAGACAAGACTAGACAGACAAGACTAGACAGACTAGACAGACAAGACTAGACAGACAAGACTAGACAGACAAGACTAGACAGACAAGACTAGACAGACAAGACTAGACAGACAAGACTAGACAGACAAGACTAGACAGACAAGACTAGACAGACAAGACTAGACAGACAAGACTAGACAGACAAGACTAGACAGACAAGACTAGACAGACAAGACTAGACAGACAAGACTAGACAGACAAGACTAGACAGACAAGACTAGACAGACAAGACTAGACAGACAAGACTAGACAGACAAGACTAGACAGACAAGACTAGACAGACAAGACTAGACAGACAAGACTAGACAGACAAGACTAGACAGACAAGACTAGACAGACAAGACTAGACAGACAAGACTAGACAGACAAGACTAGACAGACAAGACTAGACAGACAAGACTAGACAGACAAGACTAACAGACAAGACTAGACAGACAAGACTAGACAGACAAGACTAGACAGACAAGACTAGACAGACAAGACTAGACAGACAAGACTAGACAGACAGACTAGACAGACAAGACTAGACAGACAAGACTAGACAGACAAGACGACAAGACTAGACAGACAAGACTAGACAGACAAGACTAGACAGACAAGACTAGACAGACAAGACTAGACAGACAAGACTAGACAGACAAGACCTAGACAGACAAGACTAGACAGACAAGACTAGACAGACAAGACTAGACAGACAAGGACTAGACAGACAAGACTAGACAGACAAGACTAGGACAGACAAGACTAGACAGACAAGACTAGACAGACAAGACTAGACAGACAAGACTAGACAGACAAGACTAGACAGACAAGACTAGACAGACAAGACTAGACAGACAAGACTAGACAGACAAGACTAGACAGACAAGACTAGACAGACAAGACTAGACAGACAAGACTAGACAGACAAGACTAGACAGACAAGACTAGACAGACAAGACTAGACAGACAAGACTAGACAGACAAGACTAGACAGACAAGACTAGACAGACAAGACTAGACAGACAAGACTAGACAGACAAGACTAGACAGACAAGACTAGACAGACAAGACAACAGACAAGACTAGACAGACAAGACTAGACAGACAAGACTAGACAGACAAGACTAGACAGACAAGACTAGACAGACAAGACTAGACAGACAAGACTAGACAGACAAGACTAGACAGACAAGACTAGACAGACAAGACTAGACAGACAAGACTAGACAGACAAGACTAGACAGACAAGGACTAGACAGACAAGACTAGACAGACAAGACTAGACAGACAAGACTAGACAGACAAGACTAGACAGACAAGACTAGACAGACAAGACTAGACAGACAAGACTAGACAGACAAGACTAGACAGACAAGACTATACAGACAAGACTAGACACACAAGACTAGAGAGACAAGACTAGACAGACAAGACTAGACAGATAAGACTAGACGGACAAGACTAGAGAGACAAGACTAGACAGACAAGACTAGACAGACAAGACTATACAGACAAGACTAGACAGACAAGACTAGACAGACAAGACTAGACAGACAAGACTAGACAGACAAGACTAGACAGAAAAGACTAGACAGACAAGACTAGACAGACAAGACTAGACAGACAAGACTAGACAGACAAGGCTAGACAGACAAGACTAGACAGACAAGACTAGACAGACAACACTAGACAGACAGATTAGACAGACAAGACTAGACAGACAAGACTAGACAGACAAGACTAGACAGACAAGACTAGACAGACAAGACTAGACATACAAGACTAGACAGACAAGACTAGATAGACAAGACTAGACAGACAAAACTAGACAGACATGACTAGACAGACAAAACTGGACAGACAAGACTAGACAGACAAGACTAGACAGACAAGACTAGACAGACAAGACTAGACAGACAAGACTAGACAGACAAGACTGGACAGACAAGACTAGACAGACAAGACTAGACAGACAAGACTAGACAGACAAGACTAGACAGACAAGACTAGACAGACAAGACTAGACAGACAAGACTAGACAGACAAGACTAGACAGACAAGACTAGACAGACAAGACTAGACAGACAAGACTAGACAGACAAAGATAGACAGACAAGGATAGACAGACAAGACTAGACAGACAAGACTAGACAGACAAGACTAAGACAGACGAAGACTAGACAGACAAGACTAGACCAGACAAGACTAGACAGACAAGACTAGACAGACAAGACTAGACAGACAAGACTAGACAGACAAGACTAGACAGACAAGACTAGACAGACAAGACTAGACAGACAAGACTAGACAGACAAGACTAGACAGACAAGACTAGACAGACAAGACTAGACAGACAAGACTAGACAGACAAGACTAGACAGACAAGACTAGACAGACAAGACTAGACAGACAAGGACTAGACAGACAAGACTAGACAGACAAGACTAGACAGACAAGACTAGACAGACAAGACTAGACAGACAAGACTAGACAGACAAGACTAGACAGACAAGACTAGACAGACAAGACTAGACAGACAAGACTAGACAGACAAGACTAGACAGACAAGACTAGACAGACAAGACTAGACAGACAAGACTAGACAGACAAGACTAGACAGACAAGACTAGACAGACAAGACTAGACAGACAAGACTAGACAGACAAGACTAGACAGACAAGACTAGACAGACAAGACTAGACAGACAAGACTAGACAGACAAGACTAGACAGACAAGACTAGACAGACAAGACTAGGACAGACAAGACTAGACAGACAAGACTAGACAGACAAGACTAGACAGACAAGACTAGACAGACAAGGACTAGACAGACAAGACTAGACAGACAAGACTAGACAGACAAGACTAGACAGACAAGACTAGACAGACAAGACTAGACAGACAAGACTAGACAGACAAGACTAGACAGACAAGACTAGACAGACAAGGACTAGACAGACAAGACTAGACAGACAAGACTAGACAGACAAGACTAGACAGACAAGACTAGACAGACAAGGACTAGACAGACAAGACTAGACAGACAAGACTAGACAGACAAGACTAGACAGACAAGACTAGACAGACAAGACTAGACAGACAAGACTAGACAGACAAGACTAGACAGACAAGACTAGACAGACAAGACTAGACAGACAAGACTAGACAGACAAGACTAGACAGACAAGACTAGACAGACAAGACTAGACAGACAAGACTAGACAGACAAGACTAGACAGACAAGACTAGACAGACAAGACTAGACAGACAAGACTAGACAGACAAGACTAGACAGACAAGACTAGACAGACAAGGACTAGACAGACAAGACTAGACAGACAAGACTAGGACAGACAAGACTAGACAGACAAGACTAGACAGACAAGACTAGACAGACAAGACTAGACAGACAAGACTAGACAGACAAGACTAGACAGACAAGACTAGACAGACAAGACTAGACAGACAAGACTAGACAGACAAGACTAGACAGACAAGACTAGACAGACAAGACTAGACAGACAAGACTAGACAGACAAGACTAGACAGACAAGACTAGACAGACAAGACTAGACAGACAAGACTAGACAGGACAAGACTAGACAGACAAGACTAGACAGACAAGACTAGACAGACAAGACTAGACAGACAAGACTAGACAGACAAGACTAGACAGACAAGACTAGACAGACAAGACTAGACAGACAAGACTAGACAGACAAGACTAGACAGACAAGACTAGACAGACAAGACTAGACAGACAAGACTAGACAGACAAGACTAGACAGACAAGACTAGACAGACAAGACTAGACAGACAAGACTAGACAGACAAGACTAGACAGGACAAACCAGACAAGACTAGACAGACAAGACTAGACAGACAAGACTAGACAGACAAGACTAGACAGACAAGACTAGACAGACAAGACTAGACAGACAAGACTAGACAGACAAGACTAGACAGACAAGACTAGACAGACAAGACTAGACAGACAAGACTAGACAGACAAGACTAGACAGACAAGACTAGACAGACAAGACTAGACAGACAAGACTAGACAGACAAGACTAGACAGACAAGACTAGACAGACAAGACTAGACAGACAAGACTAGACAGACAAGACTAGACAGACAAGACTAGACAGACAAGACTAGACAGACAAGACTAGACAGACAAGACTAGACAGACAAGACTAGACAGACAAGACTAGACAGACAAGACTAGACAGACAAGACTAGGACAGACAAGACAAAGACAGACAAGACTAGGACAGACAAGACTAGACAGGACAAGACTAGACAGACAAGACTAGACAGACAAGACTCGACAGACAAGACTAGACAGACAAGACTAGACAGACAAGACTAGACAGACAAGGACTAGACAGACAAGACTAGACAGACAAGACTAGACAGACAAGACTAGACAGACAAGACTAGACAGACAAGACTAGACAGACAAGACTAGACAGACAAGACTAGACAGACAAGACTAGACAGACAAGACTAGACAGACAAGACTAGACAGACAAGACTAGACAGACAAAACGAGACAGACAAGACTAGACAGACAAGACTAGACAGACAAGACTAGACAGACAAGACTAGACAGACAAGACTAGACAGACAAGACTAGACAGACAGACTAACAGACAAGACTAACAGACAAGACTAGACAGACAAGACTAGACAGACAAGACTAGACAGACAAGACTAGACAGACAAGACTAGACAGACAAGACTAGACAGACAAGACTAGACAGACAAGACTAGACAGACAAGACTAGACAGACAAGACTAGACAGACAAGACTAGACAGACAAGACTAGACAGACAAGACTAGACAGACAAGACTAGACAGACAAGACTAGACAGACAAGACTAGACAGACAAGACTAGACATACAAGACTAGACATACAAGACTAGACAGACAAGACTAGAACAGACAAGACTAGACAGACAAGACTAGACAGACAAGACTAGACAGACAAGACTAGACAGACAAGACTAGACAGACAAGACTAGACAGACAAGACTAGACAGACAAGACTAGACAGACAAGACTAGACAGACAAGACTAGACAGACAAGACTAGACAGACAAGACTAGACAGACAAGACTAGACAGACAAGACTAGACAGACAAGACTAGACAGGACAAGACTAGACAGACAAGACTAGACAGACAAGACTAGACAGACAAGACTAGACAGACAAGACTAGACAGACAAGACTAGACAGACAAGACTAGACAGACAAGACTAGACAGACAAGACTAGACAGACAAGACTAGACAGACAAGACTAGACAGACAAGACTAGACAGACAAGACTAGGACAGACAAGACTAGACAGACAAGACTCGACAGACAAGACTCGACAGACAAGACTAGACAGACAAGACTAGACAGACAAGACTAGATAGACAAGACTAGACAGACAAGACTAGACAGACAAGACTAGACAGACAAGACTAGACAGACAAGACTAGACAGACAAGACCTAGACAGACAAGGACTAGACAGACAAGACTAGACAGACAAGACTAGACAGACAAGACTAGACAGACAAGACTAGACAGACAAGACTAGACAGACAAGACTAGACAGACAAAACGAGACAGACAAGACTAGACAGACAAGACTAGACAGACAAGACTAGACAGACAAGACTAGACAGACAAGACTAGACAGACAAGACTAGACAGACAAGACTAGACAGACAAGACTAGACAGACAAGACTAGACAGACAAGACTAGACAGACAAGACTAGACAGACAAGACTAGACAGACAAGACTAGACAGACAAGACTAGACAGACAAGACTAGACAGACAAGACTAGACAGACAAGACTAGACAGACAAGACTAGACAGACAAGACTAGACAGACAAGACTAGACAGACAAGACTAGACAGACAAGACTAGACAGACAAGACTAGACAGACAAGACTAGACAGACAAGACTAGACAGACAAGACTAGACAGACAAGACTAGACAGACAAGACTAGACAGACAAGACTAGACAGACAAGACTAGACAGACAAGACTAGACAGACAAGACTAGACAGACAAGACTAGACAGACAAGACTAGACAGACAAGACTAGACAGACAAGACTAGACAGACAAGACTAGACAGACAAGACTAGACAGACAAGACTAGACAGACAAGACTAGACAGACAAGACTAGACAGACAAGACCTAGACAGACAAGACTAGACAGACAAGACTAGACAGACAAGACTAGACAGACAAGACTAGACAGACAAGACTAGACAGACAAGGACTAGACAGACAAGACTAGACAGACAAGACTAGACAGACAAGACTAGACAGACAAGACTAGACAGACAAGACTAGACAGACAAGACTAGAAAGACAAGACTAGACAGACAAGACTAGACAGACAAGACTAGACAGACAAGACTAGACAGACAAGACTAGACAGACAAGACTAGACAGACAAGACTAGACAGACAAGACTAGACAGACAAGACTAGACAGACAAGACTAGACAGACAAGAACTAGACAGACAAGACTAGACAGGCAAGACTAGACAGACAAGGACTAGACAGACAAGACTAGACAGACAAGACTAGACAGACAAGACTAGACAGACAAGACTAGACAGACAAGACTAGACAGACAAGACTAGACAGACAAGACTAGACAGACAAGACTAGACAGACAAGACTAGACAGACAAGACTAGACAGACAAGACTAGACAGACAAGACTAGACAGACAAGACTAGACAGACAAGACTAACAGACAAGACTAGACAGACAAGACTAGACAGACAAGACTAGACTGACAAGACTAGACAGACAAGACTAGACAGACAAGACTAGACAGACAAGACTAGACAGACCAAACTAGACAGACAAGACTAGATAGACAAGACTTTTTTTTTGCACGTGCTGCAGGTGAAAATCTGCAAACAGATACCACCCGACCCGAGCCGCGTGGTAGTGTGGGGCTGCCCCCCAAAAGGGGCGACCCACTAAAAAACCCCACCATTTAGACCCCCCCAGCCAAAACCGGTGAAAACGTTATGAAATCCAGAATTTGGCATAACTTCATCACGTTCCGCCCCCTTTCATATCCAAAGCATTCTTCCACATTCATTCGTTGTGCCGGGAGCGCCGTTAATCGCCTTGCCCCCCCTCACATCAGAGTTTACAATAAATTTGTGCGCCCACTTCGCATTAAAGTGGGCCCGGCGATAGCACGTTCGGCCCGTGCGTAGCAACCCATCGTCCCGCCTTACGCTCGTCCCTTTCACTCTTCTGCTTTCTCCTCAATATATATCCTATTATTCCAGTCAGCACGCCTCATTCATACTCACTGCTGAGCATGATTTTCACCATACTCTCCTTGTTTTCATTCTCTCCCACCTTGCATTTTGCGGCGCTCCTCATTCTCTTCGATCTCGTACACTCGAAGATGGTATGCTCCGCAGTGTCCTCAGTCGCTCCACAATACCTACAGTGCGCCTCAACCAGTTTCCCGATACGCACCAGGTAAGACCCAAAGCAATCATGCCCCGTAAGCGCCTGGGTGAGGTGATAGTTCACCACCACGTTCCCACGGTTGACCCATTCATCGATAGTCCGAATCAGTTGCCTGGTCCAGGCTCCCTTTTCCGACCCCTGCCATAGCTCTTGCCATACACGCATTGTTTTTTCCCTTACATTTTCAGGGTCGTTACCTCTTCAAACTCTCACCCTTTCATGTGCCACAAGGTCTAACAGGATAGCTCCAGCAACGACCACCACGGCGTCGCCAGAAACAGTCCTGTATGCCCTGCACACACTCTGCAGCATACACCTTTGCACTCTCATCAGTCTCGTTCTATAACATTCAATCCTGAACGCATTTATCCATGCCGGCACCCCATAAAAGAGAATGGAGTGCACGACCACATTCTTAACCCTCCAAGTGGAGGGTTATATATTAATGAGCACAGAACTCTTTACAATATTCTTGAGCATTCGAAGTTGGTAGATTTTGCAATTCAGTTTTTTGATCATACTATCCGTCGTAATGTTCCAGGTGAGGAATTCTTCAAACAATATTCCTAGGCGTCGTATGTTTTTGGCTGTTTGAACCTCTTCTTTACCAATTGCATGTGATGTGAGGTTTTCCTACCGTTTTGCTATATGTTTTCTTCTAAAGATTACGTAGTTGTTTTTTTTTATATTTAGGACCATATTATTAGCAGAGCACCAATTATGGACCATTTTCAACAATTGGTTAGCCTCGACTTCAGTTTTACTCGGAGATCCTTTAGAAATAATTAAGCTCGTGTCGTCTGCATAAATAATGCATTGCTTGTCCCTTATACTTCTATAACGTTCGCGGTATATATAGAGAAATGTGTCGGGGCTAGCACACTGCCCTGCGGAACACCACTTTTAGTGGTGTCATTAGTTTGTATTATTTTGTATAGTCACTCATTAGTTTGTACAATTTTTACATAAGATTGTCTATTATTGAAGAACGCACGGAACCATCTACCCACCTTTCCTCTAATCCCATGTAAAGCTTGTCCATCAGTACATCGTGAGAGACGCAGTCGAATGCCTTCGACAAGTCGCCTTATAGTGTAGTCATAGTCTTGCCTGCCTATTCTGATCTGTCCAGTCCTGTCTGTCTTGTCTTTTCTGCAAAGTCTTGTCTATCTAGTCTTGTCTGTCCAGTTTTGTATGTTTAGTATTTTCTGTCTAGTCTTGTCCCTCTAGTCTTGTCTGTCCAGTGTTGTTTGTCTGGTGGTGTCTGTCTAGTCTTGTCTCTCTAATCATCTCTGTCTAGTTTTGTCTGTCTAGTCTTGTTTGTCAAGTATTATGGATTGTAGATTTTCGCTGTTAACTTGTTGTTACTTCACTTGTTGTTACTTCTTACTTCACGAGGAAGCTAAAAGATATTCTAATCGAAAAAAAATTTTATAGTGTTGAAGAATTCCTTCACAAAACAAAACAAAATTTAATGAACTGCACACTAAAGACTAGAAAGACAAGACTAAACAGACAAGCCTAGACCGACAAGAATAGAAAGACAAGTCTAGACATACAAGACTAGGCAGACAAGACTATACAGACAAGAATAGACACACACATATCGTAAGAATTTATATAAGACTGTTCTAAATATTAAAATAAATAAAAATAAAAAAATAGTAAATATTAAAAATATATATATATATATATATATATATATATATATATATATATATATAGATATCTATTATGGAGGAACTAATACAGAACATTTTTAGCCTTTGTTTTAAAATAGCGTAGGGAAACAATCATTTATCCTTAATATTATCTTTGTTTTTTCCTGCCCTCATTTCTATGTATATGCTGCTTGTTTATCTATACCCGGAAGTGCCCAGCCACCTACGACCTTTTTTTTGAATGGAGAGGAATGTCAAGTGGTACCTCGTTTGAAAGATCTCTTCTCAAAGAATACAACAAACTATTAATTTCTGGAATATTATCAAAGCCCACGTGATAATAAAATGAAAACCACTTATACGTTGAACAAGTTTCGGCGTGAAGTATATTTTGACATGTGTTTCGAGGCTTTGGAACCACTTTGCTTAGCTACTAGTGATAACAATAGTCATCGAAGCAGTCATATACTCTCGTCAAGTTGTAAAAGTAGTTTTGAAAATGCTGTATTTAACCGAAAATCTCCGTATCGAGATTCTGATGATGATTGGTTATGGTAACAGAAGAGGAAGTCAGCTGGACGTTTCTCAGTTATGTCGAGAATAGCATCTGGTATATACTACTAATTAGCCAAGGTACCAGAAGCAAAATTGAGACATAATACAACAATTTGGTTCATGTCAGGGTTGTGTCCAGACAGTCAAATCCCACTGTTAAAGCAACTGACCGTGACAACGAGATTAGTCATACTACTGGCCTGAAAATTCTTAGATCTGCCAAGCTGCATTCTTACAAGATGCAGGCACTTCAAGAAATAACGTAGGATGACCCGGACCACCGATTCGAATTTTGAGAGAAAATGATGAACCTGATCGACAATAGCCACATTTCATTAGCATCAATTATTTTTTCCGACGAAAGTACTTTTACCTTACATGGTGACGTTATTCGTCAAAATTGTCGGTATTGGGCCGAAATCTCTGTACATAACCCTCATTGGCTGCCAGAAACATATATTCAGTTCCCGGAAAAAGTTAATGTATGGGCTGGAATAATAGGTGATCAGATTTTAGGACCAGTATTCTTTGATGGTATTCTGGTTGAGCAACATATCTTACGTTTTTTCAAGACGACCTCATGCCAGCGTTAGCCACTTTATTTCCAAACCCGTTCGATCCGGATTTACCTGATGAACGAATATGGTATCAACAGGACGGAGCATTATTTTTTCCCAATAAATGGATTGGAAGGAGAGGATGGATTCACATTAAATGGCCGGCGAGATCTCCGGATCTTAGTCCCCTTTACTCTTTTTTGGGGGATATAAAAGTAAGATCTATGTAACATAATCGAACGACATTGAGGACCTTAAGCAACGTATTAGGCATGAAATACGGCAGGTAACACCAGAAATATTATAAAACATTAGAGATGCATGTTATCTTCGATTTGCACTGTGGCAAGAAAGAAACGGTGTCCATTTTGAAAATGTGTTGCATTAAATAGTATTCAAGTTGTAAAATGACACTTGGCATACCTTTCCATTTGAAAAAAAGTCGGAGGTGGCTGGGCACTTCCAGGAACAGATAAACAAAAAGCATATACATAGAAATGAGGGCAAAGAAAAACAATATATAACGTGTTTCGTTTCGAATTTTCCACACTGTATAGAGAATACAAGCTTCAGCAAAATTAAAAATTCATTCTTGATGGAGAAAAATTGTGTGTAAATTGCGGCTCTATAGCAATTGCAATGTAACTAGGTTAAGCGATCCTATCGCCTTATGCCAACAAACTAATAGTCAAGTTTTTTTCCATTGCCGGAAATACTTATGAAAGCATGATCGATCACATTAATAGAAGGTTTTATGTTACCTGAATATTGTGATATTGTTAGCACAATGAATAACTATTCTCGGGCACCCCAAGAAAATATTAATCGGTCCTCTACTGACATCTACAGGTATGATAAAAGTATTAACAGACTAAGTAGAAGTAGATCATTAATTTTAATGAATATTAAAAATATATTTTGTGTTAATATGAAAATGTTATAAAAATACCATGTGTTAACAAAACACTCTATGTTCAATACTTATGTTAATAATTAGTTTAATAAATTTGAATGAATTAATTATTTTGAGTTTCAATATTTATTGTTATATATTTTCATCACAATGAAATTAACAAACTCGATAAAATTTAATTGTAAGCCCTCATAATTTTATAAACGTTATACACCGGGATCAGGACGGGTAGTAAATTTCGTGAATGTTAACTACTCAAAAAAGAATTTATAGGGAAAGTTGCGCTGGCTATAAAGGCATGAATTATATAACGTTGATTTTCGTGAAACACACATTCTATAAATACGCGAGGTTTAGTTTATTAATTTATTATAGCTACAAAATTGGGATCGATAAACGATAACGTAGACCTGCCTTACCTCGGATATATCTTTTAGTTTGAACAAAAAAATGAAAAATGAAAAAACAAGCTTCAATGTTTCGGTATTTCGGTATAAGGATATTGAGAAATAACAATTATTTAAATTTTATACGTAATATTTGCCAATTCATATAAAGAATAATTAAATTATGTATGAAGAAGATAAAATTTTATAGTATATACTTATATTCTAGACTTTATGTATTATTTCATAAATATTTTACACAAGTTGCTTGTTGGCAAATGTTGACAAATAGAGTTCTTTTATTACGGAAAGAGTAATAACTCTTTTTTTATATAATAAATTTACAGTGTATTTTATATATTTTTCAAGCTAAATTTTTAAAGCTTAAATGCAGAATTTTTCCATTCCCTCCATTCTATCCTTCATTTCGCCGAGCAGATTTTTTCATCGTCGAACCAACTTAATTAAGATTAAAAGATAACGCCAAGATAAAGTCGTCCTCTTCATATTTTTCAGTGAGCCGGAGTTAATCTCAATATTTCTCGCAACTTTATTTATCTTATCTTTTGTAATGTCGGGACTGAAGGTGGATTTTAGCATTTACGCTCGCGTCTCGCATTCGGAATAAAAGAAAATTAAGCAACAAGGAAAAGGCAATTTCGGATTACAAATACGTTATTACGGGTTCGGACAGTTATTGCTTTTAATTTTCGCATTTCACTGCCGACAACACGGGAACGATTTAAGCCTTGGGAAAGTTTCGCTTGGGGACCAAAAGCCCCGGGACCCCAAGACATATTCTTAGGAATCCAACCGTATAAAGTAATACAGAATATATTTCATGGGGGATTTCATAATAATATTTTTTTTTTAATAGAAATAGATGGGGTGAATATTTTGCCGAGTAATTTAATTCTGGTCGCCCCTAAATGTAGCTCATTAAATTACAATTTTATTAAAATTGCCAGAAATTTTAAATATGTTGCCGAAAAAAATAATGTAAAATAAATTAGTAATAGACAAAATTATTTAAAATAAATTAGTGTAAATATAGCATTTGAATACAACAATTTCACAAGTCAGATAAATTATAAACTAGATTGACTGTAGACATACCAACTTATTTAGTGGGGTACCTACCTACCTATCCAACTTTCCAGACAGTGACTTCCCACAAAATAATAAGGACAAATAGTCTTCTCCAACAGCTAGTTTCGCAAGATAACGAAAATAACTCTCAATCCATACGGGCAATATATTTTTTATGAATTGATAATATCCTTTGTTCTGCCCTTAGAATAATAAATCGAATACCTGCGAGTAGTTCTTTTCAACTAGTCCCCCGTTTGCTTGGCAGATTCATATGTCACGGGATTTCCAAGCGATGCAAACTGTAATATAACACCGACCTGTGCCTCTAAATATATTTGTCATTGCCATTTTGGCACTTACAAGAATAATATATTATGTTCTACAAGGATCGTCGTTTAACACCATTTGGCCGACAAATTTGTCAACTATGGAAACTTTTTAGACATTTCATATTTTGCAACTTTGTTCGATATATTTAAATAAAACTTAACCATTTTTAAAATCATAATAACATTTAAAATAACTGCGAATTGTAATATAATTCCGACCTGTATATCTAGATATATTTATTATTGCCATTTTCGTAGTTACAAGAATAATATATTATTTTCTACAAGGATCGTCGTTTAACACCATTTGTTTGAAACATTTTTTCAACTTTTTTGCCTTTTTATATTTAGCTACTTTGCTCTACTTATTTAAAATTATAATAAAATTTAAAATAACTAGCAATATATATTTACACTTCTTTTTGTTTGTCTAATTTTGCTAATCAAATGGATTTTATCCAGTTATATGCGTATAGACCTTATAAAAAGCCTAGAAAGCCTAACTTTATCTGATTAGGCTTGCATTCATAGTATTTATTGTAGTCTCCTTTTGCTAAATCTATTTATGGAAACATAATAGTCTGTCTAATATTTTTTGTATGTTCAAAAGTCTAGTCCTGGTTATGTCGGTATATTTGCGTTTTTTTTATTTCTGTTTAACCTTGTCGATATATAATATTCTTTTTATATGTTCTTCTTCTCCAGTGGTGCTACAGTCCTAAGTAGGACCTGAACCTCGCTCTTTATATATGTACTTAATAATTAAATTTTTCCATAATAAGTATAAAACAGGAACTTTGCATTAACCAGCAAATTATTTGTACGCAATTATAATTCACAAAGTAATTTAATTAAAGAATGCTCTTTAAACAAAACCCTTATAACGTCTGTTCATTAGCAATTTAAGCATTTTACGCCCCACTTATAGCAAACCCTTTAACCAACGTTTATATATTTTCTGAGATAAAATTTAATTCAAAAGTACCTGGTTTCCATCAAATGCTACATTCAAACTCAACATACAAAGTATAATAAGGATTAGGTCCATCATAAAACAATATAATTGTTACTGCCGTGACACACAGTGCACGCGAATGCTTTCAAAATTTATGTGGTTTGTGACGATTAATACCACAGACTGAAAAAATATAGTAAACAGGTGGTAAACATAAAAGAAGAAATATAGTGTATAGGAAGACATTTATAGACTTATCTTGTATGACTACTGCTCTGACTTAACAAGTTCAATAAGTAAAACTCGCTTAACGCGTTTGTGCCAATTTGCCTTTTTTATGTTTATGCCAAGGCCCCATTGTCTTTTAGCTTAGTTTTTTGGCTTATTTTCCGCTTCAAGAGCTCGTTGTATGTTTTTGTGTAAAACTTTCATTTGCCGTCTTTAATACTTCAGTAATTTCTTCGTTGACTTTTTCGATGTCGATCTCTTCTGTTTCCAATTTATTAAGATGAGCTTAGCTGCATTCAATGCATTTTTGATATTGTATTGGGTCTTCAATGTGTGTCCATTTCTTAGAATGTAATTGTAATATTCACGATTTTATTGCTTTTGCTTATACGAAGAGGTGGGAATCTAAAATTAATGAAAGTTTGCTTACGTAATACTTAAACCCCTCTAACCATTCTCATTGATTTGTGATAATAAAATCGATTATAAAAATCCACGTACATAAAGAGTGAAAGCATAATATAGTAGACGAGAAGTTACATAGAAACTAAATTATCAATGAAATGTTAACTAAATGTTTCATTAAAATTGCCGTTGATTTAATAATGTGGAATTTAGATTAAAATGTGCAAGCGATTTATTACTTTATACTTGAAAATACAGGAAAATTAATGATATATATATATATATATATATATATATATATATATATATATATATATTTATAATTATGAGGGGTACTGAGCTCCGACTCAATTCTTTTAGTTCTGGACGACTATAAAAGAAACGAGGAGTAAATTAAAGAAATTTTCCGTATGCGTACGGTATAAAAACATGCAAATGGTGGAAATATCAGAATGTGCTATAGCTGACGACCTGATGGTCTATGCAAAAATCGAAAAGGAACTACAATCGAATTTAGACATCTATAAGACAGCGTTAAAAATAAATATGAAAACAAACACCGTCAAAACCAAAGTAACGACCATTGGGAAAACCAAGCATAACAATAAAACTATATGGGGAGATATAGAGTTAATAGAAATATTTAAATATTTGGGTGAAGTATAATTGGTTTTGGTTTGTCGAAATGTTTATAATGACGGAAAGAAACAGGAAACTAAACTATTCTATACTCTTTAACACTTATGTCAATACCCGGGTACCCGGGTACCCTTTTGCATGTTCTTACTTACATATCTTTTGTATTTAATGAAAAATTATCAAGTCCTTTCAAATCCTCGTTATTTGAGTTCATTGACATCGCTTCATATACATTAATAATAAAATATACCAAAAAATATATAAAATTTTTGGACTTAAAGTCAAATACCCCGTTGTTCAATACCCGGGGTACCCGTGTACCCATATATAAATAAATAATTAAACTTATTTCTAAGGATAAAAAATATTACTTAATATATAAATAAACGGATTTATTTATCTTTTAATTAATCTTATTATAAAACTTTATAAATTATAAATTATACGTAAAATATTTTTATATTCAATTTATTATTGGAAACATGCGTCACATTTTAGAATTTTGAATGTTCATCGAAAACTGGTTTGTTACATTTTTTACGCCAGGGGTTCTCAAAGTGCGGCCCGCGGGCCAAACGCGGCCCGCGAAGCCTGTGAATTCGGCCCACGATATCGATAAGGTATAATTTTTTTATTAAAAAATAAATAAGTAAATAGTAAAGAAAATAATAAATATTACAAATAAGATACAATAAAATAATTAAAAAAATTCATACGGAGCTTTAACCATAAGCGTTTGTATTAATAAAATATTGTTTAGTTTATATTTAAAAAAATATTTTAGTATATCTTCTAATTATTACACATTTGTACAGAAATATGATAAAGTAGTCTCAAATAGATACAGAACTGTTAATCATTTAAGACATACAATTTAAATTGATAAAATTACAGGTAAATATCGATACTAAGAATTCTTATCGGAACAATTCCTTAATTGATTTTTATAAAGGATTCGTGAGTGAATTATCCGAAAATACGAAAACATGCTCAACAAATGTTTTCATTATTTGGGAGCATATATATTTGCGAAAAAACTTTTTAAAAAATGAGCATATATAAGTCGAAATTAAGATCAAAATTGGGTGATAATCATTTATAAGCAGGGTCTTCTTTAACCTATTGGAGGGCACTGGGCACATTAGGATAAAGGGGCCCCTATTACCTTGGCTTTGAGAAGACCTTGAGAATAGACCAAGAAAATAACAATTTACAAAAGTAACTCTTTTAGCACTCACAGGTTAGCGCTTAAAAATATATATCGAGTGAAGAGTCACTATGACTTCATTGTCACTATGAACAAATTTCAAGAATTCGATTAAATGGAAACATTATATTCCCAATTCTTTCTCGTTAACGTCTTCATAATAGATTTCAGCAAATTCCTTTGTCTCAATTGTCTCAAACAACATTGTCTCAACATTCTCCTCGGAATTCAGAGTTATTATTATTACTAATGTTTAGGGTTTCTGAATATCCGCACTTATTCAAAACCGCGGTTTTCGGTTTTTGAAAATTAAAAACCGCGGCTTCGGTTTCGGATTCGGTTTTTAAAAATTTAAACGAGATCTTAGTTTTGTACAAGAGTTGGCGCTTAGTGAAAGGTGTAGGTGGATGTAGCTTTAATTGTAATGAGTGCTAGAAACAAAATATTTAATATTTTAGTTCTCTCAGAAGTTCTTTTATATTTAGCAAACTCCAAACGAAAATAATTTACAAGTTTTCTTACCATTAGAAAATTACTTTTAATTGCCGCATCTTCTTCGACGTAATACTCATCCACATCCACATTTTCTACGTGCGATTCTTCAGGAAATAAATCTTCATCTTCACTGCTACTGTTTACTACTTTCGAGATGATTTTTTGTAAAAAGTGTCACATAAAGCGAGATGAAATGTATGGTTAATGCCATTTTTTTGTTCAGCGGGACAATTTGTACCATTTTTAGGGTTCCGTACCGAAAACGGAACCCTTATAGGATCACTTTGTTGTCCGTCTGTCTGTCTGTTTGTCTGTCTGTCTGTCTGTCTGTCTGTCTGTCTGTCCGTCTGTCTGTCTGTCAAGACCATTTTTCTCAGGAACGCGTAGAGGTAACAAGTTGAAATTTGTATCAAATACTCGGGTCTGCGGGCCCTTTCAGCTGTGCAAAAATCAAACTTGTAAGTCAACGCGATCAAAAGATATGACCGTTTATGTCGCATATTTTGCGATTTCACATGGGAATCAAAACCTATAGGGTACTTCCCGTTGACCTAGAATCATGAAATTTGGCAAGAAGCGGCAGCAAGAAGCACATGTGAAGGGAAAAATCTTAAAACCCTAAATATGTAGTTTAATTACAAGAAAAATGCGAATTTACTATTAGAAACTTATGAAAATACACTAATGTTGTCGTAGTGGTATTGTCAGGCTCCAGAAGCCTATGGGTTGCATACAGTTAGGTCCTAAGGTTAAAAAGTATGTGTTGGCACCAAGCTGTTTATACTGAATTTTCTTTGTTTATATTCGTTATGCATTTCATCACGTACGCTCTATATCAGGGATGTTATGGCGATCCGTAACCGTAACCGAAACTATCGGATATCCGAAATAAAAATATATCCGTAACCGTAACCGAATCCGATATAAAAGTTTCGAATAATTTCGGATAATTTTTATTGATATGTTGTAATAATTCCTATAAAAATATTTCAATATCTAATAGAAAATATATAATAGAAAAAAAAGAATTAATTGGGTTAAGACCCTTATTTAACTTCCAGATAGTGTTTTGGTTTATAGTAACACCTTCAGCAGATTTGACATAAATCTATTCTTGTAAATCTCCTTGCAAATATTATGTTACAAATATGATGTTACATCCATTTCATATATTTGTGTACTCTGTCCAGCGAGAGAATGCAGCTTTAATGCGCCGAGGTATGAGCGGCAAGGGACGCGCCGAGGTACGCGCAGATTAGTTTGAGTTAAGAAATATGCGTCAGTTTTTCAAATACGGACAACTAAACGCCGCGCACTCGAAATAATGTGGGAGTAATCGTAGAACAATGCTAAACTCGTCGAGAATGCATCTCTTCTCTCGCCGGACAGAGTATAGATATTTGCATTTTTACGTCGTTAAAACTTAAATAAATATTAATAACTTATATATCTTATATGACATATAATTGTAGTACCTACTTATATTGTAGTACTTAGTTGTATGACATATGATTGTAGGTAGTACAAATAATAACATAGAAATAAAGTCATTTTTTTACAAATTAGCATTCTACTTTTACAATTCCTTAGAAATCTGATATCCGTAACCCAAACTATCCGAAACTAACGGATTATCCGAAAAAAATTCATATCCGTAACCGTATCCGAAACCGGTATAACATTATTCCTATATCCGTATCCGCATCCAGATCCGAAATTTCATATCAATAACATCTCTGCTCTATATACATAATATATACAGGGTATATATTATGTCTAAATTTTGCTTATTTATAACCGACATGCGACATACTCAAGTCCCGTAACATCCTGTATATATTATATTTCGTCTAATTTTTCTTTATAATCTACATAATATGTTGATAATCTACATAATAATACTATAATCTACATAATCTACATAACATGTTGTAGATAATATGATTTAAGTATATTATACTTAAATCACGTTCGCACTATATTTTTTGGTAGTCAATTGCCCAAAAAGCAGTCAATTGAACAACTGAATGTTATGAGTATCGAAATAGATTTAGAAATAGTTAATATATTAGTTTATATTAGATCTAGAAATAGTTAGATCTAAATATAAGTTAGTGTATAAGTCTAATACTAAAATAAAGTTTTCGTTTTATAAGTTTAAAAATATTCGCGTTATTTAAATAAAATACCCTGTATACAGGGTATATAGGTATACAGGCAAAATTGAGAAGTAAAAACAAATAGTGAAGTTCCAGAACCCCTAAACACTCATAGTGAATGGGGGAAGTATGGTAATAAAATATAGGGTAGAATTCCATCGCACGACAGCGACATCTTGAGGTTATGCTTGCAGCGGTACTAAGTGGTCGTGATTTTATGAGGGCCACTTGTCAAGTTAACTGAATATGCTTGCTACGTCCTCCACAAAAAAAGATACCTTACATACAAGTTTGTACGGAACCCTCGGTGCGCGAGTCACAACTCGCACTTGGCCGGTTTTTTTTAATTGCCCGGGCATCGTCATGTGTAGTATCTTACTCAATAATAATCCCACGGCAACAAATCCCAGGCGCAATCAAACTTTTAGGTTTTTGCGACCAGAAATTGAAAACCGCGTTGAAATCACTCGATAACCAACACCGCGACGGCCCGTCAAAGTTAGATCTATCGAGGATTGGTTGCATTTGTTTTTTCGAAATTTCGCAGCTCCCGCAACAAACTCGACGTTTTATTAGAACAAAACGTGGTCGGAAAGCGAGACTGAAAACCGCATTTCGAAATCTTTGACAACGGCGTCGCGACGCCACCGCAAAATTCAATTTCCTTATGCGGCTGCTGGTTTTCCGCCGTAGTTTTCGTAATTTTCAAGCTGGCGAAACAAGTTTGACGTTTTGTTGAAGGGAATGCTTGTCAGGAAGCGGTAGTGAAAACCGCGTTGTTCACGCGTTGACGTCGCCGCAAAGTTCAATTTGCTAATCTAGGTCAAATTTCGGGAAGTTGCGGTGGTTTTTTTGCTGTAGTTTTCGCAATTTTGCAGATAGCGAAACTAATTTGATGCTTTGCTGAAAGGAAAGGGCGACTAAAAACCGGGTTGCGAAATCTTTGATAACGGCGTCGCGACGCCACCGCAAAGTTCAATTTTATAATGTGGCTGCTGGTTTTTCCGCCGTAGTTTTCGTAATTTTCAAGCTGGCGCAACAAGTTTTACGTTTTGTTGAAGGGAAAGCTTGTTAGGAAGCGGCAGTGAAAACTCCGTTGCAAAATCATCTGCAGCGGCGTCGCGACGTCGCCGCAAAATTCAACTTGCTAATCTAGGTCGAATTTCGGGAACTCGCGGTGGTTTTTCCGCTGTAGTTTTCGCAATTTTGCAGATAGCGAAACAAATTTGATGTTTCGCTGAAGGGAGAGCGCGACTAAAAACCGCGTTGCGAAATCCTTGACAACGGCGTCGCGACGTCACCTCGAACTTCAACTTTCTAATCCAAATCACCCACAATTTCTTTTCTGAAACTGATACTAAATGATTCTAAATGTTTTTCAACACTTATTGCGATATTATTTGCAGAACAAGTTCCTTCAATTTGCAGAAACCCTAAATTGTAATAAATATTGTTTTTTCCATGAATATTAATGTTTAAGTATCTTCGGCGTCTCAAACTAGTCCACTCATATAGCGTAATACTAATTTTTTGTCCATTTCCTTTTAATTCTTGAAACTATAAAATCATTTCCTTCTTTCTTTCTTCGTATTCCTTTTGAATTAAGGTCATAACACCTGAAGAACATTTTGGCAAGATTTGTTTGAGATACCGGCCAGCTATTGGTTTTCGAATAAATGCAGATTTTGAAATTGCTCCAACACATACGTGGTCTGTTAGAAAAGCATCCGACTTTTTTTTCATTTTGAAAACCTGTTGGATTTGAATCAAGCGCGCTTGCATGATCCGACCTTGAAGCTCCGTGCGCATGCGTGAATTTTTTCCCGCGTGTAGATAGCGTCAGTTTCTGTCGGGCAATGTTTGAGTGACGTAGTGTGTAGTGCTCTCGTCGGTTTTTCAATGCAAGTAAAATGACGACAAGTGAAATGAGGAATGTCCTACGTCGCCTACGTGATGCTGTGCGGCGCAAGGGACTGGAGGTTTGGTCATCAGGAAATTGGCGATTCCATCACGACAATGCTCCAGTACATTCTTCGCACTTGGTTCACATTTTTTTGGCGAAAAACCAGACTCCTCTGGTTCGACAGGCTCCTTACTCTCTTGATATGTATATGGCCCCCTGCGACTTCTGGCTATTCCCCAAAGTCAAGAGGCCATTGAAAGGGACGCGATTTCAGACAAAAGAGTACAATATGGCTGCAACGACAGTCTAGCTAAAGTTGATTCCGAAAGAGGCTTTTTCGGAATGCTTCCAACAATGGCGGCACCGCTGGGAGAAGTGTGTGGAGTCCCAAGGAGACTACTTTGAGGGTTATTAGGTTTCCAACGCTCCAGGTATGCCAGTTTTTATTACCGGCTAAAGTTCGGATACTTTTCTAACAGACCACGTATACCATCGATTGTTGCCATTTTTGCAACAACAGTTAGCAATGTTTAAAAGAGCATTAATTCAATGTATTTTATTTGTATTTATCTTTAGATAAAACCGAAAACCGCGGTTTTTTATGACGGTTATGTGGTTTCGGTTTTTCCACAGAAAACCGCGGTTTTGTGGTTCGAATATATCCGCACCAGAAACCCTACTAATGATCTTATACGAACATAATCGCTGTTTTAGATGTACGCTGGGGGTATCAATTATGGGAAGAAAACTTCTATTTTCAATTTCTCTTTTCGCACTGCCGAGCCACCAAAAAAACTCTTTCGTGACCTTCTAGGTCTTGTTTTTTGAGATAAGTCCTTGTAGTCAGATTCAGGATTTCTTTCTTTGGCGGACGATTCGAAGTAATCACATTTATCTCGGAAGTTAATAATAAAATCATCAAGTGAAGTAAACTAATAAGTTTAAATTTCCAGTGTTATTGTTTTTTTTTTCTCTAAAGATAATTACTTGTTTGTTTTGTTTATTCTTTCTTACATAGAGCTGCAAATTTCCGTTGCAATTAGAGCAGTGTCTAGTTTCTATGCCAGTTCTGTATATTTTGCTATGGACAAAGCTTTTATAATTTGTTTATGACCTTCATGCAAGGAGCTTACTGCAGCAGCTCGGACTGACCATCTGGTTGGTGAAGGACTTTTAACAACTTTTCTTGAACCTAAATGTTTTCTTGATATATTCTATCGATGGGTAGAACCCGGAAAAAAGTGTTTTACACTTTCTGAACCAATTCAAAAAACTTTGTTGCCTCTGATACACACGCAGCAGCATGGGTATCTACCAAGTTTAGTGAATGTCCCGCACATGACACAAATGTGGCAAATTCACAATTCTCCTTGATTATTGATTGTAGACCAGTATACTTCCCCTACACATTTGAAGAATTGTCGTAGCTGATTCGCTTCGTTCGCTTGTGATCTGGCAAGAACTAGGATATAGATCGCGGGGCCCTGGGCACGTGCCCAGAGTCCCAGAGTGGGAAGGAGGGGCCTGTTTACAAGCAGTATTAAGAATACATTCGACGTACATACAAGGGGTCGTTCATTAATCACGTTATGTTTTTTAGCCACTTTTTTAATTTTAATAAATATATAATTAAAGATTTATATTTGTATTAAAATTTAGTATAATAATTTAAAAAAAATTTAATGTATTTAAAACTAAAAAAATCATTATTGTTTTTATTTTATTACGTTTTTTTTTTGGCCCGCCAGAAAATTTGGTAACATTAAATTGGCCCGCCTAGGAAAAACTTTGGGAACCCCTGCTTTACGCGATTTTCGCGTTTTTTTCCGTTTTTTTATATTACACCCTGACACCCTGTTAACAAATATGACATGATCCTACAACAATTTTTCGTCCAGTGGAATCTGTCTGTTCAGTAGACCTGCCTGACTAACTTGATGTTGTTGCCCTGCTTCTAGGATCTATTGGTTTTCCATAGATTGTTTCTATGGCAATCCTAGTGGTGAAATTTCTCATAATTTGCATACTTTGAGATCGTTTTTGAACCGCTGGCATACATAATTCTTCACTTAATTTTCGTAAAACTCTTTTTATCATTTTGTTATTTAGATGATAACTGATATAGCTGGCAAGACTGGCGATATCCAAAATATTTAAAAAAATGCGAAAGACCATCGGTTAGTCCGTCTGTGGGTTGTCTAACGGCCCAACATCTGATCCATTATATCCACACCAATTTTTGTTTTATTATAATAATGAACAATTTCTGTTTTTTTTTTGTCTTCGCTGCAAATTGGTGCATCTGAGTGCATCGTAGATGGAAGTATAACAAGTTCCTTTTTATAGGAACATAAGGGCATAGAGTAACTTTTTCATGAAACCCAAATAGAAAAGAGAATTCTTCACGACCTTTAGACTTTAGACGATCTTTAGGCTATGTCTACTGTATTTTATTACTGGAATATTTTTGTTCAATGTTCCCACAATTGTTAGGTTCCATGACAATAAATGCTTTACTTATGGAAAAGTGGTAAAAAAAGTATCCATTGTAATATTTCTCCCGGATCCTTTATATTTTGCAGCTGAATCTTTTAGTACTCTTTCAACGTGATTTATTTCTCGGCCAGTTGTTATTTTGCCAGTGTAAATTTGACCTTTCAATGGATATGAATTTTCGGCTTCGAATATCCACAATATTTTGATTCCATATTTTGCCCACCCGGCGATTTTATTTATAGAAATAGGGTTTTTCGGTGGAATACTCTATGGGTAACCCCGAGTTGTAATGTGAAAGTCTCCGGGTATTACAATTATTTTATTGAATGAAAATTTCATGCGGGTACCCGACTACCCGGGTGTTAAACAACGTTGTAACGACTGGGTATGGACATAAGTGTTAACACGTCCATAAGCAATTCTGACATACGGTGGTGAAATCTGGGTGTTAAGCAGCCAAATGAAAAGCAAAATACAGGCACTAGAAATGAAATATCTAAAAAGCGTTAAAGATATTACTCGAAGTGATAAAATACGATATGACACAGTAAGAGTAGAGCTTAACGTTGAGTCACTTCTGAAAAGCATTGCAAAATGTCTAAAGTGGTTTGGGCATTCAGTATGGATGTAGGATGGAAGGCAAATGAAAAGAGTGTGGCTAGCTAAATCGAAAGGTCAATACAAAGCCGAAGGAAAACATAAAACCATGCAGTGGGGAATGGGGGCAGAATGGGGGGCTGAAGATGGAAAAAAATATGAATGAATGGGCAAGAGTTACTTATTCATGAAATTAGACCGATCTATCTTATTCTATTTATTGATTTATTGTAATTAAATTTATATTGGGAGCTTGCAGTTAGCACCTTCATACCTTAGGGTAATTAATGTTATTGATCAATTATACTAATAATAATAACGTTTTATATTGTTCAAAAATTTAAAACATTTATATTAAATAATATTGATTACAACTAAACGTTTCTTAAAATTTTGAATTTGTGGAAAAAGTTTTAGTTTATTTTAACATTTATATTATGTAAATATACTTTACCCTACAAATTAGTATGTTATTTAGAATTCACAAATGTGTACCTGCTAGAGTTGTAGAGACGTATCTTGGAAATTCCAGTTGAATTTTCAAAATTTCCAAATCCACTTTGGTTTGTTTGTTTTTACGGGTGGCACACCGGCCCGTATTCTGTTTAGCGTTCTCCATGTCTTGCATATGACCCTGCACAGGGACTTTCGTTGATAGGGAAGTTGTCGGGCGGTTCCATGCTTCAAAGTTTTATATACTTTTTCGCTGTACACCATCTCACATTTCCGACTGATTTGCCGCTGTTATAACTTTAACGCCTCATCACAGAGACTTCTAGTCCTCACTAATCTATTCAGCACATCGATTAATTTTTTCCCTTGATTTTCCGTTGCTGTTATTGGCCATAAAAGACATGTCGATCGTCGAAGGTTTTTTACGTGCTCTATACTCATTCTTCCTTTACTTGATTCTGCGATGCCCGCTGCTTTGTACAATTGGTTGGTTGGTGTTGGTTTCATGCAGCCAGTAATAATCCTGCAAGTTTGGTTTAAGGCGATGTCGACCTGTTTTGCATGGCTTGATCTACACCAGAGTGGGCAGACATATTCTGCAGTTGAAAAACAGAGGGCTTGCGTGGATTTTCTCAAGACTTGAGGTTTTGTACCGTTTTATTTCTAGCAACTACTTTTTCTCTGGTTTTGTGACACTGCTGTTTGTAAGTAAGCGTTCTATCCAAGATTACAACCAGATACTTTGGTGTTTAGTCGTATTTTAGTTCTTTGGGTCTTGGTTTGTAGTTTTGAGCCTTGTGGGTATTTAAATGGAAATTACTTATTTTGGTTTTTGATGGGTTCGGTTTTAGCGAGTTTTTCGAAAATATTTCGACATTAGTTCCCTTTGCGTCTTCCGACCTTACCTCTATCTCCCCGAATGTCTTACCTTGAACTGTGATAACTAGGTCGTCAGCGTACACGTAGTGTTTGGCGTTGTCTTTTATAGGCTGGTCATTGTTGTATATATTAAATAAAGTGGGGGCCAGGACACTTCCTTGTGGGAGACCGTTCCATTGGATTCTCCAGCGGCTTTTTTTATTTTGAAGTTCCACATAACACCTTTCGTTTTGAAGTAATGATTGAAGTGCTTCGTTAGTTTGTAGTCTTTTGTGGTTTTGTAGACTTTGATAAGCAGGGTTTAAGACGGATGGAGGGGTAATGGTTGTGCATAGGCTTTACAAAAAAAAAATAGAGAAAGGAAATATATGAGTCATTTTTATTTTTAATATTTATATTTTTCATTGAATGAATTTTTTCAAAATAATGTTTCATTTTCATTTAAAACATTACAAAATGTTTCACATGTATACTGGAGATTCGCCTTCACTAGAGCCACTGTTCATAAGGTTTCTATGTTTAATCTTGATGTTCAGCTGTTCTAGAAATCATTGATGATTGGAAATACTCGTTCGCAACAGTCGCATTGGTACCCGGCAAACACATTGAAAATTCAACAAGTAGTTTTAAGTTCTTCCATTCATTTATTTTTTCCGTGGAACAATACTCCGTTTACCTTCATCGAAGAGTTCATTATCATTGATAACAATTTTGTGGTTTTATTTCACATAATGTCTTAATAGTTTGGCATTTTAATAATATCCATAAAAAAATGTGAAAGAATCAGTCCATTTTTTTACATATTCAAAGGAATTTTTATAAAAATTTTTAAGAAAAATTAAATCATTTAATTTCTTTAATAAATTTCGTCTCGCTTCCAGGGATTGACTCTTCGAATTTATCGAGTTTCTGCGTTAACTTTATTGGAACAAATCCAGTATTATATCTAGCGACCAGAGTTCCCTCTAATTTTTGTTAGTGCTGCCGCGGTTCCAAGTCGAGTGTGAGCAAAAAAAAATTAAATTAAAAATAAATTGCGCAATTTTTTTATACTTTTATTTATTCAAACCATAATATCAAATAGCAAAGTAATAGTTTTTAATATTTCCAATAAAATTTTGTTTTGTCTTCTGTTTTTCGTACTAATCCACTGTTTTTAAACTCGGTTGTAATTATTTGCCCATTTGGTAAATGTAATTTTATTCTCATTAGATCACTTAGATGTTCAAATTGCTGTTTGTTGCGATCTTTTCTTCTAATGGAATTCATGACTGAAAATCCCCGATCGCAATCCGCACTGGAAGCATGGAAGTTGGTACCCATAATATTGCAAAGAAAGCAAAATTAGAAAATTATGGATAGGTTAGTAAGAACGTTAACGGTTCGTCGAATGTTTTCAACAATCCAAGTTTAGTCTTCTTCAATATTGTACATTTCTTTTAGAATATGCATCTCATATTTAATCATTGTCAATATTTTGATTTATCATAAATATGGAATATTTTTCGGAAAGATTTATTATATTCTGTTTTAAAAAATTTTGATCGTCTGATAATAGTTTTTTACATAACTGCTCCAAATGATTTTGTCTTCCAGATATTGAGATTTTAATTTTTTATTTTCGTCTAAACATACTGATGTGCTTCAATAATAGTTTAAGAAAACAAATTTTCTGTGGATATTTGTAAAAAGAAGAAAGCTCTTCTTGCTATCTGATATTGAACCGAAAATTGCTACCCCATATTGAGAAACCATCAGAATTTTTGCACAATATTTACAGATAGGATGCTTTCGTTCCATGACTTGCCAATTGTCAATTAGAACATCGTAATTTTTGCACTAACTGCGAAACATCTGCAAAACTACCTTACTTCATTGATTAGTTTAAATGATATGGCATCATGTGCAGTTACTTGAGCTAAATCTTCAAATTCTCGCATTTCATACTCGATCGGTGAAACATTGTGTTTTTGTATCTACCCCATTTTTCTTTCCAAGCATGACATTATCTCCAGTAAACATTATCATATTTTTATTACCCATGCGTTAAAAGTACTATCTCGGCGCACGTTTTTTAGTGCGAAAAATGCCATTTTTTGATTACCACATAGCTTGGTAACGCACGCAAAGTTTCAATATTGCTAAGTTACAATAAAAAACAATAAAATAAATAAAATACACACAATCAAGACCTCAATATTAAAAAAAAGTGACTTGAAATTGACATAAATTTTGTTTCATTGCAAAATTTAAATTAAAAAGAAAACGTGTCAAAATCAGTGTAAATTCTGTGGTGATACCGGAGACTGATGAAAGTTCTTATGACGAATCCAAAGCACCGGAGACAATTGATAAAGCAAATTCTTCATTTTTAGATTTTTTTTTATGGCCCCTGGATCGCAAACTTGTGATATACGTCCCCTCGCATGAGTAATAAAAAATGTTATTTAAAACACGGGCGGTATTGTCAATTGCCCTCTCAAGCGAATGTGCGCAATTTCGCTCTCGTGACCAAATGACAAATTACCGCGCTAGTTGCAAAATATACTAGTTGATGTATAAGTTATGTTCACTTTATTTTTTTTAAGTTTTTGTTACAATTGACTTGCTGTCACAATGTGTGATTTTCAAAATACCAACAAATACAGTTTTGTAATTTATATCATTATCAGGATATTTAAAATCCAAAATTAGTACTTTTTGTACAGAAATATCGGCGCTTTTATTACTCCTCATAGACTTCATAGAAAGGGTCGTTTTATAGTTGTCTGCCTTCCTAGTTAACAATTATTGTATGGAAGGTTGAATTTTCATTTCGATAAAAAACATTTTTTTTTTCAGGATATTGTTTATACATTCGGTGAATTCAAAAACCTAATTTTGACTTCGCAAATTTTGTGGGAGCTTAATTTTTCCATATGCTTATGGATTTTAGGAACGGAAGTCATTGATGCGTATTCGTTAATCAGTTAATACGTATTGCCAATATTACATTTTCGATGGATTAACTTTCATTAAAACATTAACTTTCTCCAAATCAGATTTTGACCGTTCTTGTTTTTCCCTTTTTTTAGTAACGTTCTTCAGGTGTATGCATTAACATTTTTAAAATTAACATTTTTTAAATATTTGTTTTTTTTAACAGATTTGATCTCTATGTTATTTTTGAATAATATGTCTTTTTAAATAATGTAACCTATATACCTAATAAATTATTTAATCTTCTTTCTTCCGAAATTTCTACAATTTCGAAGACAAAATCAACGTCTCGTAATTTAAGTGCGCAGAAACTTAATCTATCTGCGCAGATTTTAAAATGTCACGAAAACTAATGCGCATCCACGCACCCGCGCAGCTTAAAGGGAACATTGCTAGCGACCATTTGCTCCAACACATTATTTAAGACAGTTTTCACCTCGGAAGAGCTGACACTTTAGAGTATTCAATTTCTTTAATAGTAATATGAAATATAACAGCTTGCCTGATTCGGCATTCGCTTGATGCATAAAAAATGCATAAAATCACAGTGATACTTATTTAGTTTTACAATATCATGTAAAGAAGTACAAATGCAGTGCCTAAAAATTGGACAGTACAGACTATCTAAAAAAAGTACTGTACTGCCGAAAGCAGTACGTCTGGTCACCTTACGTTACACTACTCGAGTTTCGACTGATGAAGGTCATTTTCAAGTGTCAATTCAAAGTAAGTATAGCAGGTATTAATATTATCACGTAATAAAGGTCGTAACCGTCGTCATTAATATATTTTTAATTCTTATAACGGCAAGATATTGCAAAGATATGTCATTCATATTTTTATATTATAGAAATAACATAAAATATTATGTTCTATTTCATTCAAATAACAATAAGAGCAATAAATTTAAAGAGAAAAAATAATAAGTGCACTAATATTTTGAGTGGAAGTGTTTCGTGTTACATAATAATTTCCCATTTGAAAAGGCTCGATTGGATAGGTCTTTAAACTTTCGTCGGGCCGCACTCAGTTTATCTAAAATGCGCACGTACTTTATTCGTCCATTAAAGTTGCCTGTCTGAATGTTAATTAAAAGTTCCTGTGCAGCATTTTACATTATACCTCCTTCAACTTTTTTTCGGCGATTATTATTTCCTCCGCTGGCCCGCTTACTGAAAAATACATAGCGCTTTATCAGATTTCGAATTTTAAGGGAAATTAAACATCCAAAATTTAATTGCTCCGAAAATAAATCTCGGAAATTTTACAGCCTGGACGTAAATTCCTTACAAAATTCAGAGGAAGTTTTTTTTCTCAAAAAACGAAAATAAATTTCAAGAAATATATAAAAAAATATATTTAAAAAAAAATCCTAAATTAACTAGGGAATTAACTAGATCTTCAAAACCATACCGTCGAGATAAACAAGTCTATAAATGCAAAACTAGTCACACACAGAGAAAAAAAATAATAATTTTGTGAGGCCCCAGGCGCAACCTATTCTGGAGGCCACAAGTAGTAAAAAAAATTCGAAAAAATTCGAAAAAAAATCACATTGTATAATAATACATTTATTAGTAAAAAATATTGTATTGTATTGTTTTACTAAATAATAATAATGATCAATGTTCTAGTTTCCTTTTTTTTAATTTAAAATGTTTTCTTTAATTAGCATAAATATAAGGGAAGTAAATAGGTTCAGAAATAAATTAATTAGACGAGCCTGAAGAGGTAAAACAACAAAAACAGAATAAAACATTAAACAATCTAAATGAACAAATAAATCTAAAAAATCATAAAAACGACAAGCACATGATAAACAGACGTACAAGGTTAGATAGAAGCGTTACCAAGGGACAAAACTAGACACACAGGAACAGAATGGCAATTTGAAACAAGTATGACCAAATAGAAAAGACTTGACACAGAAGTTTGAATACTGAACAAAGTAGACAAAGTAAGAGCGAAAAAGAGATTCATGATTAAGCAGTGGTCTAGTCAGAAAAGACTTTTTTGTTGGAAGGGAAACCGAGTTTGGACTCTTATAGCCAAGTAGAATTGGACTCATACCAGTTAAAATCCCTCAGGATTTTCAATGCAAAAGAATAAACAGCAATTTAGATTTTGAAATAATATGCAGACACATGTAGAACAATAGAGACATTATTACACAGACTAAAGAGATAATACTTGGCAAAAAGACGACATGTCGCGACAGTTTGAGTTGACAAATAGAGTTGAAGTTGAAAAATAAAGTTACATAAACACAAATAAGTATACAGACAGCAACGTTTATAGAGACTTTAGTTTCCATCAATTTTTAATGCGCTTGCATCTTATTATTCGCATGCTTGAATGAATTTGAAACGATAAAGTAGATTAGTCAAATTGGACTAAACTTTCTTGAAGTGGCAAATTTGGACCAGCAGGATCAGATTAGAAAAACTATTCCAACTAGATAATACTAATAACGGTTACCATTTCCAGAAATCCAGCAAGAAATCAACTTTAACATTAGTTAATACTTGTATCTTTAGTTACTATAAACTATACAGGTTGGTCTATGAATAAATTATTAATTAAATATTTAATGGAAGGCATTAGGTGGCAAGTAAAGTTGGAGTCCCAGAGAAGGTGTAAAATCTTTTTCGGAAATCGGGCGGGCGCAGTCACAAAGGAATACATTCCGGTTTTCGGTTAGTCTTTATTCATGTACTAGTTGAAATTTAATATACGGAAACTGTTCCCGGGCGATGAGTTTCAGACTTATACGACTGGGCCGCGATGAAAATTGGAAATTTATATCGCCCCACGGTTCGCTGACTTTATTATTCTTGTGCCATCTGTGCCCTTTGATAACGGTAATGCGGGAACGCACATTTTCAACACTCGCCGAAAATAATATGTATATGAAGGAAACCTTATCATACACTTTATATCCTAAAATGTAACCCAAAACTTCTTCCAACTACTTACTGAGTTTATACATACTCATCTTTTATTTCGCAGAAAAGTTTTCATTCCTCAATTTAAAATGAACTAATTATGATAGCTTGCTCCACTAAACGAACTAGGTAAGATTATGTAGACTATAATAAATAAAACACATACTCTAACCTTAATCGCTACAAATAAGGACTGAGGGGTATTTCGTCTTTAAAAACTGCAAATTACAATCCAAAGAGGCGGGGTCTGCCGATCCCTGGCTTAACGCATACTTCCAGAATATGCTCTATGTGTTTAATCAAACCTACAACGTTTATATTATGTGAATACAAATAACTATGTTATTCGAAAATATAATTTTCGGAATTATATTTATATTAGAAAAGAACAATGCAAGAAATTTTTCTAACTTGGTTAAATTCAGGTAGTAAAGTTTCCATTCAACAATGCCTTTGTTAGCATATATTTCAACAGTCGATTTCTTATTAAATGTTGGAAAATCTATCAACAATTTTTCAAGATAATTGTGCTGTAGTCTTAATAGGCTAAAGCACAAATTATTTTAATTGTTGTATGAAATAAAATCATCAGTTGCATAGAATCTTGAAACTTCTTGCCTATACTTGTTTGTACAATATTTTACAGTTTCAACTAGCTTCTGCCTTGGATTATATTTCTAATCTTGACTACATAGTTTTATTTGTCTACTCTGGCTCGTCTAATTTTATAAATTAAAAAATATCCATAAATTGAACCTGTGTTATTTACAATACACTAATTAATAAATTATCAAAATCTAGTCATATTTTCGATTGGATATATTTTGAAATCAATTTTCATACAAATATTGTCCGTTTGGTGTTCCGTAACAACTTTGTGAACTGTACCATCTACATAGTCATCTTAATATTCCGAATAAAACTAATTTTGTGGATTATATGAAAACCAATTTAGCCATAATTAGGGTACGGATATTATGGTAGTGTTGCCACAAACAAGTTCAAACAAGCGTTCTGTGAACAGTCTATTCACAATCACTGTAACTACCTCCATTTATGTACCATATATATATATATATATATATATATATATATATATATATATATATATATATATATATATATATATTTATATATATATATATCGCTGACATTGGCTTAAACTTGCCGATCTCGGAATAAAGTTATCGTCGGGATCTTTCGTACACTAAAAACCCTTTCTATCACAATTGAAACGCTTTGTGGAACCAACAAACCAACAGGCATTCAGATTCCTACAGACATTATTCAAATCATTTCAAATTGTTGAACGTTTTTGACCACACATCATTGGGAATATTTAATTCTCGAACATCAAAGATTGAAAATTTCGACGCAACGGTCAAACCTATACAAAACAAATTTATAGAATAAAGTACAATAAGGACCATCAAAATATTCAGATTATATAACTTAATTCACGAAATTTAAATGACAGTTCACTCCATTCGATCCGACTATTTTCAATTATAAAAATTGTTTAACAAGCTCTAACACAGGATGACATAGCTAGTCCAATAGTCTTGTCTGTCTAGTCTTGTCTGTCTAGTCTTGTCTGTCTAGTCTTGTCTGTCCAGTCTTGTCTGTCTAGTCTTGTCTGTCTAGTCTTGTCTGTCTAGTCTTGTCAGTCTAGTCTTGTCTGTTTAGTCTTGTCTGTCTAGTCTTGTCTGTCTAGTTTTGTCTGTCTAGTCTTGTCTGTCTAGTCTTGTCTGTTTAGTCTTGTCTGTCTAGTCTTGTCTGTCTAGTCTTGTCTGTCTAGTCTTGTCTGTCTAGTCTTGTCTGTCTAGTCTTGTCTGTCTAGTCTTGTCTGCCTAGTCTTGTCTGTCTAGTCTTGTCTGTCTAGTCTTGTCTGTCTAGTCTTGTCTGTCTAGTCTTGTCTGTCTAGTCTTGTCTGTCTAGTCTTGTCTGTCTAGTCTTGTCTGTCTAGTCTTGTCTGTCTAGTCTTGTCTGTCTAGTCTTGTCTGTCTAGTCTTGTCTGTCTAGTCTTGTCTGTCTAGTCTTGTCT
Organism: Phosphuga atrata; assembly: GCA_944588485.1. Classification (NCBI taxonomy): domain Eukaryota; kingdom Metazoa; phylum Arthropoda; class Insecta; order Coleoptera; family Silphidae; genus Phosphuga; species Phosphuga atrata. The sequence goes on along the minus strand of OX155893.1, from coordinate 71,053,352 downwards.
GTCTAGTCTTGTCTGTCTAGTCTTGTCTGTCTAGTCTTGTCTGTCTAGTCTTGTCTCTCTAGTCTTGTCTGTCTAGTCTTGTATGTCTAGTCTTGTCTGTCTAGTCTTGTCTGTCTAGTCTTGTCTGTCTAGTCTTGTCTGTCTAGTCTTGTCTGTCTAGTCTTGTGTGTCTAGTCTTGTCTGTCTAGTCTTGTCTGTATAGTCTTGTCTGTCTAGCCTTGTCTGTCTAGTCTTGTCTGTCTAGTCTTGTCTGTCTAGTCTTGTCTGTCTAGTCTTGTCTGTCTAGTCTTGTCTGTCTAGTCTTGTCTGTCTAGTCTTGTCTGTCTAGTCTTGTCTGTCTAGTCTTGTCTGTCTAGTCTTGTCTGTCTAGTCTTGTCTGTCTAGTCTTGTCTGTCTAGTCTTGTCTGTCTAGTCTTGTCTGTCTAGTCTTGTCTGTCTAGTCTTGTCTGTCTAGTCTTGTCTGTCTAGTCTTGTCTGTCTAGTCTTGTCTGTCTAGTCTTGTCTGTCTAGTCTTGTCTGTCTAGTCTTGTCTGTCTAGTCTTGTCTGTCTAGTCTTGTCTGTCTAGTCTTGTCTGTCTAGTCTTGTCTGTCTAGTCTTGTCTGTCTAGTCTTGTCTGTCTAGTCTTGTCTGTCTAGTCTTGTCTGTCTAGTCTTGTCTGTCTAGTCTTGTCTGTCTAGTCTTGTCTGTCTAGTCTTGTCTGTCTAGTCTTGTCTGTCTAGTCTTGTCTGTCTAGTCTTGTCTGTCTAGTCTTGTCTGTCTAGTCTTGTCTGTCTAGTCTTGTCTGTCTAGTCTTGTCTGTCTAGTCTTGTCTGTCTAGTCTTGTCTGTCTAGTCTTGTCTGTCTAGTCTTGTCTGTCTAGTCTTGTCTGTCTAGTCTTGTCTGTCTAGTCTTGTCTGTCTAGTCTTGTCTGTCTAGTCTTGTCTGTCTAGTCTTGTCTGTCTAGTCTTGTCTGTCTAGTCTTGTCTGTCTAGTCTTGTCTGTCTAGTCTTGTCTGTCTAGTCTTGTCTGTCTAGTCTTGTCTGTCTAGTCTTGTCTGTCTAGTCTTGTCTGTCTAGTCTTGTCTGTCTAGTCTTGTCTGTCTAGTCTTGTCTGTCTAGTCTTGTCTGTCTAGTCTTGTCTGTCTAGTCTTGTCTGTCTAGTCTTGTCTGTCTAGTCTTGTCTGTCTAGTCTTGTCTGTCTAGTCTTGTCTGTCTAGTCTTGTCTGTCTAGTCTTGTCTGTCTAGTCTTGTCTGTCTAGTCTTGTCTGTCTAGTCTTGTCTGTCTAGTCTTGTCTGTCTAGTCTTGTCTGTCTAGTCTTGTCTGTCTAGTCTTGTCTGTCTAGTCTTGTCTGTCTAGTCTTGTCTGTCTAGTCTTGTCTGTCTAGTCTTGTCTGTCTAGTCTTGTCTGTCTAGTCTTGTCTGTCTAGTCTTGTCTGTCTAGTCTTGTCTGTCTAGTCTTGTCTGTCTAGTCTTGTCTGTCTAGTCTTGTCTGTCTAGTCTTGTCTGTCTAGTCTTGTCTGTCTAGTCTTGTCTGTCTAGTCTTGTCTGTCTAGTCTTGTCTGTCTAGTCTTGTCTGTCTAGTCTTGTCTGTCTAGTCTTGTCTGTCTAGTCTTGTCTGTCTAGTCTTGTCTGTCTAGTCTTGTCTGTCTAGTCTTGTCTGTCTAGTCTTGTCTGTCTAGTCTTGTCTGTCTAGTCTTGTCTGTCTAGTCTTGTCTGTCTAGTCTTGTCTGTCTAGTCTTGTCTGTCTAGTCTTGTCTGTCTAGTCTTGTCTGTCTAGTCTTGTCTGTCTAGTCTTGTCTGTCTAGTCTTGTCTGTCTAGTCTTGTCTGTCTAGTCTTGTCTGTCTAGTCTTGTCTGTCTAGTCTTGTCTGTCTAGTCTTGTCTGTCTAGTCTTGTCTGTCTAGTCTTGTCTGTCTAGTCTTGTCTGTCTAGTCTTGTCTGTCTAGTCTTGTCTGTCTAGTCTTGTCTGTCTAGTCTTGTCTGTCTAGTCTTGTCTGTCTAGTCTTGTCTGTCTAGTCTTGTCTGTCTAGTCTTGTCTGTCTAGTCTTGTCTGTCTAGTCTTGTCTGTCTAGTCTTGTCTGTCTAGTCTTGTCTGTCTAGTCTTGTCTGTCTAGTCTTGTCTGTCTAGTCTTGTCTGTCTAGTCTTGTCTGTCTAGTCTTGTCTGTCTAGTCTTGTCTGTCTAGTCTTGTCTGTCTAGTCTTGTCTGTCTAGTCTTGTCTGTCTAGTCTTGTCTGTCTAGTCTTGTCTGTCTAGTCTTGTCTGTCTAGTCTTGTCTGTCTAGTCTTGTCTGTCTAGTCTTGTCTGTCTAGTCTTGTCTGTCTAGTCTTGTCTGTCTAGTCTTGTCTGTCTAGTCTTGTCTGTCTAGTCTTGTCTGTCTAGTCTTGTCTGTCTAGTCTTGTCTGTCTAGTCTTGTCTGTCTAGTCTTGTCTGTCTAGTCTTGTCTGTCTAGTCTTGTCTGTCTAGTCTTGTCTGTCTAGTCTTGTCTGTCTAGTCTTGTCTGTCTAGTCTTGTCTGTCTAGTCTTGTCTGTCTAGTCTTGTCTGTCTAGTCTTGTCTGTCTAGTCTTGTCTGTCTAGTCTTGTCTGTCTAGTCTTGTCTGTCTAGTCTTGTCTGTCTAGTCTTGTCTGTCTAGTCTTGTCTGTCTAGTCTTGTCTGTCTAGTCTTGTCTGTCTAGTCTTGTCTGTCTAGTCTTGTCTGTCTAGTCTTGTCTGTCTAGTCTTGTCTGTCTAGTCTTGTCTGTCTAGTCTTGTCTGTCTAGTCTTGTCTGTCTAGTCTTGTCTGTCTAGTCTTGTCTGTCTAGTCTTGTCTGTCTAGTCTTGTCTGTCTAGTCTTGTCTGTCTAGTCTTGTCTGTCTAGTCTTGTCTGTCTAGTCTTGTCTGTCTAGTCTTGTCTGTCTAGTCTTGTCTGTCTAGTCTTGTCTGTCTAGTCTTGTCTGTCTAGTCTTGTCTGTCTAGTCTTGTCTGTCTAGTCTTGTCTGTCTAGTCTTGTCTGTCTAGTCTTGTCTGTCTAGTCTTGTCTGTCTAGTCTTGTCTGTCTAGTCTTGTCTGTCTAGTCTTGTCTGTCTAGTCTTGTCTGTCTAGTCTTGTCTGTCTAGTCTTGTCTGTCTAGTCTTGTCTGTCTAGTCTTGTCTGTCTAGTCTTGTCTGTCTAGTCTTGTCTGTCTAGTCTTGTCTGTCTAGTCTTGTCTGTCTAGTCTTGTCTGTCTAGTCTTGTCTGTCTAGTCTTGTCTGTCTAGTCTTGTCTGTCTAGTCTTGTCTGTCTAGTCTTGTCTGTCTAGTCTTGTCTGTCTAGTCTTGTCTGTCTAGTCTTGTCTGTCTAGTCTTGTCTGTCTAGTCTTGTCTGTCTAGTCTTGTCTGTCTAGTCTTGTCTGTCTAGTCTTGTCTGTCTAGTCTTGTCTGTCTAGTCTTGTCTGTCTAGTCTTGTCTGTCTAGTCTTGTCTGTCTAGTCTTGTCTGTCTAGTCTTGTCTGTCTAGTCTTGTCTGTCTAGTCTTGTCTGTCTAGTCTTGTCTGTCTAGTCTTGTCTGTCTAGTCTTGTCTGTCTAGTCTTGTCTGTCTAGTCTTGTCTGTCTAGTCTTGTCTGTCTAGTCTTGTCTGTCTAGTCTTGTCTGTCTAGTCTTGTCTGTCTAGTCTTGTCTGTCTAGTCTTGTCTGTCTAGTCTTGTCTGTCTAGTCTTGTCTGTCTAGTCTTGTCTGTCTGTCGCGGAGGGGCCAGTATGGCAGTTGTCACTCTTCCAGTAAGAGCGGCACAAACCATACTGGAGAAAGGAAGAATAAAAGTTGGATGGATCATGTGCCGAGTGACCGAAGACAATAAGCCGATCAGGTGCTACAGATGCCTTGGCTTCGGGCACCTGGCGGCAGCATGCAAGGGAATTGAGAGAAAGAATGCGTGTTTGCGATGCGATGAAAGTGGGCACAAAGCACACGAGTGCACGGCCAAAGAGGCTAAGTGCTTCGTGTGCGGAGTGAGTGGGCACAGGGCGGACTCCATGAACTGTCCTGCGTACAGGAAACTGTGCAGGGAGAGTATGAAAGGGACGTCCCAAAGAAACAGATTATGCTAGTATTGCAGACGAACTCAAATAGGAGTGCGGCTGCAATGGAGCTGGTATGGAAGACGGTGCATGATGAGAGAGTGGATGTGGCCATTGTCTCCGAACCAAATCTTCGGACTATTGGTAACGGAGGCTAGCACGTGGACCAGTGTAAGAATGTTGCTGTTAGGATTTTCCAATCGGAAAATCCTATGGTTAAGTGTGGATGTGGAAATGGATATGTGTGGGTTGAATGGGAAAACTGGGTCCTGTATGGGTGCTACATCTCGCCTAACATAACGTTAGAGCAGTTTGTAGCTTTTATGGATGAGCTAAGGGCCAGTATGAAAAGCTAGTCCAAAGAGATTGTTGTCGGGGGGGATTTCAACGCCAAGTCCGCCTGGTGGGGATCCCCTAGAGAGGATGAGAGAGGGAGAATGATGGAAGAGTGGCTGGCAGAGGAGGACCTGGTGGTTCACAACAGTGGGAATGTGCCAACCTTCGTGCGGGGTGAAAGTATGTCTTTCATAGACATCACTTTTAGCACCTCACGGATTGCAGGCAGAGTGAAAGAGTGGCGTGTCAGAGAGGGAGAGAATCTGAGTGATCACCAGGATATTCTCTTCGACGTACGAAAGGATGTTTCTGAGGGACCGGTTGCTTGTAGAACGAATGGATGGAGAGTGGACAAGAGTCTACTAGAAAGATTGGGAGACGTCATGAAAGAGCTGTCTGAAAGGACAGGCCCCGAAAACGGATTGCGGAGCTCCTGCGAAGCAGTTCTACACGGGGCCTGTGATGTGGTGTTTCGGAGAAAACGGAGGGGCGTCAGAGGCAGGAAGCCAGTTTACTGGTGGAATGAGCAGGTAGCTGAAAAGCGTAAAACCTGTTTGCGTGAAAGGAGATGCATGGTAAAGAGCAATAGGCGAGCAAATGAAGAAGTGCGTGAGGAGTGCAGAAGGAGGTATAACTTGGCGCGCAGGGAACTTCGCAGAGCCATCGCGAACTCCAAGCAAGAAGCTTGGAGAGTGCTCTGCGAAGAGGTGAATAATAACATCTGGGGTGACGGCTATAAGATCGTCACCAGAAAAATTGCGAACAGGGTTAATACTCTCCGGGGGGATAGCCTAATGACGGAAGTCAAGAAGCTGTTCCCAGTACATGAGCGAATGAACTGGCTGGAACCCGTGGGATGGAGATCGGCGCCCCTTTTCACTCCGGCCGAGCTGCAGAGTGCAGTTGGCCGGATGAAGGAGGGGAAAGCGCCGGGCCCTGATGGTGTTCCATCCTAAGCGTGCAAGGTGTTTGGGCATGTGTGTGAGGACATGTGCTTGAGCATGATGAATGAATTGCTGATGAATGGCAGTTTCCCCAAAGAGTGGAAGAGAGCGAGACTGGTGATGATTGAAAAAGAGCGAAAGGAAGGAGAGGAAGCCAATTACAGGCCAATCTGCCTACTGAATGGGATAGCGAAGATGTTTGAGAGTATGATCGGAGCTAGGATAAATGAGGATCTCGAGAGGGTAGGGGGTCTTTCAGAGGAACAGTATGGGTTCAGAGGCGGCCGCACTACGGTGAACGCAATGATGCGTGTGATAGAGAGAGCAAGGTTAGCAAATACGGGTCCATGGCGTACCCGTAGCTACTGCGTGCTTGTAACCCTGGACGTGAAAAATGCCTTCAATTCGGTCCCATGGGGCGGAATCATGGAGGCTTTGGAACTAAAGGGGGTAGCTCCCTACCTTCGAAAGATGGTGGGGAGCTACTTGAATGATAGGGAGATAGTGACTGTGGAAGGTAAAATCTTCAAAATGAGTGCGGGTGTTCCACAGGTTTCGGTTCTTGGGCAGATACTGTGGAACATATTTTATGATGAGGTTTTGAGATTGAGGCTGCCAGACGGGGTTACACTCGTAGGGTACGCTGATGACTTAGCGGTGGTCGCTGTCGCAAGAACGGAAGAAAGTCTGAAAGCGATAATAAATGAGGCAATTGGTAGGATTGATCGGTGGATGGGGGAAAAAGGGCTTGCTCTGGCTCCCCACAAAACCGAGGCGGTCCTGCTAATTGGGAGAAGAAAGCTGCGTGAATTGACCGTGCGAATGGGGACAGTTGACGTACCGGCTCGGGAATCTGTAAGATACCTTGGGGTAGAGCTCCAGCGAAATCTCAGGGTGTCCGATTAGGTCACCCGGGTGGTGAGCAAGGCTACAGCATGTGTGAGAGCCCTTGGACGGCTGATGCCCAACATAGGTGGGCCGTTGGCCTCCAAGAGGAGGGTTATGAATGCGGTCGTGCACTCCATTCTCCTGTATGGGGTGCCGGCATGGATAAATGCGTTCAGGATTGAATGTTATAGAGCGAGACTGATGAGAGTGCAAAGGTGTATGCTGCTGCGTGTGTGCAGCGCATACAGGACTGTTTCTGGCGACGCCGTGGCGGTCGTTGCTGGAGTTATCCCGTTAGACCTTCTAGCGCATGAAAGGGTGAGAGTTTGGGGAGGTAATGACCCTAGAAATGAAAGGGAAAAAACAATGCGTGTATGGCAAGAGCTATGGCAGGGGTCGGAAAAGGGAGCCTGGACCAGGCAACTGATTCCGACTATCGATGAATGGGTCAACCGTGGGCACGGGGAGGTGAATTATCACCTCACCCAGGCGCTTACGGGGCATGGATGCTTTGGGTCTTACCTGGTGCGCATCGGGAAACTGGTTGAGGCGCACTGTAGGTACTGTGGAGCGACTGAGGACACTGCGGAGCATACCATCTTCGAGTGTACGAGATGGGAGAGAATGAGGAGCGCCGCAGAATGCAAGGTGGGAGAGAATGTGAACAAGGAGAGTATGGTGAGAATCATGCTCCGCAGTGAGTATGAATGGGGCGTGCTGACTGGAATGATAGGTTATATAATGAGGAGAAAGGAGAAGGATGAAAGGGACGAGCGTAAGGCGGGTCGAGGGGTTGCTACGCGCGAGCCGAGCGTGCCATCGCCGGGCCCCCCTTAGTGCGAAGGGGGCGCACAAATTTATTGTAAACTCTGATGTGAGGGGGGGCACGGCGATTAACGACGCGCCCGGCACAACGAATGAATGGATGAATGCTTTGGATATGAAAGGGGGAGGAACGTGGTGAAGTTATGCCAAATTTTGGATTCCATCACGTTCTCTCTGGTTTTGACTGGGGGGTCTGAATGGTGGGGGTTTTTTAGTGGGTCGCCCCTTTTGGGGGGCAGCCCCACACTACCACTCGACACGGGTCGGGTGGTGTCTATTTGCAGATTTTCACCTCCAGCACGTGCAAAAAAAAAAAAAAAAAAAAAAGTCTTGTCTGTCTAGTCTTGTCTGTCTAGTCTTGTCTGTCTAGTCTTGTCTGTCTAGTCTTGTCTGTCTAGTCTTGTCTGTCTAGTCTTGTCTGTCTAGTCTTGTCTGTCTAGTCTTGTCTGTCTAGTCTTGTCTGTCTAGTCTTGTCTGTCTAGTCTTGTCTGTCTAGTCTTGTCTGTCTAGTCTTGTCTGTCTAGTCTTGTCTGTCTAGTCTTGTCTGTCTAGTCTTGTCTGTCTAGTCTTGTCTGTCTAGTCTTGTCTGTCTAGTCTTGTCTGTCTAGTCTTGTCTGTCTAGTCTTGTCTGTCTAGTCTTGTCTGTCTAGTCTTGTCTGTCTAGTCTTGTCTGTCTAGTCTTGTCTGTCTAGTCTTGTCTGTCTAGTCTTGTCTGTCTAGTCTTGTCTGTCTAGTCTTGTCTGTCTAGTCTTGTCTGTCTAGTCTTGTCTGTCTAGTCTTGTCTGTCTAGTCTTGTCTGTCTAGTCTTGTCTGTCTAGTCTTGTCTGTCTAGTCTTGTCTGTCTAGTCTTGTCTGTCTAGTCTTGTCTGTCTAGTCTTGTCTGTCTAGTCTTGTCTGTCTAGTCTTGTCTGTCTAGTCTTGTCTGTCTAGTCTTGTCTGTCTAGTCTTGTCTGTCTAGTCTTGTCTGTCTAGTCTTGTCTGTCTAGTCTTGTCTGTCTAGTCTTGTCTGTCTAGTCTTGTCTGTCTAGTCTTGTCTGTCTAGTCTTGTCTGTCTAGTCTTGTCTGTCTAGTCTTGTCTGTCTAGTCTTGTCTGTCTAGTCTTGTCTGTCTAGTCTTGTCTGTCTAGTCTTGTCTGTCTAGTCTTGTCTGTCTAGTCTTGTCTGTCTAGTCTTGTCTGTCTAGTCTTGTCTGTCTAGTCTTGTCTGTCTAGTCTTGTCTGTCTAGTCTTGTCTGTCTAGTCTTGTCTGTCTAGTCTTGTCTGTCTAGTCTTGTCTGTCTAGTCTTGTCTGTCTAGTCTTGTCTGTCTAGTCTTGTCTGTCTAGTCTTGTCTGTCTAGTCTTGTCTGTCTAGTCTTGTCTGTCTAGTCTTGTCTGTCTAGTCTTGTCTGTCTAGTCTTGTCTGTCTAGTCTTGTCTGTCTAGTCTTGTCTGTCTAGTCTTGTCTGTCTAGTCTTGTCTGTCTAGTCTTGTCTGTCTAGTCTTGTCTGTCTAGTCTTGTCTGTCTAGTCTTGTCTGTCTAGTCTTGTCTGTCTAGTCTTGTCTGTCTAGTCTTGTCTGTCTAGTCTTGTCTGTCTAGTCTTGTCTGTCTAGTCTTGTCTGTCTAGTCTTGTCTGTCTAGTCTTGTCTGTCTAGTCTTGTCTGTCTAGTCTTGTCTGTCTAGTCTTGTCTGTCTAGTCTTGTCTGTCTAGTCTTGTCTGTCTAGTCTTGTCTGTCTAGTCTTGTCTGTCTAGTCTTGTCTGTCTAGTCTTGTCTGTCTAGTCTTGTCTGTCTAGTCTTGTCTGTCTAGTCTTGTCTGTCTAGTCTTGTCTGTCTAGTCTTGTCTGTCTAGTCTTGTCTGTCTAGTCTTGTCTGTCTAGTCTTGTCTGTCTAGTCTTGTCTGTCTAGTCTTGTCTGTCTAGTCTTGTCTGTCTAGTCTTGTCTGTCTAGTCTTGTCTGTCTAGTCTTGTCTGTCTAGTCTTGTCTGTCTAGTCTTGTCTGTCTAGTCTTGTCTGTCTAGTCTTGTCTGTCTAGTCTTGTCTGTCTAGTCTTGTCTGTCTAGTCTTGTCTGTCTAGTCTTGTCTGTCTAGTCTTGTCTGTCTAGTCTTGTCTGTCTAGTCTTGTCTGTCTAGTCTTGTCTGTCTAGTCTTGTCTGTCTAGTCTTGTCTGTCTAGTCTTGTCTGTCTAGTCTTGTCTGTCTAGTCTTGTCTGTCTAGTCTTGTCTGTCTAGTCTTGTCTGTCTAGTCTTGTCTGTCTAGTCTTGTCTGTCTAGTCTTGTCTGTCTAGTCTTGTCTGTCTAGTCTTGTCTGTCTAGTCTTGTCTGTCTAGTCTTGTCTGTCTAGTCTTGTCTGTCTAGTCTTGTCTGTCTAGTCTTGTCTGTCTAGTCTTGTCTGTCTAGTCTTGTCTGTCTAGTCTTGTCTGTCTAGTCTTGTCTGTCTAGTCTTGTCTGTCTAGTCTTGTCTGTCTAGTCTTGTCTGTCTAGTCTTGTCTGTCTAGTCTTGTCTGTCTAGTCTTGTCTGTCTAGTCTTGTCTGTCTAGTCTTGTCTGTCTAGTCTTGTCTGTCTAGTCTTGTCTGTCTAGTCTTGTCTGTCTAGTCTTGTCTGTCTAGTCTTGTCTGTCTAGTCTTGTCTGTCTAGTCTTGTCTGTCTAGTCTTGTCTGTCTAGTCTTGTCTGTCTAGTCTTGTCTGTCTAGTCTTGTCTGTCTAGTCTTGTCTGTCTAGTCTTGTCTGTCTAGTCTTGTCTGTCTAGTCTTGTCTGTCTAGTCTTGTCTGTCTAGTCTTGTCTGTCTAGTCTTGTCTGTCTAGTCTTGTCTGTCTAGTCTTGTCTGTCTAGTCTTGTCTGTCTAGTCTTGTCTGTCTAGTCTTGTCTGTCTAGTCTTGTCTGTCTAGTCTTGTCTGTCTAGTCTTGTCTGTCTAGTCTTGTCTGTCTAGTCTTGTCTGTCTAGTCTTGTCTGTCTAGTCTTGTCTGTCTAGTCTTGTCTGTCTAGTCTTGTCTGTCTAGTCTTGTCTGTCTAGTCTTGTCTGTCTAGTCTTGTCTGTCTAGTCTTGTCTGTCTAGTCTTGTCTGTCTAGTCTTGTCTGTCTAGTCTTGTCTGTCTAGTCTTGTCTGTCTAGTCTTGTCTGTCTAGTCTTGTCTGTCTAGTCTTGTCTGTCTAGTCTTGTCTGTCTAGTCTTGTCTGTCTAGTCTTGTCTGTCTAGTCTTGTCTGTCTAGTCTTGTCTGTCTAGTCTTGTCTGTCTAGTCTTGTCTGTCTAGTCTTGTCTGTCTAGTCTTGTCTGTCTAGTCTTGTCTGTCTAGTCTTGTCTGTCTAGTCTTGTCTGTCTAGTCTTGTCTGTCTAGTCTTGTCTGTCTAGTCTTGTCTGTCTAGTCTTGTCTGTCTAGTCTTGTCTGTCTAGTCTTGTCTGTCTAGTCTTGTCTGTCTAGTCTTGTCTGTCTAGTCTTGTCTGTCTAGTCTTGTCTGTCTAGTCTTGTCTGTCTAGTCTTGTCTGTCTAGTCTTGTCTGTCTAGTCTTGTCTGTCTAGTCTTGTCTGTCTAGTCTTGTCTGTCTAGTCTTGTCTGTCTAGTCTTGTCTGTCTAGTCTTGTCTGTCTAGTCTTGTCTGTCTAGTCTTGTCTGTCTAGTCTTGTCTGTCTAGTCTTGTCTGTCTAGTCTTGTCTGTCTAGTCTTGTCTGTCTAGTCTTGTCTGTCTAGTCTTGTCTGTCTAGTCTTGTCTGTCTAGTCTTGTCTGTCTAGTCTTGTCTGTCTAGTCTTGTCTGTCTAGTCTTGTCTGTCTAGTCTTGTCTGTCTAGTCTTGTCTGTCTAGTCTTGTCTGTCTAGTCTTGTCTGTCTAGTCTTGTCTGTCTAGTCTTGTCTGTCTAGTCTTGTCTGTCTAGTCTTGTCTGTCTAGTCTTGTCTGTCTAGTCTTGTCTGTCTAGTCTTGTCTGTCTAGTCTTGTCTGTCTAGTCTTGTCTGTCTAGTCTTGTCTGTCTAGTCTTGTCTGTCTAGTCTTGTCTGTCTAGTCTTGTCTGTCTAGTCTTGTCTGTCTAGTCTTGTCTGTCTAGTCTTGTCTGTCTAGTCTTGTCTGTCTAGTCTTGTCTGTCTAGTCTTGTCTGTCTAGTCTTGTCTGTCTAGTCTTGTCTGTCTAGTCTTGTCTGTCTAGTCTTGTCTGTCTAGTCTTGTCTGTCTAGTCTTGTCTGTCTAGTCTTGTCTGTCTAGTCTTGTCTGTCTAGTCTTGTCTGTCTAGTCTTGTCTGTCTAGTCTTGTCTGTCTAGTCTTGTCTGTCTAGTCTTGTCTGTCTAGTCTTGTCTGTCTAGTCTTGTCTGTCTAGTCTTGTCTGTCTAGTCTTGTCTGTCTAGTCTTGTCTGTCTAGTCTTGTCTGTCTAGTCTTGTCTGTCTAGTCTTGTCTGTCTAGTCTTGTCTGTCTAGTCTTGTCTGTCTAGTCTTGTCTGTCTAGTCTTGTCTGTCTAGTCTTGTCTGTCTAGTCTTGTCTGTCTAGTCTTGTCTGTCTAGTCTTGTCTGTCTAGTCTTGTCTGTCTAGTCTTGTCTGTCTAGTCTTGTCTGTCTAGTCTTGTCTGTCTAGTCTTGTCTGTCTAGTCTTGTCTGTCTAGTCTTGTCTGTCTAGTCTTGTCTGTCTAGTCTTGTCTGTCTAGTCTTGTCTGTCTAGTCTTGTCTGTCTAGTCTTGTCTGTCTAGTCTTGTCTGTCTAGTCTTGTCTGTCTAGTCTTGTCTGTCTAGTCTTGTCTGTCTAGTCTTGTCTGTCTAGTCTTGTCTGTCTAGTCTTGTCTGTCTAGTCTTGTCTGTCTAGTCTTGTCTGTCTAGTCTTGTCTGTCTAGTCTTGTCTGTCTAGTCTTGTCTGTCTAGTCTTGTCTAGTCTTGTCTGTCTAGTCTTGTCTGTCTAGTCTTGTCTGTCTAGTCTTGTCTGTCTAGTCTTGTCTGTCTAGTCTTGTCTGTCTAGTCTTGTCTGTCTAGTCTTGTCTGTCTAGTCTTGTCTGTCTAGTCTTGTCTGTCTAGTCTTGTCTGTCTAGTCTTGTCTGTCTAGTCTTGTCTGTCTAGTCTTGTCTGTCTAGTCTTGTCTGTCTAGTCTTGTCTGTCTAGTCTTGTCTGTCTAGTCTTGTCTGTCTAGTCTTGTCTGTCTAGTCTTGTCTGTCTAGTCTTGTCTGTCTAGTCTTGTCTGTCTAGTCTTGTCTGTCTAGTCTTGTCTGTCTAGTCTTGTCTGTCTAGTCTTGTCTGTCTAGTCTTGTCTGTCTAGTCTTGTCTGTCTAGTCTTGTCTGTCTAGTCTTGTCTGTCTAGTCTTGTCTGTCTAGTCTTGTCTGTCTAGTCTTGTCTGTCTAGTCTTGTCTGTCTAGTCTTGTCTGTCTAGTCTTGTCTGTCTAGTCTTGTCTGTCTAGTCTTGTCTGTCTAGTCTTGTCTGTCTAGTCTTGTCTGTCTAGTCTTGTCTGTCTAGTCTTGTCTGTCTAGTCTTGTCTGTCTAGTCTTGTCTGTCTAGTCTTGTCTGTCTAGTCTTGTCTGTCTAGTCTTGTCTGTCTAGTCTTGTCTGTCTAGTCTTGTCTGTCTAGTCTTGTCTGTCTAGTCTTGTCTGTCTAGTCTTGTCTGTCTAGTCTTGTCTGTCTAGTCTTGTCTGTCTAGTCTTGTCTGTCTAGTCTTGTCTGTCTAGTCTTGTCTGTCTAGTCTTGTCTGTCTAGTCTTGTCTGTCTAGTCTTGTCTGTCTAGTCTTGTCTGTCTAGTCTTGTCTGTCTAGTCTTGTCTGTCTAGTCTTGTCTGTCTAGTCTTGTCTGTCTAGTCTTGTCTGTCTAGTCTTGTCTGTCTAGTCTTGTCTGTCTAGTCTTGTCTGTCTAGTCTTGTCTGTCTAGTCTTGTCTGTCTAGTCTTGTCTGTCTAGTCTTGTCTGTCTAGTCTTGTCTGTCTAGTCTTGTCTGTCTAGTCTTGTCTGTCTAGTCTTGTCTGTCTAGTCTTGTCTGTCTAGTCTTGTCTGTCTAGTCTTGTCTGTCTAGTCTTGTCTGTCTAGTCTTGTCTGTCTAGTCTTGTCTGTCTAGTCTTGTCTGTCTAGTCTTGTCTGTCTAGTCTTGTCTGTCTAGTCTTGTCTGTCTAGTCTTGTCTGTCTAGTCTTGTCTGTCTAGTCTTGTCTGTCTAGTCTTGTCTGTCTAGTCTTGTCTGTCTAGTCTTGTCTGTCTAGTCTTGTCTGTCTAGTCTTGTCTGTCTAGTCTTGTCTGTCTAGTCTTGTCTGTCTAGTCTTGTCTGTCTAGTCTTGTCTGTCTAGTCTTGTCTGTCTAGTCTTGTCTGTCTAGTCTTGTCTGTCTAGTCTTGTCTGTCTAGTCTTGTCTGTCTAGTCTTGTCTGTCTAGTCTTGTCTGTCTAGTCTTGTCTGTCTAGTCTTGTCTGTCTAGTCTTGTCTGTCTAGTCTTGTCTTCTAGTCTTGTCTGTCTAGTCTTGTCTGTCTAGTCTTGTCTGTCTAGTCTTGTCTGTCTAGTCTTGTCTGTCTAGTCTTGTCTGTCTAGTCTTGTCTGTCTAGTCTTGTCTGTCTAGTCTTGTCTGTCTAGTCTTGTCTGTCTAGTCTTGTCTGTCTAGTCTTGTCTGTCTAGTCTTGTCTGTCTATTCTTGTCTGTCAAGTCTTGTCTGTCTAGTCTTGTCTGTCTACTCTTATCTGTCTAGTCTTGTCTGTCTAGTCTTGTCTGTCTAGTCTTGTCTGTCTAGTCTTGTATGTCTAGTCAAATTCAAATTCAAATTCAAAATCTTTATTTCCCAAATGAGATACATAGTATCTATAGGATGTGTCAACAATTGTATAAAGATAAATAGTATAAAAATAATTAATACAAATTACAACAACAACAAAAATTCATCAACAGAATATACTGGATTTGACTCTAATAAAACTTTTAATTTCTTAAGAAATTTTTTATCGGAGGTTTCATTTCTACGGTCTGCGGGAAGCTTATTGTATATATGGATCCCTTTATTTTCTACACCTTGGCTACAGAGGGCTAAGTTTCTTTTTTCTGTACAGAGAAGATGTTTACTTCTCGTATTGTAATTATGTTTGTCTTCATTTTTTTGGAACTTACTTCGCGATTTGTGTATGTACATAGTGGTTTCGAAGATATATAGACTAACAACTGTTAGAATTCTGATTTTTTTGAAGTGAGGTTTACATGATTCTGTACATTTTAACCCTATGATATTTCGAATAACTCTTTTCTGTGCAATTTGAATGTATTTTATTTGTGACGAAGCTCCCCATAGAATAATGCCGTAGGACAGCAAAGACTGCACTTCTGCATAATACCACTTTAGAAGATCTTCTCTGTTTAGTAGTTTCCTCAGAATAGTTATTTGATAAGCCTTCTTATGTAGTGCCGAACAGATATTCTGTGTCGTAGTTTCCCAGCGAAGGTGCTCCTCTAAATAAATACCCAGAAACTTGGCATGTTTGGTTCTATTGATTTTGTAGTTTTGTATTTTTAGGTCTAGATCTGTGACATACGTACTTCTTGCTGTTTTGAACACTATGTACTCCGTTTTGCTTTTGTTGAGGTGTAGAGTATTTGCGGAGAACCATTTATTTAGAGATTCTAATAGTAGCTTCGCCTGATCCGTATTCTGGACGATGTTGTTCCCCGACACAATGAAGCTTGTGTCATCGGCGTATAATGTGCAATGCGGCCCTTTCACATAGTTTATCAGATCAGCAGTGTATAATAGAAACAACGTTGGTGCCAGAATGCTTCCTTGGGGGACCCCAATATTTGTAGTTAAAATGTCCGACTGGCCAACTACATTACCACTCCTCACAGAAACGTACTGTTTTCGATTTGAAAGGTAAGATTGAATCCATCTCGAAACTTTCCCTCTGATTCCATAGTTATGTAGTTTATTTATTAATCTGTTATGGGAAACACAGTCGAAGGCCTTGGTGAGGTCACAGAATATTCCAATGGGATATTTCCCATTATCTACCTCGTAAATTAGTTTGCTGTGAAATTCTACCAAGGCGGTTGTAGTAGATTTGCCTTTGCAAAACCCATGCTGTTGCTTTGGAATTAGATTATATTTTCCAATAAAAGCAGTCATTCTTATTAACAAAGCATATTCGATTATTTTTGCTAGAATCGGTATGATGACGATTGGTCTATAATTCTGCATTTCCATTTTATCACCTTTCTTGAAAACTGGGATGATTTTACCTATTTTTAATACCTCTGGAAATTGTTCTTCGGTGAATGAGGCGTTAATTATATTTGTAATAGGTTCTACTAATAAATGTTTGAACTCCTTGATTATATTCCCAGGAACTTCATCTGGTCCTCTAGTTGTTTTATTTTTTAATGATATTATTATATCCAGTATTTCGTTTTCAGTGAATTCTTGTAAGTACATAGTTTTTTCTTTAAATTCCATATGGTCATTCGATATCTTTGTTGGAGTAATATTTTCTACAATTGCTTTGGGCGCTTGCTCGAAATAGCTGTTAAAACTGTTGGCTATGTCTTCAGGTGCTGTAACCTTATTATTGTTGTCTGTTATTTGAATGATCCCGGATGGTTTGGATTTATTCGTCTGCTCTTGTATGATATTCCACACGGCTTTAGCCCTATTTGGAGCTTCTAGTATCCTTCGGCTAAAAAAAGAATGTTTAGTGGACGTGATTAAATTATAATGTATACCTTTTTGTTTCGTATAGTGACTTCTTAATTCTGGATATTTTTTTTGTAGTACAAACATGTCTTTTAGTTGTGTAGCAGATCTTCTCACGTCTTCAGTAACCCATGTTTTTATTTTAATTTTGGTTTTTATCATTGGAAAGCAGTTGAAGAACATTGGAAAGCAGTTGAAGAAATGATATTGGATGCATTTGATAAAGCCAATTGCCTTGCTGTTGCAGCTGGTATTTTGGAAGACGTCGTCCCATGTTTCTCTTCTGAGATGTTCGGCAAAACGCGTTTTATTTGTTAGCGAGAAATTCCTTATTAGTATGTGGTTTTGTCCTCCTATTTTTTTGTTGATAGTGCTCAATTTTAATAGTCCTTGATCAGACATAGGGGTATCTTCTGCTGAGGTCTTTAGTACAAGACCTTGTGTAGCAAAGATATTGTCGATTCTAATTTTGGAGTATGTCGTTATTCTTGTGTATTCCTTTATATATTCACCCATGCCATATGCCTCTAATAGGTTGGTGAGGTTGTGTGTTTCTTTTGTGCTGATTGCAAAATTAATATTGAAGTCTCCAACTAAGATGACTTGCATATTATTTCTTGCATATCTCTGTAAGATATTATCTAATGATGCCATGAAAGTACCTATACATCCTAAAGGTGGCCTATATATATTTATTATTAACAAATGTATACCTTTTATATTCATCTCTATTCCACATACCTCTATTATCTTTTCTATAGCTGAGTTTTCTAGATCTAGTTTTTCAACATAACCATTTGTAAGTGCGGGGGCGCTAGCGAATATTGCCACACCACCACCCGTTGAGTTGACTCTGCTGAAATGACTGACCAACTGGTAATTACTTATATGGAGCGAGGCAATGATTTCTGTTGATGCCCATGTTTCAGCCAGACAGATGAAGAAGGGCTTTTCATCTTCAGTTGTTACTTCTAACTGGCATATTTTATTGCGGATAGATTGAATATTTAGATATATTAACATATTTATATTTGCTGCATTGGGTATTATTTTTGTGTGTTGTTCTGTTCTAGAAAAAGTCTAGTCTTGTCTGTCTAGTCTTGTCTGTCTAGTCTTGTCTGTCTAGTCTTGTCTGTCTAGTCTTGTCTGTCTAGTCTTGTCTGTCTAGTCTTGTCTGTCTAGTCTTGTCTGTCTAGTCTTGTCTGTCTAGTCTTGTCTGTCTAGTCTTGTCTGTCTAGTCTTGTCTGTCTAGTCTTGTCTGTCTAGTCTTGTCTGTCTAGTCTTGTCTGTCTAGTCTTGTCTGTCTAGTCTTGTCTGTCTAGTCTTGTCTGTCTAGTCTTGTCTGTCTAGTCTTGTCTGTCTAGTCTTGTGTGTCTAGTCTTGTCTGTCTAGTCTTGTCTGTCTAGTCTTGTCTGTCTAGTCTTGTCTGTCTAGTCTTGTCTGTCTAGTCTTGTTTGTCTAGTCTTGTCTGTCAAGTCTTGTCTGTCTAGTCTTGTCTGTCTAGTCTTGTCTGTCTAGTCTTGTCTGTCTAGTCTTGTCTGTCTAGTCTTGTCTGTCTAGTCTTGTCTGTCTAGTCTTGTTTGTCTAGTCTTGTCTGTCTAGTCTTGTCTGTCTAGTCTGTCTAGTCTTGTCTGTCTAGTCTTGTCTGTCTAGTCTTGTGTGTCTAGTCTTGTCTGTCTAGTCTTGTCTGTCTAGTCTTGTCTGTCTAGTCTTGTCTGTCTAGTCTTGTCTGTCTAGTCTTGTCTGTCTAGTCTTGTCTGTCAAGTCTTGTCTGTCTAGTCTTGTCTGTCTAGTCTTGTCTGTCTAGTCTTGTCTGTCTAGTCTTGTCTGTCTAGTCTTGTCTGTCTAGTCTTGTCTGTCTAGTCTTGTTTGTCTAGTCTTGTCTGTCTAGTCTTGTCTGTCTAGTCTGGTCTAGTCTTGTCTGTCTAGTCTTGTCTGTCTAGTCTTGTCTGTCTAGTCTTGTCTGTCAAGTCTTGTCTGTCTAGTCTTGTCTGTCTAGTCTTGTCTGTCTAGTCTTGTCTGTCTAGTCTTGTCTGTCTAGTCTTGTCTGTCTAGTCTTGTCTGTCTAGTCTTGTCTGTCTAGTCTTGTCTGTCTAGTCTTGTCTGTCTAGTCTTGTTTGTCTAGTCTTGTCTGTCTAGTCTTGTCTGTCTAGTCTGGTCTAGTCTTGTCTGTCTAGTCTTGTCTGTCTAGTCTTGTCTGTCTAGTCTTGTCTGTCAAGTCTTGTCTGTCTAGTCTTGTCTGTCTAGTCTTGTCTGTCTAGTCTTGTCTGTCTAGTCTTGTCTGTCTAGTCTTGTCTGTCTAGTCTTGTCTGTCTAGTCTTGTCTGTCAAGTCTTGTCTGTCTAGTCTTGTCTGTCTAGTCTTGTCTGTCTAGTCTTGTCTGTCTAGTCTTGTCTGTCTAGTCTTGTCTGTCTAGTCTTGTCTGTCTAGTCTTGTCCGTCTAGTCTTGTCCGTCTAGTCTTGTCTGTCTAGTCTTGTATGTCTAGTCTTGTCTGTCTTGTCTTGTCTGTCTAGTCTGTCTAGTCTTGTCTGTTTAGTCCTGTCTGTCTAGTCTTGTCTGTCTAGTCTTGTCTGTCTAGTCTAGTCTGTCTAGTCTTGTCTGTCTAGTCTTGTCTGTCTAGTCTTGTCTGTCTAGTCTTGTCTGTCTAGTCTTGTCTGTCTAGTCTTGTCTGTCTAGTCTTGTCTGTCTAGTCTTGTCTGTCTAGTCTTGTCTGTCTAGTCTTGTCTGTCTAGTCTTGTCTGTCTAGTCTTGTCTGTCTAGTCTTGTCTGTCTAGTCTTGTCTGTCTAGTCTTGTCTGTCTAGTCTTGTCTGTCTAGTCTTGTCTGTCTAGTCTTGTCTGTCTAGTCTTGTCTGTCTAGTCTTGTCTGTCTAGTCTTGTCTGTCTAGTCTTGTCTGTCTAGTCTTGTCTGTCTAGTCTTGTCTGTCTAGTCTTGTCTGTCTAGTCTTGTCTGTCTAGTCTTGTCTGTCTAGTCTTGTCTGTCTAGTCTTGTCTGTCTAGTCTTGTCTGTCTAGTCTTGTCTGTCTAGTCTTGTCTGTCTAGTCTTGTCTGTCTAGTCTTGTCTGTCTAGTCTTGTCTGTCTAGTCTTGTCTGTCTAGTCTTGTCTGTCTAGTCTTGTCTGTCTAGTCTTGTCTGTCTAGTCTTGTCTGTCTAGTCTTGTCTGTCTAGTCTTGTCTGTCTAGTCTTGTCTGTCTAGTCTTGTCTGTCTAGTCTTGTCTGTCTAGTCTTGTCTGTCTAGTCTTGTCTGTCTAGTCTTGTCTGTCTAGTCTTGTCTGTCTAGTCTTGTCTGTCTAGTCTTGTCTGTCTAGTCTTGTCTGTCTAGTCTTGTCTGTCTAGTCTTGTCTGTCTAGTCTTGTCTGTCTAGTCTTGTCTGTCTAGTCTTGTCTGTCTAGTCTTGTCTGTCTAGTCTTGTCTGTCTAGTCTTGTCTGTCTAGTCTTGTCTGTCTAGTCTTGTCTGTCTAGTCTTGTCTGTCTAGTCTTGTCTGTCTAGTCTTGTCTGTCTAGTCTTGTCTGTCTAGTCTTGTCTGTCTAGTCTTGTCTGTCTAGTCTTGTCTGTCTAGTCTTGTCTGTCTAGTCTTGTCTGTCTAGTCTTGTCTGTCTAGTCTTGTCTGTCTAGTCTTGTCTGTCTAGTCTTGTCTGTCTAGTCTTGTCTGT
Source organism: Phosphuga atrata (assembly GCA_944588485.1). Taxonomy (NCBI): domain Eukaryota; kingdom Metazoa; phylum Arthropoda; class Insecta; order Coleoptera; family Silphidae; genus Phosphuga; species Phosphuga atrata. Next base: position 71,034,119 of record OX155893.1, on the reverse strand, counting down.
CTAGTCTTGTCTGTCTAGTCTTGTCTGTCTAGTCTTGTCTGTCTAGTCTTGTCTGTCTAGTCTTGTCTGTCTAGTCTTGTCTGTCTAGTCTTGTCTGTCTAGTCTTGTCTGTCTAGTCTTGTCTGTCTAGTCTTGTCTGTCTAGTCTTGTCTGTCTAGTCTTGTCTGTCTAGTCTTGTCTGTCTAGTCTTGTCTGTCTAGTCTTGTCTGTCTAATCTTGTCTGTCTAGTCTTGTCTGTCTAGTCTTGTCTGTCTAGTCTTGTCTGTCTAGTCTTGTCTGTCTAGTCTTGTCTGTCTAGTCTTGTCTGGCTAGTCTTGTCTGTCTAGTCTTGTCTGTCTAGTCTTGTCTGTCTAGTCTTGTCTGTCCAGTCTTGTCTGTCTAGTCTTGTCTGTCTAGTCTTGTATGTCTAGTCTTGTCTGTCTAGTCTTGTCTGTCTAGTCTTGTCTGCCGCGTATGTCGCGAGACGCGTACGAGACGCGGAAGCGAGTAGACGTGCAGCCGAGTGCTCCACATGTTTGTGATTAATAAGTTGGTTTATAAGTTTTTATTTATAAGTTATTTAATTGCAATCCAGGTTAGTGCATTTTGGTTTGTTTCTTTCTCTTTGTAGAGATTTACTTTTGCTTTAATAGCGGCGTTTTTTAGTTTTCTTTCATTGTAAGCTAAATATTTTTGAGTCACAGCACGTGGCGTGAGTTTTTTATATTCTTAAAATTCTTACTCTTTTTCTTTTCACTCCTTATCTCGTGTATGCGGAGATAAGAATAATTCAACGCCGCAGACGTTTTTGCATTTACTGCAGCACTTTATCTGCGGCAATTTTTTTTTCATCCACCCCCAGGAGGGGAGAATTTTCTGAATTTATTTTTGGTTTTGTGGAGGATTCACCATGGATTTTTAAACAAAACAAAAAGTATGTAGGGGTGTCGGGGAAATGGACAGTCGGGCGAGAAGCCAATATATTGGGGAAACCAATAAAAAACGGAATGTGGCAGACCGATCCACGGACGATGTGGACGCGTACAAGAAGACGGAGTGCTTGATCGCTTTTACAATCGATGAAGCGATTGGAGCACTTACCAGACAAGTTGAGGACTTGGAAAGGGCTATTGCTGGAGGCAGTAGCACCAAGAAGGAAGTTAAAGACGCGGCAGCACGAGTTAAAAAGACTACAACTACTTAAACAACTAATGTCTTTTCCCGCAACCACTTGGCTGGAAGAGCACCGTTTCCTGCCCGTTGAAAAGGTGTTATACGACACCGAAGTCCAAACAGTAAGTGTGGCATGCAAGGAAGTCAGCACCCAAACGGAGGCTGAATGTAGTATCGCCAGTGCGCTGAAGCCGGGCATATATGCGCAGGAGTACATGTCCCTGGCCAGGGAGAGGTGGTCCGAGGACGCCTTCACTGTGGTGAAGATGGCTAAGGGCTCTCCTCTGGTTAGGGACGAGGATGTACTCCTGTTGGTTGCAGGAGAGAAAGGGGATAATTGTGGCCAACTGGGCTGGGGGATGCTCGACCAGCTCCCCCAGGCCAAGCGGGTGGCTGAAGGCTTGAATGTAGGCTCCGTGGCCTACATCAAGAGCGAGAATGTTGTATGCATGGGAGGCGATGAGTCGTTGGACTCCGAGAGGAAGTACCACTTCATCGCCCGTCTGGATGATAATAAGGTCGAAGGCGCCGAAGAAAAGGCGTTCGAGACCTTATTAAGAATGAAAGGTCTTTGTGAGAAGACTGAGAGAAAGAGGTTCGCTATCGGTGTGGCTGGTAACCTTAATATGTGGCTGGTACGAAAGATGGCTGAATGCGTGTGGCGTGGCACAGGAGTTGAGATAACCCTGTGCTGGATGAATGCGGAGGGCCAAAAGCCCAGAGTGGAAGGGGCCGGAGGCACCAGAAAGGCGGAAACCTTACTGGTGTGGAGGGCAGAGGGTGTTTCTTACGCCCATATGGTGAATGTCCTTAAGAAGGAAGTTGATATGGATGATTTAAATGTAAGGGCGATGAGGAAAACCCACGCTGGGGACCTCATCGTCAGAGTGAATGATGATGGGGAAAAGAAGCGACTGGCAGAGCGAATGGCCCTAGTGACTGAGGCTGTAAGGGATGTCAGGACGGAGGTGGGGCTCAGAAATGTCCTTGTTAGGGGCATGGATGAGGCTACCACCACCGATGAGGTGAAAGGAGCCATTCAGAAGGCCGCTGAATGAAAGGAGTGTGTGGTAAAGTCTCTCCGCACAGTGCGCGGAGGGGCCAGTATGGCAGTTGTCACTCTTCCAGTAAGAGCGGCACAAACCATACTGGAGAAAGGCAGAATAAAAGTTGGATGGATCATGTGCCGAGTGACCGAAGACAATAAGCCGATCAGGTGCTACAGATGCCTTGGCTTTGGGCACCTGGCGGCAGCGTGCAAGGGAATAGAGCGAAAGAATGCGTGTTTGCGATGCGATGAAAGCGGGCACAAAGCACATGAGTGCACAGCCAAAGAGGCTAAGTGCTTCGTGTGCGGAGTGAGTGGGCATAGGACGGACTCCATGGACTGCCCTGCGTACAGGAAACTGTGCAGGGAAGGTATGAAAGGGACGTCACAAAGAAACAGAATATGCTAGTATTGCAGACGAACTCAAATAGGAGTGCGGCTGCAATGGAGCTGGTATGGAAGACGGTGCATGATGAGAGAGTGGATGTGGCCATTGTCTCCGAAACAAATCTTCGGACTATTGGTAACGGAGGCTGGCACGTGGACCAGTGTAAGAATGTTGCTGTTAGGATTTTCCAATCGAAAAATCCTATGGTTAAGTGTGGATGTGGAAATGGATATGTGTGGGTTGAATGGGAAAACTGGGTCCTGTATGGGTGCTACATCTCGCCTAACATAACGTTAGAGCACTTTGTAGCTTTTATGGATGAGCTAAGGACCAGCATGAAAAGCTGGTCCAAAGAGATTGTTGTCGGGGGGGATTTCAACGCCAAGTCCGCTTGGTGGGGATCCCCTAGAGAGGATGAGAGAGGGAGAATGATGGAAGAGTGGCTGGCAGAGGAGGACCTATTGGTTCACAACCGTGGGAATGTGCCAACCTTCGTGCGGGGCGAAAGTATGTCTTTCATAGACATCACTTTTAGCACCTCACGGATTGCAGGCAGAGTGAAAGAGTGGCGTGTCAGAGAGGGAGAGAATCTGAGTGATCACCAGGATATTCTCTTCGACGTACGAGAGGATGTTTCTGAGGGACCGGTTGCAATTGAAACGAATGGATGGAGAGTGGACAAGAGACTACTAGAAAGATTGGGAGACGTCAGGAAAGAGCTGGCTGAAAGGACAGGCCTCGAAAATGGATTGCGGAGCTCCTGCGAAGCAGTTCTTTACGAGGCCTGTGATGCGGTGTTTCGGAGAAAACGGAGGGGCGTCAGAGGCAGGAAGCCAGTTTACTGGTGGAATGAGCAGGTAGCTGAGAAGCGTAAAACCTGTTTGCGTGAAAGGAGATGCATGGTAAGGAGCAATAGGCGAGCAAATGAGGAAGTGCGTGAGGAGTGCAGAAGGAGGTATAACTAGAAGGCGCGCAGGGAACTTCGCAGAGCCATCGCGAACTCCAAGCAAGAAGCTTGGAGAGTGCTCTGCGAAGAGGTGAATAATAACATCTGGGGTGACGGCTATAAGATCGTCACCAGAAAAATTGCTCACAGGGTTAATACTCTCCGGGGGGATAGCCTAATACGGAAGTCAAGAAGCTGTTCCCAGTACATGAGCGAATGAACTGGCTGGAACCTGTAGGATGGAGATCGGCGCCCCTTTTTACTTCGGCCGAAATGCAGTGTGCAGTTGACCGGATGAAGGAGGGAAAAGCGCCGAGTCCTGACGGTGTTCCACCCGAAGCGTGCAAGGTGTTTGGGCATGTGTGCGAGGACATGTGCTTGAGCATGATGAATGAATTGTTTATGAATGGCAGTTTCCCCAAAGAGTGGAAGAGAGCGAGACTGGTGATGATTGAAAAAGAGCGAAAGGAAGGAGAGAAAGCCAGTTACAGGCCAATCTGCCTACTGAATGGGATAGCGAAGATGTTTGAGAGTATGATCGGAGCTAGGATAAATGAGGATCTCGAGAGGGCAGGGGGTCTTTCAGAGGAACAGTATGGGTTCAGAGGCGGCCGCACTACGGTGAACGCAATGATGCGTGTGATAGAGAGAGCAAGGTTAGCAAATACGGGTCCATGGCGTACCCGTAGCTACTGCGTGCTTGTAACCCTGGACGTGAAAATGCTTTCAATTCGGTGCCATGGGGCGGAATCATGGAGGCTTTGGAACTAAAGGGGGTAGCTCCCTACCTTTGAAAGATGGTGGGGAGCTACTTGAATGATAGGGAGATAGTGACTGTGGAAGGTAAAATCTTCAAAATGAGTGCGGGTGTTCCACAGGGCTCGGTTCTTGGGCCGATACTGTGAAACATATTTTATGATGAGGTTTTAAGATTGAGGCTGCCAGACGGGGTTACACTCGTAGGGTACGCTGATGACTTAGCGGTGGTCGCTGTCGCAAGAACGGAAGAAAGTCTGAAAGCGATAATGAATGAGGCAATTGGTAGGATTGATCGGTGGATGGGGGAGAAAGGGCTTGCTCTGGCTCCCCACAAAACCGAGGCGGTCCTGCTAATTGGGAGAAGAAAGCTGCGTGAATTGACCGTGCGAATGGGGACAGTTGACGTACCGGCTCGGGAATCTGTAAGATACCTTGGGGTAGAGCTCCAGCGAAATCTCAGGGTGTCCGATCAGGTCACCCGGGTGGTGAGCAAGGCTACCGCATGCGTGAAAGCCCTTGGACGTCTGATGCCCAACATAGGTGGGCCGTTGGCCTCCAAGAGGAGGGTTATGAATGCGGTCGTGCACTCCATTCTCCTGTATGGGGTGCCGGCATGGATAAATGCGTTCAGGATTGAATGTTATAGAGCGAGACTGATGAGAGTGCAAAGGTGTATGCTGCTGCGTGTGTGCAGCTCATACAGGACTGTTTCTGGCGACGCCGTGGCGGTCGTTGCTGGAGTTATCCCGTGAGACCTTCTGGCGCATGAAAGGGTGAGAGTTTAAGGAGGTAATGACCCTAGAAATGAAAGGGGAAAACAATGCGTGTATGGCAAGAGCTATGGCAGGGGTCGGAAAAGGGAGCCTGGACCAGGCAACTGATTCCGACTATCGATGAATGGGTCAACCGTGGGCACGGGGAGGTGAATTATCACCTCACCCAGGCGCTTACAGGGCATGGATGCTTTGGGTCTTACCTGGTGCGCATCGGGAAACTAGTTGAGGCGCACTGTAGGTACTGTGGAGCGACTGAGGACACTGCGGAGCATACCATCTTCGAGTGTACGAGATGGGAGAGAATGAGGAGAGCCGCAGAATGCAAGGTGGGAGAGAATGTGAACAAGGAGAGTATGGTGAGAATTATGCTCCGCAGTGAGTATGAATGGGGCGTGCTGACTGGAATGATAGGTTATATAATGAGGAGAAAGGAGAAGGATGAAAGGGAGGAGCGTAAGGCGGGTCGAGGGGTTGCTACGCGCGAGCCGAGCGTGCCTTCGCCGGGCCCCCCTTAGTGCGAACGGGGCGCACAAATTTATTGTAAACTCTTATGTGAGGGGGGCACGGCGATTAACGACGCGCCCGGCACAACGAATGAATGGATGAATGCTTTGGATATGAAAGGGGGAGGAACGTGGTGAAGTTATGCCAAATTTTGGATTCCATCACGTTCTCTTTTGTTTTGACTGGGGGGTCTGAATGGTGGGGGTTTTTTAGTGGGTCGCCCCTTTTGGGGGGCAGCCCCACACTACCACTCGACACGGGTCGGGTGGTGTCTGTTTGCAGATTTTCACCTACAGCACGTGCAAAAAAAAAAAAAAAAGTCTTGTTTGTCTAGTCTTGCCTGTCTAGTCTTGCCTGTCTAGTCTTGTCTGTCTAGTCTTGTCTGTCTAGTCTTGTCTGTCTAGTCTTGTCTGTCTAGTCTTGTCTGTCTAGTCTTGTCTGTCTAGTCTTGTCTGTCTAGTCTTGTCTGTCTAGTCTTGTCAGTCTAGTCTTGTCTGTCTAGTCTTGTCTGTCTAGTCTTGTCTGTCTAGTCTTGTCTGTCTAGTCTTGTCTGTCTAGTCTTGTCTGTCTAGTCTTGTCTGTCAAGTCTTGTCTGTCTAGTCTTGTCTGTCTAGTCTTGTCTGTCTAGTCTTGTCTGTCTAGTCTTGTCTGTCTAGTCTTGTCTGTCTAGTCTTGTCTGTCTAGTCTTGTCTGTCTAGTCTTGTCTGTCTAGTCTTGTCTGTCTAGTCTTGTCTGTCTAGTCTTGTCTGTCTAGTCTTGTCTCTCTAGTCTTGTCTGTCTAGTCTTGTCTGTCTAGTCTTGTCTGTCTAGTCTTGTCTGTCTAGTCTTGTCTGTCTAGTCTTGTCTGTCTAGTCTTGTCTGTCTAGTCTTGTCTGTCTAGTCTTGTCTGTCTAGTCTTGTCTGTCTAGTCTTGTCTGTCTAGTCTTGTCTGTCTAGTCTTGTCTGTCTAGTCTTGTCTGTCTAGTCTTGTCTGTCTAGTCTTGTCTGTCTAGTCTTGTCTGTCTAGTCTTGTCTGTCTAGTCTTGTCTGTCTAGTCTTGTCTGTCTAGTCTTGTCTGTCTAGTCTTGTCTGTCTAGTCTTGTCTGTCTAGTCTTGTCTGTCTAGTCTTGTCTGTCTAGTCTTGTCTCTCTAGTCTTGTCTGTCTAGCCTTGTCTGTCTAGTCTTGTCTGTCTAGTCTTGTTTGTCTAGTCTTGTCTGTCTAGTCTTGTCTGTCTAGTCTTGTCTGTCTAGTCTTATCTGTCTAGTCTTATCTGTCTAGTCTTGTCTGTCTAGTCTTGTCTGTATAGTCTTGTCTGTCTAGTCTTGTATGTCTAGTCTTGTCTGTCTAGTCTTGTCTGTCTAGTCTTGTCTGTCTAGTCTTGTCTGTCTAGTCTTGTCTGTCTAGTCTTGTCTGTCTAGTCTTGTCTGTCTAGTCTTGTCTGTCTAGTCTTGTCTGTCTAGTCTTGTCTGTCTAGTCTTGTCTGTCTAGTCTTGTCTGTCTAGTCTTGTCTGTCTAGTCTTGTCTGTCTAGTCTTGTCTGTCTAGTCTTGTCTGTCTAGTCTTGTCTGTCTAGTCTTGTCTGTCTAGTCTTGTCTGTCTAGTCTTGTCTGTCTAGTCTTGTCTGTCTAGTCTTGTCTGTCTAGTCTTGTCTGTCTAGTCTTGTCTGTCTAGTCTTGTCTGTCTAGTCTTGTCTGTCTAGTCTTGTCTGTCTAGTCTTGTCTGTCTAGTCTTGTCTGTCTAGTCTTGTCTGTCTAGTCTTGTCTGTCCAGTCTTGTCTGTCTAGTCTTGTTTGTCTAGTCTTGTCTGT
>OX155893.1:70876760-71021760 GCA_944588485.1 Phosphuga atrata | reverse complement strand
GCCCTTCTAGAATCTTGGCAAACATTTTGTAGGAAGAGTTCATCAGCATGATCCCCCTGTAATTCTCCACCCTTTCCTTGTCCCCATTTTTGTGGATTGGTTGTATTATCCCCTCTTTATACCCTTTGTCCCTTTCCATATCTTGTTGAACTTCTCCGTAAGCTTGTCGATACATTTCTCTGGTACCAACTTCCACGCTTCATTTCCAACTCCGTCCGGTCCTGCCAGTTTCTTCTGCTTTAAGGCTGCAATTACCTGGTGTACTACCCCGGCCGTAATTTTTCTTCACCTACTTCTTCAACAGTCTGCTCCCTTCTAACATTGTCTTTCCCTCTATCCCTCAAGTGAAACGAAACGCATCTGTCAGATATAACATAATATCACTTTATTGTGAGCTTGCCGAAAATACTTTTAAACCTAGAAAAAGAGTCTCTGGTGGCAGGAATAGTGAACATAATTAAATAAAAATAGCCAAAATAACAAAAAATGCATCTGAATATGATGATTAAGTAACTAAAATTTTTGTCCAAAAATTTTAATTCAATATATCTTGATGAAAATTATTCTTTTTTAATAAATAAATATTTAAAAAAGCGTGTAAGTTGTTTATTTAACAATCTCTATATTCAGTTTCTTCAGCATCAATGACTTTTTTAACAAGAAACATTTTTGTTGATTCTGAAAAGTTTTAATTCAAGGACTCATGCCCTTTTCGAAATGACGGGTTCAAATGTGAAAAATACCGATTAGAGCAATTTACAATAACAACTAGGTTTCTGGGCCTATAAGTGAATGTGAATGCAAAATACAATAGGCCACAAGTAGACCGCAGTGTTGGAAGGGTCGGCAAAACCCGGCATCTACATCGGACCAAAACTTTATAAAAAGAAAGAAAATACCTAGTAAGAACATCAGTTTTGATCAGTTTTTTCAAGTGTTTTAATAAAACAACTGTTTGTCAGTATCAGTCTTACAATTAGCGTGATACCAATTTTATTATGATGGCTCCTTTATCCGAAAGAGCAAGGATAGAAATTCTAATGATGGTAGGTTACGGCGATAAACTTTGAAGTCATGAAGAAGCAAGTGCTTTATTTAACGAAACACATTTTGAAAGACCTCCCATTGCTAGAAGCACGGTAAGCAGAATTGTTGCAAAATTTAAAGAAACGGAAAGTGCGATGGATGCTCCAAAATCTGGAAGACCAGAAATAAGCGACGATGCAAAGTTTGATATTTTGCTGTCATTTTGCTGTCATGATGTTTGCTTAATGGTGTAGTATTTTCAGACGAGGCGACATTTTATTTAAGTGGTACAGTAAATCGACACAATTGTCGCTACTGGGCTCGGGAAAATCCTCACTGGATTCAGACAAAACACACCAAGCGCCCCCAAAAAAGTAATGTTTGGGCAGGAATCGTCAGGTGAAGATTTATTGGTCCTTATTTCTTTTGCGGGAATTTAACAGCTGAGAATATTTGGAACATCTTCGTATGGCAGTGCTTGCGGACCTAATTGCGGAATTTACAGATCCAACTGATAGGGAAAACTTGGATCACAGTATTTGCTTCCAACAAGACGGTACACCAACACATTAAGGTCTTAATGTTCGAAGGTTTCTGGATGGCCACCTAGGTCACCTGATCTAACCCCCCTTGATTTTTTTTCTGTGGGGACATTTAAAAAGTCGGGTCTACATTAACCGACCAGACAATTTAGAAGACTTGGAATAAATTAAACATGAAATGTCCCGTATAACTCCGCAGATGATCGAAAACTCAGAAAATAAGGTCTACCATCGTCTTGGCCTATGTCAGATAGTGAATGGGACACAGTTTGAACAATGCCTGTAAGAAATAGTCTTGGTTTAATGGACTGTTTAGTTAATTTAAAAGTTATTACTAAAATTAGGGTTTTTTTCGTTTTTTATTAATTTTATCGTTTTTTTTTTCTTATATGACCCCTGCTTCAATTTTTTTTTATAATGCAGAAAAACAAGCTTGATCAAATAATGTAAAAAAAGCCAGCTTTTTATTTAAAAAAATATTGATGTCGTCATAACTTTGACAAATTTGACGTATTATTTTTTTGACTTATGTTAAAAGACGCAGAATAAAATAAGCGTTTTATGAATTTTGTGCATTACTTTATATATATTGTATATAGTATATATAGTGCATTATATATATATATAAATATATATATATATATATATATATATATATATATATATATATATATATATATATATATATATATATATATATATATATATATATATATATATATATATTTATTTATTTATGTTGTATTTGATATTTATTTATTTACATATATATATATATATATATATATATATATATATATATATATATATATATATAGTCTTATTTGTCTAGTCTTGTCCGTGTAGATTTGTTGTATAGTCTTGTCTGTCTAGTCAGTAGGGAAAGGTGATTCCGTCTAGACCACTCCTCACTAGTAGCCCCCCACCAGAACCACCACAAGGGGTACTTTTTGGTGGGTGAAATTGGGAAGTTGATGAGAAAAATAAAATCTGGTGTTAGAACGGCTCTAGCATGCACCTTAAGATAGATACCGCCCGGCCGTCACCCTCTCAGTAGATGACGTCATCCGCCGCCACGCATATATAAACTAATTATCTCGATTCTGATTGGTTGATGAATGAATAAATAACTACAGTGGACCGTGTGTCTCAATTTATATGTCATCTTATGGAAAAGTGTGACTTTAACAGTGATTTATGAAAATTAACATTACTTCTTATCTAAATCCAATACCAACTTTTTGTCTACTCAAGCTTTAAACAAATTTTGCTTCTGAACTTGTATGTGACTACTTAATGTGAAATAGTTAATAAGAGCCGCCGAGTCAGCATTTTCGTATTTCAACTTGTATAAATTCAGATGTTCGGACGTATTGTTTACAATAAATTTCTAACACACGCCTCCAGCGCGGTCGGACGTTTAGCATTGATAATTATTTTATAGCTATTCGGAACGCCATTGATTTTTAAACCTGAGCTCAAAATTCATCGTCATATCAACAATTAAAACTGTATACCTACGATCGAATTGTAAAGGTTTTTGCAAGCAAGGATAATCTTGGTAACCATAAGGAAGTATGTGATGACAATCAAAAAATGTATTACAAATGCACCATTTGCAATTCAACTTTCACAAGAGAAGATATATGAGAAAATATAATATAAAATCAATAATAACGGTGGGAAGAAGAGGAGTGTAAATACTGAATATTCACCCTCCTAGTAGATAAAGTTGGAGCCGTAGACAGTCAAATAATTTCTGCAAAATATGCAATCAACAATCTCCAACAAGGCTAAAGTTTGCAGGATATCTACGATCACAGAAACACCTCCAAGCAACCGTGAAGCCTCAAAACGGCAGAACATCATCCAAGCTTGTGTCAATTTAAGAACAGAGTGGTCAGCTATAGAATTGATGGTTCACGGGATTGATATAGATAGCTTTGTTACTAAATTGAACAGCCGTTGAACGAGCATCCGCACAACCATTCACATGGAATCTTATGATTCCTGTTGCAATTATGAAAATCAAGTTGTATATGAAATCTACGCTCACGCACGACTTCATACATGTACGGGTTCAATGACTCATCAAAACGAGGTCAAACTCGTAAATCCTTCCACTTTCCGTCTAATTTCCGTCCACTTTTCCGTCCACTTTAATCAGATTTTTGATTAAAATATGTTTAAAAGCTGATTAAAATGGACGGAAAGTGGATGCAAAGTGGATGAAGTGGACGGATTTAAGAGTTTAACTTCGTTTGGGGGCGTGGTCTGGGGGTGGGGAGTTGTGGTGAAGATTGTGGTGGGGTTTGTGGTGGGGGGCTAGGAGTGAGGAGCTAGGAGAGTGGTCCAGAAAGAATAATCCTTCCCTACTCTAGTCTTATTTGTTTAGTGTGATTTGTCTAGTCTTCGCTGTCTAATACTGCCTATCTAGTCTGGTCTGTATAGTCCTGTCTGGTTAGTCTTGTCTGTCTAGCCTACTCTGTCTAGTGTTATCCGTCTAGTATTATCTGTTTAGTCTTTTCTCTCTGTTCTTCCTCGGTAGTATAGTAGACAGTATACTCGTCTGACACGCTGGAGATCGGGATTCCCCGCCGAGGAGGCGCTTTCTAGCAAGGCGGCAGTAACCGTACATAAAACATCCCCCTAACCACTTTAAAAAAATCTCTCTCTCTCTCTCTCTTGTTTATCTTTTCGTTTAATCTACCTGGACTGGTTCGTCCAGTGAAAAAATTCTTTCTAGTTTTGTATTACTACGTTCGTATTTTCTGTCAAGTGTATACTATACCTGTCTAGTACTGACAACTTTTCATTTAGCTATTTTTGAGCTTATTGAGTATTTGAGTTTATCTAGATGATGTCTATCTAGGCATATCTATCTGATCGTGTATATATTATCCTCTCGGTTTAATCTCATCGTTCCAATTATATCGTTATAGACTCGTATACGTATATCTACATATGAGCTCCTAAATAGTTATTGTTAATATATAGTCCCTCCAGTTTACCAAAGTTTGGAACTTAAATGTGGTCTTTAACTCTTTTGTGTGAAATACGGTCATAAATAATGGTGGGGTCGTGTAGTTAGTTCGACTGGTTAACATATTAGCAAACTTTGTCGGTCAGACAGGGAGCAATAAGTAAGATGTTTCAAATAAGGATCGAAGAGCGCAATGTTTTGGTCCGCCATCCGACACCAGTTATATATAGTGTTTTACAAATAGAATGCAATTTCTAAGGCAGACGATTTGCCAATGTCCGGCACGGCGGGTAGGAAATCAATTCGTGGTCATCGATCTCTGTAATTGGAGTCAGTCGGGGAGAGACATCGAACTGAACTGGACCAAAATACGCCCAGTTTAATGTCCAACTTTACCACACACACTCCGCGCACACATTTCCCATGTTTACAGCCCCCCGCCGCCCGATTAACACACATCGCCCAAATTACTACATTATGCATACCACGTTTGGATTCCAAGATTAATATTCCATACAACGTCATTTACAGCACTACATCCACTCAAAAATCGCTGAAAATATTAAAATTGCGCTTCATTTTATGTCATGAATAACTGCAAGTTTCACTTACAAAATATGCGCAGTACTTAAAAAGGATGGGCAAACTAGACAATATTAGACTAGGCCAGACAACATCGGACCAAACCAAACCAGACAACACAGAAACAGACAGACATACTGTGGACAAGCATGTGTAAAATTAAACAAGAATAGACAATGTAAGACCAAATGTTTCTTCTAGATATTATTGTGAATGATAAATGATAATAGTGGGTAAATGAGACAAAATAACGCACTAAAAAAGATATAAACCTTTAGAAGAAAAATATTTGGGAAATATTTCTTACAAGGAATTATTTGGGAATCCTTCGTGTTGCAACAGTACGGTATTCGAAAAATTTCCGTATTTTATGTGTTGGAATTCCATGTGGAGAAAGGTTTTAAAATAGTGGCAGGGCTTATAGCTGGCATCTCTTCTACCTGTCGGAGGTAGTCGCTGTGGTGTGAGAGTGCACGTTCGGCATGAAAGGAGAGTAGAAGAACCTCCGCCTGAAACGTTAAGCCCGCATTTCTCAAGGCGACACTTGACAAACGAGCGGATCTGGATGAGGGAAAACCATTCTCGCCACCACGACCCCCCAGGATATCAGCTGAGAAAGCCGCTGGCAAGCCGTATTAAGTACCAGATGGGGAGATTTTTCGACAATAATTTCTTTTTTAATTTAATCTAATTAAATGGAAATTCGTTCCATTAAAATGTATTTACTTAAAGTGCTAATGAGGATCTCAGGTTTACCTAATTATTATAAATGAGACTTAAAATCATTTTTCTTTTAGTTTTACAAGAAAATAAGATAATTTGTATTTATTAAAATGAAGCAATTATATTAATACCAATCCGTAGTCTAGTCTAGTCTACAATAGCCTAAGCCTACTAATAGACTAGCCAAGTCTAATTTGTCATGATAAAATCTTTTTATAATTTTATTCAAGTATACTAACCAAGTTCTAGTTTGGACTCCACCCAAACTAGACAGTTGAATCGATAGGATCTATACTATACTAGGATTCTCTATAGTCCAGTATAGCCTGATTTGATTCATCCTAGCCCTAGCTCCGCAATCAATTTAATTAATAAACTACTATAGTTTCATCAAAAATAAGTTGTCTAAATTACTTAAGCCAGCCATAGACTAAGAATTAAAATTTACTTTTTCAATACCAAATCACTGGACTAAACATGTTTAAACTAGTGCGTGTATCAAGTTAAATGCGGTTTAGTTTAAAATCAAAATCAATTTTCTTTATTCTATACAGGTGGCATCTAATAGTCTTTTCATAATCTAGACAATCTAGACTAATCTATCCTAGGTGCATCTATTTATCGTGGAATAAAATTGACCCGTCATTTCGAAAAGGACATGAGTCAATGAATTAAAACTTTTCAGAATCAACAAAAATATGTTTTTTGTTTAAAAAGTCATTGATGCTGAAGAAACTAAATATAGAGGTTGTTAAATAAAAAACATACACGCTTTTTGGAATATTTATTTATTAAAAGAGAATAATTTTCATCAAGATATTTTTAATTAAAATATTTGGTTTTATGCCTTTTTCGAAAGTTAATTATCATTTTCCAGCAATTTTGGTTTGTTTTATTTTATTATGTTTTTAGTTTTCATTATTCCTGATTACACCAGAGACTCTTTTTCTAGGTCTAAAATCATTTTCGGCAAGCTTACGATAAGGTGATGTTATGTCATATTTGACAGATGCGTTTTGTTTCACTTGAAAGGGGTATAAGTCCAGGATTCGTGCCCTTTTCATTGCTTTTTAAGTTGACTTGTGGTGTATACACATGTAATCTTTTCGCATGGAATATTCAAAAAGCTTCAATGAATAAAATGGCGTAAAAAAGTGATATTTCAAAAAGGTGTGACTTGTGCCGTTTTCGAGATGACGGGTTCAATTATAGTAGGTACTCTGTTGCATTTAGTATAGAATAATATAATATGAGTAGTTCATTGTCTAGTCTAGTGTAGCGTAATATAATATGGGTAGAATATAGCGTAGTTTATTCATGCTTAGTGCAGTTCGGTCTAGTACAAGATACTCTGGTTTAATCCAGTTTGGTTCGGTTTAAGTTAGCCTTGTTAGGTAGACTAGGTTAAAAACGTTAAACAATATCATCGTTGATCAACAAAATCAACAATATTAAAATAGTTTACTAAAGGCTGGTCCAGTTTAAAATAACATAATATAATCAGATGTAGTAACTCTTCTAACCTTCTCTGCATAGTAAAGTATAGAATATTTTCCAGAATATCATATAGTATATTTCATTCTAACTAGTTCAATATTACTTATTTAATATAATTCGATCTAGTAATTAACTACTATATTTTAACCTTATCTGATAACACCGGTTCATTTCTAATTGGTATAGTCAAGTATATAAATCTAGTTTTTCTATTTTGCGTCTACAATGAAATCATTAAAGCACTCATGTGGGTTCGTTAATGGCTCGCCGAATGCGATACTATTTTATCAATATGCATCGGCGATTTTTTTATTTTGTAATGGCATAAAATGGTGCCAAATAGAAAAGATAGTATAAAAAACTCGTTCATAAGGCGTTTTTCGCACTTTTGGATTAGAAAACTCGTTCTTTAATATACCGGTATAAATAAAATATACATTAGTAAATTTAGATGTCATGTCCAGTCCAGTTGTGTCGGGTTCGAAACTAAGAGGTTCATTTTGATAAGAAAAAAACTATAATTTTTAAGCGAAATCATCGGATTTTTATTTAATTCTAAAGAGGAGGGTATGCCACCCATAATGCAAAACAATATTAGCCAAATGGTGGCGGTCATTTGGGCAAAGTTTGCATGACCATATTCTTTTCATTAAATTTTCTATCACCAATTTGCACATTTGCGGCTGTATGTCCTCGAATTCGAATTCCATCTTAGAGGTCTTGAATCGATTGGGGGTCATTAGCATAGAAAAGTCTAGAGGTATTAAATCACAAAATCTCGGTGGCCAATTGTGATCGCCTCGTCTACATCAATATCTTCCAATTCCAGCCATACAAAATCATTAATCATCGTTCGATAGCGCAATTCATTCATCGTAAGAGTTGTTCCAGCCTCATCTTCGAAAAAGTAAGGTCCAATGGCCCCAACAGACCAAAAACGCACCAACCTGTCAAACGTTGAGGATCGAGAGGCTTTTTAACAATATTTCCTGGATTTTCCGAGCCCCAAATGCGACAATCCTACTTGTTAACGTAGCCTCCGAGGTGAAAATGGGCCTCACTATCATGATAATTTTTCGATGAAATTCCGGATCAGTTTGATGCATTTCGAGGACCCAATCAGCAAAGACACGACGTTGTTGATGGTCGGTAGGCATGACTTCTTTTGTTAACTGGACCCAGCGGAGCTAAATGGTGCAGATATTCCAAAAACCTGGCGAACGCCATATATCACAGCCATACATAAAAAGGGATCACGAAATGACCCACATATTTTCCGGGGAATCGCTTTCCTTGCTACAACAGGTATAATATATTCTCGCAAACTGAAGACCCTAATAGAAGACCATATTAAAGATAAATAACCTGAAGAACTGGCTGGATTTCGAGCGGGTTGCTCAACAATCGACAACCTTTTCACCCTTAATATAGCATTAGAGAAGCATATGCAAAGAGGCAGAGAAACACATAGCCCTTATTGATCTAGAAAATGTTTACGATGGCGTGCCGATATCAGAACTATGGGAAAGAATGAAGGAAATAGAGTTCAGACCGATTCTACTACAAGGCACTAAAAACTACAATAGGTACAATTCTGTAAGAGCGACGCTAGGAACAGACCTGACAGAGAGTATTAAGACCTCCAATGCACTCAGACAGAGGTGCTGCGTATCCCCAACTCTTTTTTAAATTTACCTTGATCGATCACTTAGAGGGTGGACAAGAAAATGTGCACAAATGGGACTGAGAGTGGGATAGCAGAAACTACAGAGCGTGTCATTTCTATAGTTTATGCTTTGCTCATGATCAGATTGTAATAACAGAGGATGAAGACGATTTAGAGTATATGGTCAGATAACTAAAAGAGGGATACGAAAAAACTGGCCTATCGATGAACATGAGTAACACCAGAATAGTTACAAAAATCGAAAAGTCCAAATACCTAGGGGTTGTATTTAGCAAAGAGGGCAATAGCAGCAATGAAATAACAGACAGGAATAATAAGGGTAGAAAAATCATAGTAGCCCTAAATCCAATCCTCTGGGAACAAAATATAAGGAGATCAACAAAAAAGCGACTATATGAAAGTATTTTTCAAAGTGTGATAACGTATGGAGCAGAAGTATGGGATATATAGAAGTATGGGAACAGAAGCACTGAAGAAAAAACTACTTGCAACTAAAACGGATTTTTTAAGAAGAAGCTGTGGAGTATCACGGACGAATAGAGTGAGAGACGAGGAGATTCGAAATAGAATGTGCAGGGGAAAAGAATATTTCAGACGAAGTTGAGAAAAAACAACTGATTGCGTTTGGTCACACGAAAAGAATGGATGAGAATAGATGGCCTAGGAAAGTGTTAGAATGGATACCGTCGAAGAGGAGAAAGAGAGAGAGACCTAGAAGAAGCTGGAGGGATGGAATAGATGAAGCGATGGAAGAAGAAACCTACCCGGGGAACAATCTCTTGATAGGAGAATATGGAAACTGAGGACGGAGAGGCGGAGACAGCCGTAGAAATCCGTATAAAAAAACTTTAAATGCCTTAAGACCTAAGTCTTTATGTAAAATACGGTGTAATGTCGTTTGTGGAATGCCCAATTCCAAAGATCGACGAGAAATGGACAAACCTGGGTTCTCCTCAACACGTATATCGTTCCATTTTTATTAATGGCGTAGTTTTTATTTGTCATCTGTCAGGTTGACTCATGACAACAAATAAAATAGCAAAGACCCTTCATATAATCGGATCTACATCTCTCTAATTGGGTGAAGTTTATTTACTCCAGTGTGGAGTACTGTAAAGTTTAATCAAGTTCAATCCAGTAGATTAAGATTAACTATTACTGATAATCTGCTACTGCTGATTTAAAATGGTTCTCCAAGATATCAGATGGAAGGCCCTAGTTTTCCGTATTAATTACTGTGAGGCAAGATTTTTCTACCAAGATTTCTTTATTCCTTCTCAATTTGTTTGTTATCTAATTTAAAAGAAAAAAATCATTTTAATGCAATTTAGTTGGAAGAATTTCAAAACTTTATTTATTTATACCACAGAAACAAATATTTTATTAAATTTTAATGCTTTTAAAATCACATAAATATTGCAAAAACAAAACTTGTATAGTGGCTAAACACTATCAATAACTTAATAACAAAACATACCGAAATCACAGTTTTAAAAAACATTTAATAATAATAATAATATATATATATAAATATACGAGGATAGATTGAAAAGTTTCCGGAATGGGAAAGAGATGTTATGAGAGTTATGAGATTGTTATGCTGGTTGTCAAGGCCAACCTATTTTAGGAAAGCTGTCAAATTTTCAGACAGGTTCGTCGTTCAGTTTTTGTTTACTAGGCAATCTTGTAAAGCAAGTCAGGCACATTCCGGAAACTTTTCAATCTACCCTCGTATATATATATATATATATATATATATATATATATACATATATATATATATACATATATATATATATATATATATATATATATATATATATATTATTAAAAGTTTTTTAAAACTGTGATTTCGGTATTGCAATGTTTTGTTATTAAGTGACTGTTATTGATAGTGTTTAGCCACTCTACAAATTTTGTTTTTGCAATATTTATGTGATTTTAAAAGCTTTCAAATTTAATAAAATATTTGTTTCTGTGGTATAAATAAATAAAGTTTTCAAATTCTTCCAACTAAATTGCATTAAAATGAATTTTTTCTTATATTTATATATATATATATATATATATATATATATATCTGAAAAACTCAGGAAGTTAAAGGATAATATATAAGACTTGAAAAAAAGAAAGTTTCATAATTGTACCAAAACTGTACCATGGTTATCAAATTAAATTCAAAAAAATTCAAAAAATCTTATGAAGCTATAGAGATGTTAATTTTTTTCTTAATAACTCCTATCGGCCTCCAAAACAAATTAAATTTTTAGAACAATTGATCAGCCGTTACAGAGAAAAAAATATTTTTTTCATTTTTGACACATTTCGCTTTTACTCGAAAACCAATTGAATTAGCGATCCGAGACTTTCCGGATCTCATTATTTAATTAGGATCAACATATCCTCTGAATATCCTGAAAATCTTTCAGAGGCCAAATCACCATGCTTTCACCCCTAGGGCCTTGTTTAGCGAAATATTATTTCTTATGAGAGCTTTAATTTTTAGTTTAAAAATGAAGTTATAGATGTAAATTATTCATATATATATATATATATATATATATATATATATATATATATATATATATATATACATATATACATATATAAATAAATATATATATAATATTGTATAACATATAATATTATTATCCTTTAACTTCATGTGTTTTTCAGATTTTTAAAAAAGGTAGGCTACAGTAGAAAGAATAAAAACCATTTTAGACTCAAATAATGCATTTATTTACCATATATGTTTTAAGTTTTAAATTGTTTTTATGCATATCTAGATGATTTCTAATTATTAGAAACACTTTTTATTTAAAATAACAACAATAATTTTTTGTTGCTTGTGGTTTTTTTTTCCATCAAAATAAAAAATTAAAACAGTTAAAAATAACTAATCATTATATGTGACGCAAGCTGACGAAAGGCACCTTATCTTGCCCGAATAAAATTTTCAGTACAGGCCAAAACGTAAACTAAGGTCAAAATTTCATGTTTTGGGTTTTTGGTTTCCAGCAGGGATGAGGATATTAATTAATAAAATATTTAAGCCTAAATTTGCGCATGGGCACTTTATTAGACTGTCATAATGTTTGAAAACACGTCCAAAAACTAAGTCAAACTTTAACCTCAATTATCTCGAATCTACCTTTTTTGTATCTTAAACTTCAAAATGCCATAACTTTGGCAATTTTTGCGCGATTCTTGTGGCGTTCTCTTCAGAATTTTGTTCTTTATTCAGTGGCATCAAAAACTCAATTTTCGCCTCTGGCAAGATAAGGTCTCTTTCGTCAGCTTGAACACATATATTAATTTCAATAAATATTTAGAAAAATTGTTTTTATTACAAGGCTCGATTATTGTTTAATATATTAACGATAAAAGAACAATTCTTTTCATTTTTATGTTGATATTGAGAATTTTATCTTCATAATCAGAAAAGTAACAAAAACAATACTTACAAGAAATATTTGTATTGTATTTTTTTCGCGACTCCGCGCAAATTTTGGTCTTGATTTATTTTATCTGATGCAAATTTATTTGTCCAACTTTTATCATCGAAACTTTTGATAAATAGCATAGAGGACAGTTTTCTCACCACTCCTTTACAATTTAGTTGCGCATGCGCCAATTTACTTTCTCAAACTGGCAGCATGCTATAGTGTATTTTAACCAACCATAACCTAACCTTCGTCCAAGTATTCTTAAATGTCTTCGTCCAAGAGAAGAGGTAATGAAAAATGTTGCGTTTGCTCAATATTATTTAACAAAGTCGCTGGAACTTTAAAATTCTTAGTAACGGATGGATATATTGATGAATATTCAAGAATTTTCTCTTGTAATTTTTTCATTGGCGATGTTCTTTGTGGATATTGTTGATTGCAGAAGTATAAAAGACAAAAACTTAATTGTGGAGCGAGTAGTAGAGTAGTGTTGTGAAGATAAATCTGAATCTAGTGCTAGTGAGATGTAGAAAATACAGACTCCAGCTTATCACATATGTCATTAATATGTCTCAATCAAGTTCTGATGATCCATCTTTGAAGTGAACATCACATATACAAACGATAGTTTAGAGTACATTGAAGTTGTAGATTGTTGATCTACATTGAAGTTCCAATTAAAAGAACTGTTTCAACTCATAAATACTGCTGTGTTTTTTATGATGTAGATAAGAATTTGACAGTGATACCTCAAAAAGCTCGATTGCAATTCTTTATCAAAGGACGAGTTTAAATTCCAAATGGAAATCGGTGGTGTCCGAATAATTTAATTAATAAACTTTTTTATGATGAAGACATATATATATATATATATATATATATATATATATATATATATATATATATATATATATATATATATACTGGTGTCGAGACTGCTATTTCACAACTCCCTGCCACATTAGCCGAGAAAATAAGACAGGAAACATGCCACATTTTAAGATCTGCCAAACCACCGACAAGAATCATCTCATACGAGGAATTCAAAGACCTCAAGGCACTAAGGGAAAACAACAGCAATGTGGTCCTACCAGCTGACAAGGGAAATTGCTCTGTAGTCATGAACAGTGCTGACTATAAACAAAAAATGACCACAATCTTAGATGATCCAGCTTATCTACCCAGTATAACGGACCCCACAACCTATCTTGAGAAAACTACCAGACAAAAGATCCTAAGCTCTAGCATTGACAAGGAAACAATGAATTATCTTATACCAAGGGAGAAATCTTCACGGTGTCCCAAGATATATGGTTTACCAAAGATCCACAAAGATGGAGCCCCACTACGACCAATGGTAAGCTCCGTTGGTTCACCGGTCCAACTTCTTGCGAAACATTTAGCAAAATGTTTACAACCATACACCGAAGATTATGATTCCTATGTCCGAAATGCTGAACACTTCATAGACATACTGAAAAATCACCATCTCCAGCCCGGCCGCCTCCTTGTGAGCTTTGACATTGTATCTTTATTCACAAAAGAACCGGTATCTGCGGCCTTAAACATCATAAGATCAAAATTAAAACCAGAAAAATATGTATCAGATCTGGCAGAACATTGTTTAAAGAATACATACTTTAGGTACGATGGTCAAATATACAAACAAGTCCTAGGAGCACCAATGGGTTCACCTCTATCCCCTGTAATAGCCAACACATTTCTTACAGATTTTGAGGAAAAGGCAATCTCATCAGCCACACTTAAACCTACACTCTGGTTAAGATATGTTGACAACACATTTGTAATCTGGCCCCACGGCAGACCAGAGAGCATCAACGACTTCCCTTCTTGGATGGTTTGGTACAGAAGAGACCTGACGGCACCTTAAATCATACTGTGTACCGAAAACCAACCCATACAGACAGATATCTGAACGCTTCTTCGCACCATCATCCCAAACAACTATCATCTGTAGTAAACACTCTTACCACCCGATCCAAAAGACCAGCCGACCAGCTGAACTTACCGAAAGAATTGAGGAACTTACGAGAAGCTCTTTCTTCAAATGGATATCCAAACAGCTTAATATCCAGAGCTTTCCGTCGTACAAAGAACAGCAGCCAAAGAACTGAAGAACGCCAGAAACCCGTTAGCACAGCATACATACCATATGTTCATGGATCAACTGACAAAATCTCCAGAATCCTTAAAAGACACAACATTGACCCCATTTCCAAACCTAACCAGAAAATATCCTCCATGCTACGCAGCGTTAAAGACACCATCCCGTTAGAATCCCATGGAATTTACGAAATACCTTGCGGAACATGTGAACGAACCTACATTGGACGTACCAATAGAAAAATATCTGCTAGGATTCAAGAACCTGTAGTTTCAGTCAGACACAGAGACAAAGTTTCATCGGCACTGGTCCAACACACAAACACCGGTCACTGGATGGACTTTAGAAATTCAAGGACTCTTGCACAGATTAGCCACGAAATGTCACGAGTATACAGAGAAGCCATAGAGGTAGAAAAACGAGACTACTGCATGAACACGAAGGACGATTCCTTGAGACTGCCCCCAGCATGGCGACCGATCATATCCACCCTCAAAATGCAATCCCAGACACCCCAGACTCATTTACGACCAACAAGACAAAGAAACAACCGAACCGAAGCACCGCACACAACGCGCATGACCCGAAGCCAGACAGCTATAAGTAGTCGCATCGCACGAACGAGCTCTCAGTATGCGGCTAACGGTTGACCCGCATGGACGCATATATCTCTTGAGAATGGCGAATGTTAGTTCGGCGAAACGTCAAGAATCCGGTTCTTTTCAAAACCAAGCCTCAACATCAACGCGGAATTCCCGAGAAAACAATACAACACAGGTATCTATCCGCGAAAACCTCAAATACAACATATATATATATATATATATATATATATATATATATATATATATATATATATATATATATATAGCAGGCAGCAGGCCTAGGTTTTTATAAGTATCTTTATAAGTTTTATTATTATATTACGTATTTGATAATCTTTTTTTTTGTTTATTTATTGAAAATTAGTCTTTTATTATTAATATATTTACTATTAATGAAATTAATTTAGTGGAATATATAAATAATCGAGCTTTGTAATAGAAAAAAATTCTCAATATATTTATTAAAATTAATATATAATGATTAGTTATTTTTAATTGCTAAAAAAAAATGTTTTTTCAAGAATCTTTTGAAGCCATATACCTATTTGTTATTTTTTTTTCGTAAGAGCTCCTATCGGCCCCAAAACATATTAAATTGTTAGATCAATCGATTTAACCGTTACTAAGAACAAAATTCTTTTTCGTTTTTGACACATTTCGCTTTTTCTCGAAAATCAATTAAGTTAGCAATCTGAAACTATTATTTAATTAGTATCATTTTAATATCTTTCATCTTTCCGGGGCTGAATCACCATGCTTATACCCCTAGGTCCTTTGTGTCATAATAATATACAAATAGTTCAACTTCATTACGATTTTTCTTATGTATTCTATACTATATTGAAATCGAAAGAAATTAAAAAAACACTTACTTTGATTTATTGTTTGAGCAAGGTTGATTGAAGCTCTTTGTACTTTTTGCTTACACACAGTTCACATAATTAATTTTTTCCTTTTTTAATTACAGTTCAGTTTTTGTTCGAGTTGATATCAATATCAAAAGGCTTTGATGAAAGTGGAGATGAATAAAAGGAAAATCAAGGAAAAATATATCTGTGAGTAATTGCCAAAGTTATTAAAAAAAGTTTGTTTTTTCGAATATATTATTTTCCCCCCAGAGGAAAGGAAAGCAAAGCAGAGAGGCAAATACATTTGATTTGTTTTATAAATGCATTTCTCTTGCAGCTATCTCTACCCAAAATGGTTACGATAGATGAAGGTTACAAAGCACCGAGTTTAATATCTTTTGAATAATTTAAAGCTATCGATTCCGCTCTGTGTATGGAGCTAGGTCACAAATTAAATAAACAAGCTGCAACT
The DNA here is from genome assembly GCA_944588485.1 of Phosphuga atrata. Lineage (NCBI taxonomy): Eukaryota > Metazoa > Arthropoda > Insecta > Coleoptera > Silphidae > Phosphuga > Phosphuga atrata. Next base: position 71,005,221 of record OX155893.1, on the reverse strand, counting down.
TGAATAGATCCAGTGAGGTGGAAATCGCTACGAATTGTGTCAGAATCCACAAAGAATCCACCATGGGGTCTTTTTTCCCTATTATATAGTGTCACAATTCCACGAAATCTATTAAAACTTTCACAATTTATTATCTTAATAACACTTTACTTCACAGGTACAAAAAGATATGAGAACAACTAGAAAAAAGTTTACTTAAATACTTACTGCATACTCAAGTTTACACAATTTAGTATAAAAAGTACTATTCAATGATTTGTAATATAAAACTATTGGTTCAATAGTGTACTACTATTGAACCAATAGTTTTATATTACAAATCATTTTTTTCTTAAATTTTATCATTTTTTGTATAAAATGTTTATTTATGTAATGTGAATTTTATTAACGAATAATCCATTTTGATGTTCATAATAATTGAACATGATTAATGATGTTTTTGATGTGGTTCATAATTCTTTGCAAAAAAATCTACATATTTAATGATTTGATAAAAATACAATGAAAGAATGTAGAATATCACTCAGAAACTGAAAATGTTATTTATAATCAATTACGGTCGATTTCAGGAACAATTAATTCTTATTGAACAACAGTTGTACATTTATATGTTAATTTAAGTGGAAAAAGGGAAATTGGAAATGAATTATTTATTTCCAACAGACAATGAAGCCTGGTCGATTTTTGTATTTAGTGACTTTCTTGTTGAATCGTTGGTAAATTTAAATGTAATGAAAATATAAAGTTTTCTTGTATTGGCTAAAAATGTGAATTCAAATCTATGCGCTTTAATAAATGAAATGTTTAGAGTATTAGATTTCTTAGTAGAATGACTCCAAATTACAGCCATTTTTACAAACGTGTAGTTATTGTTAACTTACTGTTTTATTGAAATATAACCTATTATATATTACATAGTTGCCTATATTTATTACTGTTGCCGGTTTTAATAAATTCTTTTAACGTATTAATTCAACACTCCCACTATGTTGAAAGAATCGAATTCCCATTTTTGATGAACATACTTCATTCTTGACGGAAGATACCGCTTTGGTTAGACTATCGGCTGCCATATCCTCTGTTCCAATGATTTCCAAAAGTAGTAATTTTTCTACCACTTTATCTCTTACGAAGGGATGTCTAATATCTATTTGTTTGCTTCTTCCATGATAGTTTCCATTTTCAGCCAAGTGGATCGCACTTTTATTATTAATTTAATAGGGTCTAATCTTGACCATATTTCAGTTTCTAGTTATGATGTTTTAACCAAAGTGCTTCCTGTACTGATGCTTAAATATATGGCTCTGAATATATGGCTCTAGCCATATATTCAGCGTCTATTGATGATAATGCTATAGTCTGCTGTTGCTGACTTCTCCAAGTTATTGCTGCACTATTTTTAACAGAAACATAGCCTGTACATGAACGTCTCTCTTCAATTTCGGCAGGCCAATCTGCATCTGAATATCCAGTTAGTTTTGATTTTTCTTCTCTGTTGAACTCCGGCCCTGCACGAATTGTCCCTTTCAAGTATCGGAAAATTCTGTCAATGAAACAGCTGTCCAATGAGCCTTTCCAGGATTGCTGTTAAAACGACTTACTTTGTTTGTTGCAAATGTCAGGCCTCGTTCCTTGAGCTAAATATATTAAACTTCCTACAGCTTTCTGGTATGGAATGTTTTATATTTCATGAATCTCTTCCGTTGTCTTAGGAGACACATCTTTTGTCAATTTTTAATTCATGTCTGTTGGAGATACTACTTACACTTACTTTTGCCACCTTCAATATCTCAAGTAATTTGAATACCAACACAACCTTGCTTTCCCTAAATCTTTCATACTAAATTGATCAAATCATCGACATAAACTGCAACACAGATAATTGATTTTGCCTTAATATCAAAGTAAATACATTGGTATACTCGTGATTGTTTGAAACCCGCCCCAATTAGGTATTTGAAAAAAAAATCATCGATTTTTTTTCTGTATTTTGAAACTTTATTATAAATAATTTTGATAGTCTATGGGAAAAAAAACTTGAAAAAAACATTTTTAAATTAATTATAAACAATTCAAAAGTGATTTTTTTTTAATAATGAAGTCATTCCAAACGCGCCATGATTGCTGTGACGTATTTATCATACATTAGATACGATAGTACAGTGTTGGCTTTTCTATGTATGTGTTGACAAAAATATACGAATTTTAGTGCAAACGAAATTGTTTTTGACAACTAATTTTGACAAGTAAACAATGTGTGATAAAGGATTTATAAAGGCTAACTCGGATAATATACCCAGTGTGGATATATTTATGATAGCAGACTTTTTAAAAGGTGATATTCAGTTTAATTCAGCTAAAGTACGAGGTGCTAAAGCAGCAATGTAAGTTTGTTAAAAGATTATATTATAAATAATATAAGTAAGAAACTATTCATGGGGCAACACGTGAAAGTTATGGTGACAAGGCTATGGGGTATGTTCAACTTCAACGCAAGTCTGGCATTTGCACTATTAAAGGGCGTGTATGTCCAGAACACAGAGTTCGGAGTAAATTTTACTCCGTTACTTTGATAATTAACGAAAAATTAAAAGTTCATGACGTTCGATGTCATGATTGTGCAGCTTTGGCAGGTAACAACCGCATAACACATTTAATATTATAATAATCGTTTGCATACATATATTTATTGAACAGGTGGTTGTAAACATGCATTAGCATTGCTTATGTGGACCCATCGGAGAAGTGAAGATCCAACACCCACCGAAGTTGCGTGCTACTGGAAAAAATTACGTTTATCAAGTGTTGGTACGGTGATTAAATACAGGGTGCTTCAAAAAAATGTATACACACTTTGAACTTCCATAGAAAATTTATTTACCGTTCTAGAAAGTTAAATTTCAGGAAAATAGAAAGCTGAAAGTCCAATGTAAATGAAACATAAATAACAAATGTTAATACTGTTCAAATTGGTGACCTGCAGCATCAATACAATTCTGAGTACGAGTCACCACTGATTCTGTACATCGTATCAAAACGTCCAATGAGATTTCTCTACACACTGCTTGAATCTCATTCCAAAGAATATCTAGGTTACGTGGTTTACGTTTGTACACCTCATCTTTTACTGTGCCCCACAAGAAGAAATCCAGTGGTGTAAGGTCTGGAGAGCGTGCTGGAAACTCGATTGGCCCCCTGCGTCCTATCCACTGTCCCGACAAATTTTGATCCAGGTAAGCTTGTACGTCCCTGTGATAGTGCGGCGGAGCACCATCTTGTTGAAAATAAAAATCATCATTACCGTATAATGCACGAATGGCAGGAAATATGGAATCAGCAAGCATTGTTAGGTAATTAATACCAGTTACAGTGCCTTCAAATCGAAAAGGTCCAATGAGTCCCCTTGAAGACAAACCGCACCACACATTTACACCAGGCAAATTTACAGCTTTTTCAATTGTAATGTGAGGATTTTCTTCACCCCAGTAAACACAATTGTGCCTATTGACAGTTCCATTAAGTTTGAATTGGGCTTCATCCGACCAAATGATGCTACCCATAAATTCCGGTTCACGTATCACCATCTCCTGAATCCATTCACAAAATTGCAACCTTCGATCTGGATCGTCGTCATTTAGCTGTTGCACCAGCCTTGGAATGTAAACACGATACTTGCCTCTCTTCAGAATGCGTAGCACGCTGCTAGCACTTACATCACTTTCACGTGCCCCTTGCCTTGAAGATTTGTTAGGAGAGCGTTGAAACAGTTCCAAGACTGCCGTTGATGACTCATCACTTGTAGCTGTTCGAGGCCGACCTGAATGACCTTTATGCACATCACACACTGTTCCATGAACTTCGAATTTGTCTCGTATGCGTGTAATTGTTAATCTTGAAAGTGGTTCTGTATCATACTCCCTTCTCCACTGTCTTTGAACTTTATTTACATTCTCAAACTTCCAGTACCACTTAATAACCTGCTTACGTTCTTCAAAACTCAAACGTACGTCCCCCATGTTGATATTACAAATTCCAACTGATAATATAACATAGAGGGACGATTATGCTGGCACATGGCGAAGAAATATAACATTAGCCTTGTAGAGCGGGAAAACTACAATAGTTTAAAGTGTGTATACATTTTTTTTAAGCACCCTGTATATAGTGAAGCTAAAGATCTTACCAAAAAAGCAGCTTCTGTTCCAGTTGACAATTTGCCCCATAACAATGCATTCTTAGAAGAAGTGGTTCAATTTGCAAGAAACCAACAATTAAATTGCCAAATTGGAAAACTAAATTTTAATTTAGATAACAAAAAAATCTATAATTTATCATTACATCAACTTTTTTATGAATTTCATAAAAGTTCACAAATTCAAGTTGATGAATTTTATAAATTTGCAAAAACAGAAATGAAAGTTGCAATGTGTGGAGAAGCTGAACAGCAAACACGACAGCAAAGTGATTGTACAGTATGGCATGAACTTCGTTATGGGCGTATTACTGCATCAAAGTTTTATGAAGCTGCTCATTGTAAAACAAATAATGGATCATTTGTTCGACAAGTTGTTGGTGCAAGCAAAGTGTATGAGACAACTGCTATGACACGGGGTAAACAATTGGAAAATGACGTTATCGAAGTATTAGAGGAAAAGTTAAAAATACAAATTTCTCGTCCAGCGATGTATCTTTTACCCAGTTATCCAACTTTTGCAGCATCTCCTGATGGATTGACTAGTGATGCTATTGTTGAAATAAAATGTCCTTTGAGTAAAAAAACTTTGAACACGTTTTTACCAAAAAATGAAATTAGTCCTAAGTGTATTGCACAAATGCAATTACAGATGTTAATGACTGGTAAAAAACAAGGAATATTCTGTATCGCTGCTCCAGATTTTGAGGAAAATAAAAGAATTTATGTAAAAACATTAAAGTACGATGAAGCTCATACGCAAGCTCTAATTAAAAAAGCCTTGTTGTTTTGGTCAAAAAATATATTTCCAAAACTCTTAACATCTATAAAAATTTGAGACATTTATTTTATTTATCACAATTATTTTATTTATCATGACACTTTGATGTAAGCTTATGAAATAAACATTAAATAATTATTTATATAATAATTTTTTTTAACATGCTTAGTGATTTAATTTTATAAATCAAATATCCATCAATTTATGTTGAGATTATAGGTGCCTGTAAATTCACTAATGCTGCAGCAATGACAACAATATAGTCTGTAAAAGGTAACATATTATGATTAACAACCGCATGAGGTTTGAGAAAATCAAATTCTCGCATTCTTCCAATGACACGTTCTATGTGAATACGTAGAGCAGCAATTCGTTTGCCTTCTAAAGCCGTAGACCGTGGTAATTTTACTCCAGAACTAACTGAAGGTGGTCGTATTAATTCTATATTTTTATCATCAAGAAGTGAAACAATATTTTTGAATCCCCGATCAGCCAGGACAGCACAAGCTTCGGGTAGCTGCTCTAACAATCCACTTTCTTCAAATAATAGTTCATCAGAAATTCGACCTCTAAATCCCTTTGATATAAAATTAATAAAACCATCTGGTGTACAAGATATTAAATACTTTAAAGTATTGCACTTTTTATACTCTGACCAAGATAAAGATTGGTACTCTGGATCACTCGGTTTTTCAATTTGTATCTCAAATGCATCAATAATAGCATTTACATGGCTATATGAACTCCTAAATGGTATAGGTAGTATTTTTTTATGTTACTCGGTTCAGGCATATAAATAAGAGTTTTTAACAAATATGCTAATACAGGAACTGTTTTATTAAAAACAATACTAGCATTACTGACATTCATTCCAAACTGTTCACTCAATCTTTCAAATGTATCTTGTCGTCGTACTTTCATTAGTGATAATTTTATATTTGTAATATTTATATTACATATGACGCTAATACGTTCTAACATCACATTCCATTCATTAGGAATTCCAGTATATACTTTTAAATTGTCGTTTATTAAATAGTTTGTAACTTTCAATATTGAAGCCTTGTTTACCCGAGATTGAAAGTTACTAGAATCTATTGAATCAGTATTTTCAGAAGGCTCATAAATATTTTGTGAGCTGCTAGAATAAGTAAAACTACTTGATGAAATACTTTTTTGAGCTTCTATTAAATTCTAAATAGATTTTTGATGTAATGAATTTGATTGGAGATTTTGCAGTACTTCTGCTGTCAGTTTTAATCGGTGAGCATGATTTATCAACTCCAACTGAAGGAAACTTGCATTGAACTGATACACTCCGATATTTATAACGACAATTTACTTGCAGAGCAATACTACCATTTTTAATAACAGTCTGATTTTCAACACTGATTTTTTCATTTGATATTGTACTGAACGGAGAAGAATCTAGATCAATATGATCAACACTATTAGTTGATGTAGTCTGTATGTTAAATGCTTGAGGAATGTTGACAGAATCTACTTCAATATGATCAACACTATTTGTCTTCTGAATGTTAAATGCTTGAGGAATATTGACAGAATCTACTTCAAAATGATCAACACTATTTGTCGTCTGAATGTTAAATTCTTGAGGAATGTTAACAGAATCTACTTCAATATGATCAACACTATTTGTCGTCTGAATGTTAACTGCTTGAGGAATGTTGACAATATTTTTTGATGATTCTCTTAAAATCCCTTGGAGATCTCATTGTTTCTGTCTTTTTTCTGAAGCTGGACTGGCAGTCGTATTGCTCTGTCTTTTACGGTTAGGTTGACAAGCAAACTTGTGAGGTACTACATCAACTTTAATTTTTGCTCTACCTCCCATTGTAGTATAGTAAATATAATTTTCCATATCTTCTTTTAACAAAAAAAAAATAATTAATATTTATCAGAATGATTTAAATGTTATTATAACAAGAGAACCATCATCACAAGTAATTAAAAAAAAAATATTTTATTGAATACATAATTTAGAAATATAATAATACTTACATCAAAATGATCCTCACAGCAAAAAAATGTGATGTCGATTTAGGATTTATTCGGCGCACTGCTTCAAACCTGTTTCTACGTTTAACATTTTGTGGTACATTAAAAAACATTTTTTGATGAGTGTTTGTTGTTGTATTCGTACACGATGGTACGAAACAAACACGATAACTTTTAAGATTTGACATTTCTAATAAATTTATTAATATAGTTACGATAAAAACAAATTATCGTAAATGTACGATAATTATGGTATACTTGGCAACGCTGAACGTATGATAAAGACGTCAAAGCCTCGGCTTAGTTCGGCATGTCGTCGGTACCGAGTTAAATTTTTTTTTTCAATTTGTTATTACTTTTTAATAACAACGAAAAAAAACAAAAACTTGTTTTGTTATTAAACTTATATATAATCTTTCGATTTATGACAACAAAAAAAATTTATTCAAAAACCCAATTAGTACATCACTTAGTTTCTTATTCACTGGCGACTTGATTGCTTTAAACCATATATGGATTTATTGAGCTTACACACTCGATCAGTTCCATCATTAAACTCCACCGGTTGACAATATATATATATATATATATATATATATATATATATATATATATATATATATATATGTTGTATTGTTTTCTCGGGGATTCCGCGTTGATGCTGAGGGTTGGCTCTGAAAAGAACCGGATTCTCGACGTTTCGGCGAACTAACATTCGCCATTCTCAAGAGATATATGCGTCCGTGCGGGTCAACCGTTAGACGCATACAGTATGCGTCTAAGTATGCTAGTATTGTTTTTAATAAAACAGTTCCTGTATTAGCATATTTGTTAAAAACTCTTATTTATATGCCTGAACCGAGTAACATAAAAAAATACTACCTATACCATTTAGGAGTTCATATAGCCATGTAAATGCTATTATTGATGCATTTGAGATACAAATTGAAAAACCGAGTGATCCAGAGTACCAATCTTTAACTTGGTCAGAGTATAAAAAGTGCAATACTTTAAAGTATTTAATATCTTGTACACCAGATGGTTTTATTAATTTTATATCAAAGGGATTTAGAGGTCGAATTTCTGATGAACTATTATTTGAAGAAAGTGGATTGTTAGAGCAGCTACCCGAAGCTTGTGCTGTCCTGGCTGATCGGGGATTCAAAAATATTGTTTCACTTCTTGATGATAAAAATATAGAATTAATACGACCACCTTCAGTTAGTTCTGGAGTAAAATTACCACAGTCTACGGCTTTAGAAGGCAAACGAATTGCTGCTCTACGTATTCACATAGAACGTGTCATTGGAAGAATGCGAGAATTTGATTTTCTCAAACCTCATGCGGTTGTTAATCAAAATATGTTACCTTTTACAGACTATATTGTTGTCATTGCTGCAGCATTAGTGAATTTACAAGCACCTATAATCTCAACATAAATTGATGGATATTTGATTTATAAAATTAAATCACTAAGCATGTTAAAAAAAATTATTATATAAATAATTATTTAATGTCTATTTCATAAGCTTACATCAAAGTGTCATGATAAATAAAATAATTGTGATAAATAAAATAAATGTCTCAAATTTTTATAGATGTTAAGAGTTTTGGAAATATATTTTTTGACCAAAACAACAAGGCTTTTTTAATTAGAGCTTTCGATTTATGACAACAAAAAAAATTTATTCAAAAACCCAATTAGTACATCACTTAGTTTCTTATTTTCCACTGGCGACTTGATTGCTTTGAACCATATATGGATTTATTGAGCTTACACACTCGATCAGTTCCATCATTAAACTCCACCGGTTGACAATATATATATATATATATATATATATATATATATATATATATATATATATATATATATATATATATATATATATATATGTTGTATTGTTTTCTCGGGGATTCCGCGTTGATGCTGAGGGTTGGCTCTGAAAAGAACCGGATTCTCGACGTTTCGGCGAACTAACATTCGCCATTCTCAAGAGATATATGCGTCCGTGCGGGTCAACCGTTAGACGCATACAGTATGCGTCTAACGGTTGACCCGCACGGACGCCGAAACGTCGAGAATCCGGTTCTTTTCAGAGCCAACCCTCAGCATTAACGCGGAATCCCCGAGAAAACAATACAACACAGGTATTTATCCGCGAAAACCTCAAATACAACATCATATATATATATATATATATATATATATATATATATATATATATATATATATATATATATATATATATATACATCTTCTTGCAGATCCCCTTGCAAAAATGCAGTGATGGCATCCTTTTGACATTAAGTACCTATTTGAGCTATACCTAACTAACCACACGGGAATAGGTTTCCTGATAATCAATTCCTTTTTTTCTGTTCACAACCTTTTGCCACTAGTCTAGCTTTAAATTTATGCACCATTCCACTGTTGTCTGTCTTTGTTTTAAATACCCACATACATTTAATAATGTTAATTATTGCTTGACTTTGTTCCTAATGTCCAAACCTTGTTTTCTATTAGAGTCATATTTCAAGTATTGCTTGTTTTCACTTATTACTATTTACACTTGATATAGCTTCACCCTGTACCTGGATCAGTTTTTATTTCAACTTCACTATCACACAAGTAACATAGTTTTCAATCCGCTTTGGTTTGCCTTCACGTTTTGTCTTTCTGATTATTTATTCAACATCAATTTCAGTTTCAGGTGTATAGTCAGTATCACTATTTTCATTATTTAAAGACACTTCACTTAATCCTACTTCATCCAATACATTAGATTTTATGTACTCTTCTTCCTTGTCTCTCACTAAAACTAAATTCATATTTTACATTGAATTGAAAAACACATGTTTTTACCACACTTATAATATGTAGAAATGTTATATAATTTATTATTCACCGTTATATAGATTTCTACATTTCATTTCACTACTCGAGTTTCGACTGTTGTCATTTTCAAGTGATGACAAATTGATGATGGAATGTACTTATACTACGGATTTTGGGACAGGGGGAGGTGGCTTTTCGCAATTAGGGAATTACCTGGAGACGATTGAGCAAGATTAAAAAGTTGTAAAAAGATTAGGTCGTTTTGCTCATTAACGAGATTAACGGATGGGTTACGGCTTTGTTTAACAAATTCTAATGACCCTAGGAGATTAACTGTAGGTCTTTTATTGCAATTATGCCAAATTTTTAGATTATCTAAAAATAATCTAAAGATATGTAAGTATGAATTACCACGTAGTAACACTCGCAACCATCCTATTCATAAATTCACATCTTCTTCGATTTGAATAGACTGATTTTTTAGATTCCATAAACCTTACGGCTCTACTAAGTATTACTTTATCCTTCTCATCATCGTACAATCTGTACCCTTTCGTGTGGTCACTGTAGCATACAAAAATTATCCTTTTGGATTTCTTGTACCATTTGGTTCTTTGCACTTATGAAATGTGCAACATCACTGGGCTTCCAAATATTCTTAGATGGCTTACATCAGGTTTCTTGTTTTTCCACATCTCAAATAATGACGTTTTGTCCTTTAGTTCTGAACAAGTCGATCTATTTCTAAGATACGCTGCAGTATCCACAGCTTCCACCAAAAACTTCTTTCCAAGATCTGCATTGAAAAATAGAAATCTCGCCTTTTTTACCAGAGTTCTGTTGATCCTCTCTCACAAGCCATTTTGCTCAGGGGTGTATGGATTAGTTCTTTGGTGACCATGTTGCTCTAAATAATTTGTTGCTCTGTTGTTGCTTTTCCACTTCAGACTAAAATTTCTTGAAGTATTCTAAAACCTGCCATTTCTATTTCAGAAAATAAACGAACACCATTCTTGTGTAATCGTCCTGAAATGTGAGAAAATAGTTAGAACCACCAATTGATTAATTTTCCATTGGCCCGCACAAATATGTATGAATGATGTCCATTGTAGTATTTGACCTCGAACTCCTTTGCTTGCTCTCACAACAAACGACACAATTTTTGATGCCACGATTAGTGCCTTCTTTAATTTGTCCCACTTACACCACCATTTCTCATTGTGTTTAAATCTGTTGAATTTATATGGCTAAGTCTTCTATGCCATGTGTCACCTGTCACATTATTGCAATACTAAGCAAACATTCATTGGACTTTTCCATAATTAGTCAATATACATTATTTTGAAGTTCAGCCACTCCAACGAGAACACCATATCTGTTAAAAATATTACACACATTCTTTGAGAAGTCAATAGAATTTCCTTGTCTAAATCATTGTCTCACTGACAGAAGATTAGTTGTAAGATCGGAAACACAACGTACATTTTTAACAACTAGCCTACCCTGTGTTTTATTTTTCACCATAATGTTTCCAACACATGTGACTACCACCAGTCGACCTTCATCTGCCACTACAATTTCTGAAACAGTTGGGTCATTTGACTTATTGTTCATAAATTGTTCACTTGTGGTAAGATAAAAACTGGCCCCTAATCTATATACCATTCATTCATCCCTTTTAAAATGTCCAGTCAAGCAATTGAAACTAAAAGCATTCACTTCTCCGCTTGAAGCACTTCTATCTTTTTTGGAAATGTTTTTCTTGTGACATTGACTTTTAATATGACTAACTTGTTTGCATTGATAGCACCTTATTTCTTTCTAGAAGTTACCGCTAGATGTCGCCTTCGGTGTAACACTACTACCAATTAGGTACTTTTTCTTGTTGCCAAATCTAGTGACGGCAAACGCGCTTCCTTTTCCAGTTTCATTCGTTTCCATATCTAACAACTTGGATTTAATAGCGTCCGTACTGATGCTCAACCCCGAGTGATCTATTGGCATAATCATGGGGGAAAATTTATCAAGCAAACCCGCTAACAGAAAGGTAACCTATCCACTCATCGTCGGTGTTGAATCCAGTACCTTTTAGTTTTCAACTCGTCTCTGCCATTTGGTTTACATATTTTGTCATGGAATCGCAATTTTCTAACCGAATGGAGATTAATGTACGGAGTAAACTTACTCTTCGTATAAAACCACTAATCAAATAATTTATTGAGATGAACCCATACTTCTTTAATAGTTTTTAACTCTCTAATGTGAACATACAAGGAGGAAACCATAGATAGGTTTAGCTTGGATTTTGATTTGGAGTCTTCCGATGTTACTTCTTTGAGGCATTTTTCTAAACCTTCTAAAACTAGGATTTTCTATCCCAAAGGTCCAATAGCGATAGTTTTCTTTCCCCTTCAGCTTGGGAATACTTAGCAAATAATTTTCAGCCATTCTTGTTCACTTTATCTTAATTTTGTCACAACTAAAAACGTGGGATCTGGGTCAATAACCTGTTGTTAACTTACTGTTTTATTAAAACATAACCTATTATATATTACATGGTTGCCTACATTTATTACTTTACACTGTTGCCGGTTGTATTAAATTCTTTCAACGTATCATTTCAAAAGTAATATATAAATTCTTCACTGTCAGGACAAATAAATTATTGATATTATTGATGCCATAAAAGGATTTCTGTAATAATAACAAAATATAGCTATTAAAGCATAAATAAAATATAACTATTAAAGCATAAAATATTACTATTAAAGCATTTCTGTAATAGAACTGGTTGATCCCTTCACTAACTTCGGGCATCTGTATAACATGGCTGGACCTGCTGCCACAAGTTATCATAGACATAGATAGAATTCTTATAACCGAGGTGGAGCAATACATTGTCATTTTTTTTAATCAAATCTTATAAATATTTTATGAACTTCCTATTTTATCACACCATTGAGATGTATACAAAAGTAAAAAATGTAAATATTCCACAATAATTTTTAATGCAGACATTTTGTAGACACAAAATATTACCTTGGCTAATGAAATTGTGAAATCATTAACAGCGTTGTAATAGAAAACACAATAAAATATTTAAAAGGCTTCCGTTCGTAAAGTTCCGGGCGCAATGTAATTTCAGTTTATATGTATTTTGTACGCCAAAGCTCGAGCATAACAAACGAAACGGACAAAAAAGGGAACGTGGAAAACCGAGAATCAAACTAACACTAAGATTTTATGTCTCGCCGCTAAAACATTAATAGAATTTTTTAAGCCAATTTTGATTTGGATCGACTGGTCGAACACGAGGGTTTTTTTGGGGTGAACACGGCGCAAGGGCTTACAATTAGAGAATTTGTTTTGCCGCACATCAAACAAAAACCCGAACCATATTAAATATAGTATTATAGGACAAATAAAAATAAATAATTATTTAATAAAATTAATTATGTCAACACGGTTCAAAATTAAATAAATAAACACGAAACTTCTCATCTACTACACATAATCGTTCCCGTTTTCATTTTCATTTCCATGGGCGTAGAGAAATCTAAATATGCGATGATCCTAAGGGCAAGATTTTTTTTTTAAGTTTGATCCAATGTGGATGCCGGGTATTAACCCTTCAAACACTGCGGCCTACTAGTGGCCTATTGTATTTTGCCCACATTCACTTATAGGCCCAGAAACCTAGTTGTTATTATAAATTGCGCTAATTAGTTTTTCACATTTGTCTTCTGGTACAAATGCGGCCGGCACTGGGGATAGAACTCGGGACCTCTATACTTGTTAGTTAGCGCTCTAACATGAGGCCACGAGCGTCACCACTACACCGCTCGAGCCGACGAAAAAAAAGGGCAAGATAGATTTAGTGAATATAGTAGATACTCGAGGATATCGGCTCCAAATCGATATCCAAAATTCTAACTACCCTAGCACAGAAAAAGAAGCACAAGATCGTTTTCGAAATCAATGGAATTTTCTTTCTACTTAAAGGTTGGCGCTTACGGTTGAATTTTGTACACAGATTGATGACATACACGGAAATTTTAAAAGCAATTGATGACCGAAACAGATCTATTATAATGGGGGTTGATTATATTTTGATAATGATTATGTTTGGTTTTCAACTGTCTTTCACATATCTGAATAGTATTTAAATATGTATGGAAAAGCCCGGGCAGCAATCGAGCTGTGCCTTTTTAAGTTTCGTGATCCACAGTTACCTAACTTGTTGGAAGTCTTCAAACTTTCAGCAGCGGCGACCAAGTCATCCTTTCGAAGAACATCGTATTTCTGTATGATGAAGTAAACCTCCATAATCAGAATCTGTAGTTTCACATAGAAATGCGAAGAGTATTTATCTTTATCAATTACGAAAAATCCCTCGATACTGTTAAAAGATATACGGTGGAATGTGGACTTCAACGTAATCGACTGTATGCAAAAACACACTATTATTTCGGAACATATACAAGAATGTAACAATAGCTGTGAAACACATGTGACAACACCAATTCCATACCAATTAAAATAGACATGTGACAAGGGGATACATTCGAGAAAAACTACAATGCAATGTGTTGTAGTAAAGCCGATTAGAGCGAAGAATCATCAGCATATCACATAGAGCAAAATGCTATCAAGTGGTATACAAATGGCTCGAAGACAAAGGAAGGTACTGGTGCAGGAGCGTTTGGACCACGTACCAAATACTTCGAATCAGTGGAAACATTCTCAACTATCTTCCAAGCAGAGGTATACCCAATCGAAAGATGTGCACAATTTAACCTCGACAGGAATTATCACAAAAAGCGAATTTCTATCCTGTCAGACAGCCCAGCAGCCATCAAGGCCACTAGCTCAGACACAATCTGATCCAAACTGGTATGGGACTGTGTGGGAAAGCTAAACTAGCTTGGCAGAGAAAATAAAGTAGCGCTATACTGAACGAAGAAGCCGATCACCTAGCAAACAACGGATCCAGTAATCCCTTTATAGGCCCGGAACCCTTTTACGGTATGAGTTTGAACATTATCCACAAAAGTTTATATAAAGAAATAAGAGAACAATGGGTGTGAAACCTGAAAAGAACTTTCAGGGTTAAGACAATCCGAATTAATGCTGGGATCTTTTAACCAGAAAAGAACAAAAGCTTACCTGAAACTAAACATGAACTTAGAAACTATGTTTAGAATTCCGACAGGTGTCCTGACGGGACACTGCAGACTTGAAAAACAGCTCAAAACTCTAGGCGTAGAGGAAGATGATAGATGCAGATCCTGTGGTTCAGCAGAGGAAACCCACAACGTATTTGCTGAAAGACTGCCGAGCACTGCTCCGCAAGAGACAAGTGTATCTTGGGGCTCACTGCTTGAACGTAGAGGAGTTGCTTTATTAAATCCCACCCAGGTCCTGAAATTCCTAAAGGAATCAGGACTAGAGGAGGCGCTCTAAATGGGTATGTATACCAACGTTTATAGAAAGAGAGCGCAGTTCTAGTCGTCACCACCAAATCTAAAATCTACAAGGGGATATATTCTGTCCCGATTTATAATAAAGAACACTCTAAGAAATATTCAAAACCCTCAAATGGGAAACATATGTATCAATACAAATGGGGAACAATTAACTAATTTAAGGTACGCAAATTACATCATATTAATAAAATATACTTGGGACTTAATAGTTTGACGAGCTACAAATGTATCGGAACAAAACTTATGACCAAAGAACAACAAATAGAGGGAGTTCACAAATGTGCTAAGCTAGAACAAATTTAGTTATGAAAATGGGAAAACAAGAAACCGCCGAAATTCAACATAAAGCTATTGTGATGGTGCTCTTTCCAAGAGAAGGCATATTCTCCTAAGCAAAAACATTCCTCTCAAATTAAGAATCCAGGTCTTCGACCGATGCATGATTCCTGTGCTCTCCTATGGAGCACAAACATGGACAATGGGAGTGAAAAATCTCATTAAATCTCAATCAGTACAAAGAGCGATGGAAAGACGAATTCTTAACATAACACTGAAAGATAAGAAACGTAATCGATTAATACATAATCCAAACATCTACGCTTGTTCAACCAATTTAAAATAGAGATTTTCCGACCATACCATGCGGCAAGGGCAGACCATGTGGACAGGTAGAATAAATCAATACAAAATAGTTGATAGTTGCATAGCATGGTTAGGGAAAATAAACAGAGGAAGCTGACAATTGTGATGGGCCGATAATATTGAGCGAGTGGCGGGACTCTATTGCCCAAGAATGCCGCCTTCCTTGGAAAACCACAAAGGATAGAATCAAATGAGAGAGAAATTGGTCCTCAACTAGACAAATACGGGCTAGAAAAAAAAAGACACAACTTTAATAATGTTATCTATTGTCTTGAATGCCATCAGATAGAGCCTTGAAGCAAATAATGGAATGCATAATTTTCATTTGTGATATTTTTTATCATCTACATCAGGGGTCTCCAAACTACGGCCTGAGGGCCACATCCGGCCCGCGGACAGATTTTGTCCGGCCCGCGGAGAGCTAGCATACTTGAAAGCTCCTTTTAGAGAACATATTTTTTATAGCAAATTAAATTTAGTTTACTGAAGTATTCTAATTTTATGTTGAATAATTATTAATATGACATCTACATTGATATGGTCATGGGCTAACTACTCATAACATTGTTGTAGGCTTATTGTTATTGTTTTTGTGATAAGTTGGATAAAGAAACACAGAATTGTAATGAGTAAAGACATGTATAATATGCAGAAAATTTAACTTCAGTATATAATAACTAACAAATTATTGCAATGAATCCAACTAACATTTTATACATTTTAAATAAAAACATAACTTATAACAAGCATAATGACATATGGAATACTAATGAGATTTATGTAATTGAGATTTTTCACTGACAATAGTTTGTAGTTGTGGACTAATTTTACTTGTACCAATTTTAGAGATTTAAGATGCTCATCAGTTAATTTAGATCTGTAAACATTTTTTCAACTTCATTTTGGAGAAGGTCTTCTCACACAAATAAGTAGTACCAAAAACAGAAAACAGCCCACGAGCAAATTTATGCAAATTATCAAATTGTGTCAGTGGAAGACTCTTATAAAATTCCAACAAAGATTCCACTGCACTGTAGATCAATCATTTCCATTTGAAGTTCCGGGGCTAGGGTTTCAATGTCAGTATCAAAAGGATTCTGAAAAATCTTAATTTGATTCGCAATGGCATCAAAGTCCGAGAAACGAGTATCAAAATTTATTTTCAAAGCACTCAAAGTTTCGATTGCAAAATCGATAGGAAACTCAGTCTCAGTGGTGTGGATGAATATTTCACATGTTTTAAAATGTGAAAAACATTTACTTCGTAGTTGTGATTGAAACAGTATCAATTTCTTCCGGAATGATTTGATATTAGTGTATAAATCAGGAAGATGCTGGTTTTCTCCTTGCAATCTAAAATTCAGTCGCATGTTTTGTCAAATCAACATAGAATGTAACTTCCACAGCCATGCGTTGTTTTGTAATTCAGTAAGAGGGCGATGCTTTTCATTCAAAAAAATTTCGATCACTGCTCGAAGTTCAAAAAAGCGCTGAAGGACTTTCCCACAACTAAGCCAACGTACGGCAGTATGATAAGGTAAGTCATTTTCTCCAATCTCTTCAATAAATTGTCGAAATTGTCAGTGCTTCAGCACAAAACATCTGATAAAATTAACAGTTGATATGACTGGTTTCAGAACTTCAGACATATCCAAACATTTTCCGCACAAATACTGTTGATGAATGATACAATGTAAGACTAATGGTTTTTTTGTTTGCCTTTGACACAAGAGCGACCACTCCTTTATCTTTCCCACTCATGTTTTTGCCTCCATCAGTTGTAATACATTTCAAGTTTTTCCATCGAAGGTTCTTTTGATTAATGGCCATTTCAACTCCTTTAAAAATATCTGTACCAGTAGTTGTGTCATGAATACTATACATATCAAGAAGTTCTTCATGCACTTCATAGCTTTTATCTACTCCTCGAATATAAATCAACACCTGAAAGCTGGCACGAGTTGCAGCCTCTTGTTCAGTTTTGAGTTTTGTAAATGAAGATTGCTGTGATTTCAATGCGCGCTTCAAAGCTTCGAATTTTTCTGTCCGCAAACTTCCTGTATATTCTGAGTAATTTTTAAAATGTTTTGTTTCATAATGACGTTTAATGTTATATTCCTTGAGAACAAATCTTTAATGCTTTCATTACAAATCAAACATAGCGCCTTGTTACTGGACTCAATTACGAAATACTGAATGTTCCACTGATCTTTGAATTTACTGCATTCACTATCAATTTTTCGCTTCTTTTTCATACTACTAAATCACACACAAAAGCAACAATTCAAATCAAAATACTGTTACAAAGATGTCTTAAACTTAAACACGCACAAGCACGTTTTAAGGAGGTACGCACTATTTTATTTCACAATAGTGTCATAGGAACTGACTTGTGGTTGCGCCACTAGCCTTCTTATATATTCCAATTACTGCCATCTAGAAGTGAGTGGAAGACACCAGAACTTTCTCGAACCAACGAGATTATTCTGTACGTGCTATTAGCGCCATCTGTTAGCGATATAGAAGGTACTACCTATTTCCGCTTGTGTCCACCAGATGTCGTGTCACGTTACTCCTCATGGCTCGTACTCTACGACTAATATAGAAATTACAGATAATGACAGGAAAATTAATAATATGCAGTGTTGCCATTTTGCGGACTTTAGCCGGATTTGCAGCCTTTTTTAAATGTTGCGTACTTTTTCGGACTTTTTTTTCATCAGTGGACTACTCCTCATGGCTCGTACTCTACGACTAATCTAGAAATTACAGATAATGACAGGAAAAATAATAATATGCAGTGTTGCCGTTTTGCGGACTTTAGTCCGATTTGCAGCCTTTTTTAAACGTTGCGTACTTTTTCGGACTTTGTTTTTCATCAGTGGACTATTTCACTTTTTACCACCGGCAACAATGATAATATGGTTTTGGCCCTCGGAACTTACTGGAGTAATCAGTATTGCCCTAAGGCTGTAAAGTTTGGAGACCCCTGATCTAAATCACAGTGTCTTACATGGATGAAGCGCCATTAGTGCAAAAGCTAATACATAGGAATGCAGTGAATACATGGGAACGCAGTCAAGAAAAGATTTTATTACCTTTTCGAGAATAAAATTAACTAAGCTTTTTTGCTGATTATTTTAGTAATTATAGCTATCTTTTTTACTTCAACAATATGTTCTCAGAGCTGATCATTAATGTCGTAGGAAATATCTTGATTTTACATGAAATATAGACTAAAGTATATTCTTTATATAGTAGAAGCTAATGGATGGACTAATTCTTCTGAACCAGCAAACTTTTATGCTCAAACTTTTACTGTACTAAAACCATTTATGAACTTTTACCTAGTTGATCGCTTGTCACCTGAATGAATTTATATATATTCAATATTGTATGTATAAGACTTGCCTGTCTAAATCTAGTTTGTATAAGTCTAATCTACCTAATCTTGTCGGCCTTGTCTTTTCAGTCTAGTTTTGTATGTCTATTTTTTTGTATCTAATATAGTATATACGTTTTGTTTGCCTAGTCCTTTATTTCTAGCCTTATGTAATCTGGTTCTGTGTCTCTGTTTTATTGTTCTGTTGACGTTCTATTATATTCGTCTGGTCCCTCTATTTTGTCGTATCTGTCTGGTTTTGTTTTAATAGTTTTGTAACATAACTTGCGTAAAGACTTGTTCATCCTTCACCGTAGTAGGCCATGTCGGTCTACTTTTTCCAGTTTTATCTAGTTTAGTATAAATTCATATATTCCTATAAAATCTTCAGTTGTCTTCTTAAATAGTATGTTAATAAGAGCCTTAGAATGTTTGGTCTTCTCTATGTAAGCGGATAGAAATATAGTACTGCGTAGTCTAGTCTTGACTCTGTTAGTTTGTCTAGATACTTATATAGTACATTCTAGATTGAACTCTCCTTTTCTATCAATACTTGTTTGTCTTGTTCCGTCATCATTCAAATCTCGTCTTGTCTGTATAAAGTAATTAGTAATAATAAAGTAATTTTATCTACGTAATAAATTGTGTCACAATTAGGTGTTATCAAAGTTATTAATATTTTCGGGATAAAAACAAATGTACAGAATTTGTGCATGCAGTGGCAGAATATAACTAACTAATTGCAAGTCTGGGTGATTTTACATTCAGTAAATCCGAATATTATTGAATATTGTGAATTGTTCAAAATATTATATAATAAATTCCATCTAAATCCAATTACAATATTGAGTAGACTGAATAATAAACAGAGAGAATAATGTCTTATCTATACATATTTGTATTGCAAGTTAATCGGTTTGTGGATATTCCAGTAGAACGCAAGTAATTTAAATCTACATCGAATCGGCAATTCCCTAACGATATTAGATTTCATTAACATATATTCTGTTAGTTAAATAATTTTCCTGCCCGTTCGTAGGGCTGTATGTCACTTAATATGAATTATTCGAAAATTTTGGATAGCCCGGTTCTGCAATTCCCTCATTTCCAATTAAAACTCATTATCCAATTCAACGGAGAAGAATAATTGAAACAAGTTGGTTTATATTGTTTCACCTTCTATTTTATTCATATATTTACTTGAAATTATTTGTAATAAATGCAAATTATAATCCATTTTTTTTACTTTGAATTGAAAAATTCACAATGTTTCTAGCACACTTATAATATGTAAAAATGTTATATAACTGTGAATAATAAGTTATATAACATTTTTCAATATTATAACTGTGGTAAAAACATAGTGAATTTTGCACTTCAATATAAGTATGAATTACCACGTAGTAACTGTCACAACCATCCTATTCATTTTTTTACACTTTGTATATTCAGTTTATAATTGAAAACAAAGCTTGACAAAACTAGACAGGGATCGAAACTAAGCAAGGCTAGAAAGAAGAAGAAGGGTTATAAAGTCACATGGATATATATATATATATATATATATATATATATATATATATATATATATATATCCAATGTCCTCTGGTGTTGCAAACCGCCTACCACGTATTGGTTCCTTAATCTTGGGAATGAGATGAAAGTCACAGGGCGAGAGATCAGGAGAGTGCGGTGGGTGCTCCAATTCTTCCCATCCCTAACGTCGGAGTAGCTATATATATATATATATATATATATATATATATATATATATATATATATATATATATATATATATGAGTTTTGCAGGCATAATGTATATGAACAACACATAGTTCTGTGATAGCTAGTAGTAGCGCAGCGAGGGAAATAAGTCAGTTGGCGAGTGTCGTGCGAGATGAAAGTAACCCGTGTTGAGCAGCGCGTTTACATCAAAATAGCTGTTCTCCGAAGGAGAAATGCGATGGAATGTCACAGTGAATTAGTAGAAGCCGTTGGGAATAATGCCCTACCATGTCGTACAGTAGCACGCTGGGTAGGAAAGTTTCAGTGCAATAATCCTGCACGACAATGCAAGACCACATATAGCATGGCGTGTACGACAGCTACTCCGACGTTAGGGATGGGAAGAATTGGAGCACCCACCGCACTCTCCTGATCTCTCGCCCTGTGACTTTGTTCTCATTCCCAAGATTAAGGAACCAATACGTGGTAGGCGGTTTGCAACACGAGAGGACATTGCATGTGTGAGTATAAATACTGTGCGCCAACTGATGACTAGATTCACACATGGTGCGGCAAATGCTGAAGCTGATAGTATTCAGCGCCTCCCACATCGTTGGCAGCGTGTGGTGACACTAGCAGCGGACTGCATTGCAGTAGTCGAAATTCTTGAAGAACTTACGAGAAGCTCTCTCTCCATATGGATATCCAAACAGCCTAATATCCAGAGCTTTCCATCGTACAGAGAACCAGAACAAAATAACTGAAGAACGCCAGACACCCATCAACAGGGCATAAATATCACATGTGCATGGATCAACTGACAAAATTGGCAGAATTCTAAAAAGACACAACATCGACACCATTTTCAAGTCAAACCAGAAAATATCCTCCATGCTACGCAACGTTAAAGACACCATCCCGTTAGACTTCCATGGAATTTACGATATACTTTACGGAACATGTGAACGAACCTATATTGGACGTACTAATAGAAAAATATCGGCTAGGATTCAACAACAAGCAGTTTCAATCAGACCTAAAGATAAAATTTCATCCGCCCTTGTCCAACACACCCAGGCCGGTCACTGGATTTAATTCAGAAACTCAAGGACTCGTGCACAGATTAGCCACGAAACGTCACGGGTATACAGAGAAGCCATAGAAAAACGAGACTACTGCCTGAACACGAGAGATGATACCTAGCGAATTCCCACAGCGTGGCGACCGATCATATCTACCCTCAAAATGCAATCCCAGACACCCACACATATACGTCCAACACAACCAACAAAATAAGCGATCCGATGCACCGTACAATTGCGCATGACCCGAAGCCAGAAAACTATAAGTACTCGCGCCCCACGAACGAGCGCTCATCATAGTCTAACCGACCTTCGCAAGAAGAACGTTAAACTAATCCACTCTTGACAAAGCCAAGAAAAACCACCAAGCAGAAAAATGAATTCATTCATTACAACAACCCTCAACGGAACCGCCGCAACGATGCAACTCAACCCCGACGTCCTAGACACCGTGGACGACAACATGATTGAACTGCTAAGCTACATCATGAACCGCAAGAAGAAGAACGAAGCCAACAACGAGCAAACCCAGGCCACCGCAACTACCAGAAGAACCACCGCCGAGAGGACCGCCGATGCCGCCCTCCGGACAACCGAAGCATCCTGATCAAATACAAAAAATAATTATCAATTAATTAATGAACATCGATATACGCGTTGTTATTGGATGTTATTGGATAATTTCTTGTTATAATTTGTTGTTAATGATAAAGCCATACTGATGAAACCAAAAGGCCGAAACGCGTATATGGATGTTCATTAATTAATTGATAATTATTTTTTGTATTTGATCAGGATATTGTTATTTTTTGGGAAAATCACAGGGTTATATAGAACCCAAAAAAACTTTCTTAATGTAATTCAATGTCAGTCGAGGTGTTTGCCAGTGAAGTAGTTGTTTTTAAGAAAGTTTGTTAAAGAAAGATTATTATACGTTCTATACGCAATGATGTTAACTTTGTTAACGATATGTATAAAACAATTTCTTAGAAATTATAATCTATGAAGATAAGATACAAACACTAATGTTTAATTTGATCGAAAAATCAAAATCTTCTAACTCAACAAAATATATTTAAATAAATATATATATTAATAATTATTCATGGCTTCTTGGTCAATACAGTTGAATAAAAATTCTTTAATATATTTACTTCGACCAATGTTATTGGTCAGCTAGTACAACAAGCGCCGCATATGGTTTTCCCCAACAAATCTCAATACCTGGTTCAACTATAAATAGAATAATCTCAAATGCGATTAAATCCATAGCTTAACCGAACTTCGAACGAAGCACAAGTTAAACTGAACAATTTATTTAGACAAATAAATTACAAAAACCCCAACGAAAAACATGAATCCAATCATGCAGACCAGCGCCAACGGAACCGCCTCCATGGAAATCAGGGACTACGACTTCCTGGACTCCATCAGCGAGGACGGCCTGAAGAAGCTATTTAACCAAATAGCGAAAAGGATGAAGCCCACCGCCGCCGAACAACCCCAGGACACCGCCGCGACCAGAACGACCGCCGCCGAGAGGACCAACGACGCCGCCCCAAAGAGAGCCACCGAAGCCGCCCCAAGGAGAGCCACCGAAGCCGCCCCAAGGAGAGCCACCGAAGCCGCCCCGAGGAGAGCCACCGAAGCCGCCCCGAGGAGGAAACCTGCACCAATGGACACAGAAAACTCCACCGAAGCCGCCCCCAAGCGCAAAACTGACCCGGAGGACGAGGAAACGTTCAAGTTTCCCAAGAAAACTGCCAAACTAGAGAGAGCGAGTACGTCAGGATCACAGGTAAGTATGAACATGTATGCATGCTTAGAAACAGAGGACAGTGACAACGAAGACGATATAGAAACTGAGACCGAACACCCCACCGAAGAAAAGAACAACACCCCAATCATCCTACGGAACAAAGAAAAATGGACCAGACTCAGCAAGAAACTGGACAGCAAACACATAAAATTCACAAGGGCCACGTCGACAAGAGACGGAATAAGGATCCAACCACAAACGATAACGGATTATCGTGAAATGTACAGCCTAATGAAGGAAGAAAACTACGAGTTCCACACTCATCAACTGAGCTCCGAGAAGAACCTCAAGGTGGTGATCAAAGGAATCCCCACCGAAGTCGAGGAAGAAGTAATACTCAACGACCTAGCTGACAAAGGTTACCCGGCAATCAAGGTGACAAGAATGAAGGGAAGGAACGCGACCCCTATCCAAATGGTATTAGTGGAAATACCTAAACAATACAAATCCATCTATCAAATGGACAGAATACACTACCTCAGCGTAAGAATAGAGCCACTCAAGCCTAGAGGAGACACTGTACAATGCCATAGGTGTCAGCTCTATGGACACGTGCAGAGAAACTGCAACGCGGAATATAGGTGCATGAAATGTGCTGGAAAACACAGCACGCACCTATGTGAGAAACCACCAACACTCCCACCCAAATGCGCAAACTGCGGAGGCGAACACGTCTCAATATGGAGGAACTGCCCCGCCAAACCAACAATCAGAACTGCAGAGACAACAAGACAACGACCAACTCCCCGGACAAACCCAAACAGTTACAGACAAGCTGCAGCTAGGGAAAACACGACATACCGGGACACAGTACAAACAACCACCAGCGAAAACAGACAAAACACCGAAAGGAAAACACCGAAGACAAAGAAAACAATAGACAAAGTAGCGGAAGAACTAGCAAAACTGCTAAAGAAATACGCCTCTGTACAAACAGACGAAGACGAACTGGAAAATTACTCAAAAACAATCACAAACATCGTCAAAATCATCAAAAATGACTAGAAAACGGCAAGTAGACGAACTAAAGATTGTTTTCTGGAACGCAAACGGAATCGAAAGTAAGAAACTAGAACTGGTAGCACACATGACGGAACACAACATAGACGTGGCGCTAATTAACGAGACGCACCTGCGACGCTGCAATCGCCTGAACATACCGAACTACCAAACCTACAGGAAAGACAGGGGCCAACAAGCCGCAGGCGGAGTTGCCATAATAATCAAGAGGAATTTGAAACACCACGAATTGCCCGAAGTTGACACGACGGATAACACAGAAACGATAGGAATCGAAATAATGACCGCAGACGGTCCACTGGCCTTGTATTCACTATACTCGCCACCAAATAAAGAAATGAGCACTCCAGACATGGATAAAATATTTAGAAATAACACGGCAACGATAGCCGCAGGAGACTTTAACGCAAAACACACACAGTGGAACTGCAGAAAAACAAATAAAAAAGGAAGAGAACTAAAACGTTACACAGAAAACCGCCTACTAACGGTTCTAGCCCCAAACGAGCCAACACATTTCACAGGTAATAACAGACACCCGCCGGACATATTGGACATAGCGGTAATGAAAAAGATCACAGCAAACATCGACATAGTCTGTATTGAAGACTTGAGCTCCGACCACAACCCCGTGCACATGAACGTCCAAACGAAAAGTGCGAGAAGAACGTGCGAGAAAACATTAACAAACTGGGAAAAGTTCAAAGAGAACCTAGATATTACCTGCACAGATATCACAGACCCATTAAGCCTAGAACAGGCGGCGCAAACACTCGAGAACGAAATAAAGGAGGCGCTCCATACCGCCACAAGAAAAGTAACATTCAACAAAACAACTACACACCCACAGGAAATAATGAACCTAATACGCGCAAAGCGGAAAGCAAACAAGACGTACCAACGTACATTAGCACCGACAGACAAAACGGTCCTGAACAGACTGACAAAACAATTAAAACTGGCGCTACAAGAACAAAACAACGCAGACTGGGAAAACAAACTAGAACGAATAAACGACACCAAAGACGAACCGTGGTACTTAGCCAAGACTCACCGAAAAACAACAGAACCGAAACACAATGCCACCTATCAAAAAGAACGACGGCAGCACAGCAACCTCTGACATTGACAAGACAGAGACTTTCGCAAACGCCCTCGAAGAACAATTCACACCAAATATCCCAAACACAATCCACAACTCTCAAGGAATCTACGAAACGGTAAGGAGGATTCTAAACAGCGAAGAAAACTGCGACATAAGAGAATCAACGCAAGAGGAAATAGCCGAGATAATAAAAAACCTTAAAAACAGGAAAGCACCCGGTTGTGATAATATTAACAATGCGACTATCAAGAACCTAACGCCGCCAGCTATAGACAGAATGAATCAAATCGTAAACGCATCGCTCAAACTCAGAACGTTTCCGACCCAATGGAAACACGCCACAGCAATACTGATTTCCAAACCCAACAAACCCAGGAACAAAACATCAAGCTACAGGCCAATAAGCCTACTTACAGGACTTGGAAAAATAACGGAGAAAATAATACACAATCGACTGACAGACATAGTTGACGAGAAACAAATAATCCCGGACGAACAGTACGGATTCAGACAAGAACATTGCACAACGTACCAGACAATCAGAATAACCGAAGCGATAATTGACGCCTTCAACAGAGGATACGCCATGGGAGCGGTACTCCTGGACGTCTCAAAGGCCTTCGACAAGATGTGGCACGAAGGCTTAATATATAAAATGAATAAATTCAAAATCCCGATGGGGATGATAAAGCTACTAGCTTCGTACCTCGGCAACAGAACGTTCCAGGTGAAATTAAATGACACGATGTCGACGACACGTCCAGTGGGAGCGGGTGTCCCCCAAGGATCCATACTGGGGCCCCTGCTCTACAACATCTACACCGCAGACATACCAAGAATGGAAAACACAAAAATTGCACTATACGCAGACGACACTGCTATATTTACCAGAGGAATCCTGGCGAGCACCATCACCGAGAGACTACAAAACCACCTAGACGAGATAAATCGCTGGTGTAACATGTGGAAAATACAACTTAACGCTGAGAAAACTCAAGCCATCATGTTCACAAGAAGAAAATTCAAACACATCCCAACAAAATGCCTCAAGATTAATAATACAAGTATAAAATGGGAAAATCAGGTAAAATATCTAGGTATCATACTGGATAAAAGACTAACCTTCGCAAGACATATGGATTACATTGTGAAGAAAACCAAACAAATTAATGGCTATCTTTATCCCCTCATCAACAGGAAAAGCAAACTCAACATGGAAAATAAGCTGAAACTGTACAAGACAGTAATACGACCAATAATGACATACTCGGCGACGTGCTGGAAGCAAGCTGACAAACACACAAAATACCGACTACAAATTATACAAAACAAAATACTGAGACAAATCACAGACTCGCGATGGTACATAACCAACGAACAAATACATAAAGACCTCGAAATGGAGACAATCACAGAGCACATAGCAAGACTTACACAAAAAACATTTGACAACATGCGACAACATGACAATATAACAATACAACAAACCGCAAACTACAAAACGAACGTCAAGTGGAAATTCCCAAAACTGCAACAAACCACATTCAGACAATAAATAACACTGTCTTCTACCTACAGGGTACCCAAAGCAACCCCAGAGAAACAAAAGGACCACACCGACAACACAGCAAATGAGACAACACAGAAGGAACAAAGAAGGAAGCCAAAGGACCACAGCAGGACCAGCCGAGGACAAGAGGCCACAGCAGGATCAACCCAACCGAGGACCAGAAGCCACAACAGAAGAAACCAGGAAAAAAAAAAAAAAAAAAAAAAAAAAAAAAAAACTGAAAAGAGCCGTTGTTTTAACGTTTCTCGCTAACACCGAACAAAAAGACAAACACAAAAAAAAAAAAAAAAAAAAAAAAAAACGGCGGAAGGACGGGCTCACGGCCCACAACCGCCACGAAACAAAGGATCCCATACTGCGATTAAATCAGTTTGCTGTGAAAAACACACTGGGTAAGTCGTATTTCATTTTATTTCTTGTTATAATTTGTTGTTAATGATAAAGCCATACTGATGAAACCAAAAGGCCGAAACGCGTATATGGATGTTCATTAATTAATTGATAATTATTTTTTGTATTTGATCAGGATATTGTTATTTTTTGGGAAAATCACAGGGTTATATAGAACCCAAAAAAACTTTCTTAATGTAATTCAATGTCAGTCGAGGTGTTTGCCAGTGAAGTAGTTGTTTTTAAGAAAGTTTGTTAAAGAAAGATTATTATACGTTCTATACGCAATGATGTTAACTTTGTTAACGATATGTATAAAACAATTTCTTAGAAATTATAATCTATGAAGATAAGATACAAACACTAATATATATATATATATATATATATATATATATATATATATATATATATATATATATATATATATATATATATATATATTATTACTATTAATATCGTACATTCCCATTAAAGAGGGCGTGTAAACTTGAGAAAATTTCATGACAACTCAGTCATGCGGCGACGGTCTTCCCAAATCCTCTTCATTCGTGCACTATGTTCTTTCTTCCGTTCGTCTGTCAACTTTTTTCCTGGCATCTTTGGGGGCAGTTCTTTATCAAATTTACGGTGCATTATGGTGTTTCTAAATTTAACCCGATCATCCATGTCGTGTATCGTGATGTTTAGCTGCTTGAGGCCTTCTTCAGTTTCCTGTATCCATTTGGACCTATATTTACACGCCATAACCTTAGTTTACACGCCCTCTTTAAAGAGAATGTACTATATTAATAGTAATAATATATATATATATATATATATATATATATATATATATATATATATATATATATATATATATATATATATATATATATATATATATATATATATATATGTGTGTGTGTGTGTGTATATATATCACTTCTATATGTCCTTCCGAACTGGTTGACTGGTTGCTCATCACTGGTTGACACACGTACTTGCTGAAACTTTCCTACCCACCGTGCTACTGTACGATATGGTAGGGCATTATTCCCAAGGGATTCTGCAAATTCACTGTTACATTCCACCGCATTTATCTCTCGCAGAACGGCTATTTTTATGTAAGCGTGCTGCTCAACACGGGTTACTTCCATCTTGCACGACACTTACCAACTGACTGGTTTCAGAGCCCTCGCTGCGCTACTACCAGCTATCACAGAACCATATGTTGTTCTGCACACACACTAAGTCTGCAGAACTTCAACATGACAAATATACGTTTGTGATCCGTTCACATATCTACAAGAACAAAAATAGTTGCCATGACTTATGCCCCAACCCTCGTATATGATACCATATACGAGACTACTGCCTGAACACGAGAAATGATTCCTAGCGACTCTTCACAGCGTGGCGATCGATCATATCCACCCTGAAAATGCAATCCCAGACACTTACACATATACGTCCAACACAACCAACAAAACCAGCGAACCGAAGCACCGCACACCTGTGCATGACCCGAAGCCAGAAAACTATAAATAGTCGCTCCCCACGAACGAGCGCACAATAGGTACGCGTCTACCGTTTAACCCGCACTGACGCATATATCTCTTGAAAATTGCGAATATATAATTATATATATATATATATATATATATATATATATATATATATGTGGGCCTGTGAATAAGGAGGGAATATGGATTAAGAGGCCATCATCAGAAATGTATAAAACCGTTGAAGAAAAACCTATCACTGACACTTTCAGAAAGAGTATATGTATATACAAGATTTGAAAATTACTAAAACGTAGAATTCGGATAACATGCGTAGCACAAACACATAACCATGCCAAGGAATTGAAAGAAAAACATAATATAACATCCAACATATATAAAACGCACATATATAAAACGCAGTATGTTCATTTTTGAAAAAAAATGCAAAAACACTTCAGACAGTTTATTTTATTCCGCGTCTTTTAACATAAGTCAAAAAAATAAAACGTCAAATTTGGCAAATATATGACGTCATCAATATTTTTTTTAAATAGGAAGCTAGTTTTTTTTTATAAAGTTATTTGATTTGTGAGTGTTTTTTGTATTTGAGAGTGATTTGCTAGTTATTTGATATAGCTAGTTTATCTGCATTATAAAAAAAATAGTAGAAGTAGGGTTCACATAAGAAAAAAAAATGAGAAAATTAATAAAAAACGAAATAAATTAATTTTAGTAATAACTTTTAAATTAACTTAACAGTCTATTAAACCAAAACTATTTCTTCCAGCAATTGTTCAAACTGTGTCCCGTTCACTATCTGACATAGGCCAAGACGATGGTAGACCTGATTTACAGAGTTTTCGATCATTTCGATCGGAGTTATACGAGTATACGGAGCTATACGGAGTTATACGAGACATTTCATGTCAAATTCGTTCCATTAGGCCTTCTAAATTGTCTGTTCGGTTAACGTAGACCCGACTTTTTAAATGTCCCCACAGAAAAAAATCAAGGGGAGTAAGGTCAAGTGACCTACGTGGCCATTCCATTGGTGCACGGCTTCCAATCGACCTTCCTTCAAACTGTTTATCACCATCTTGTTGGAACCAAATACTGGGATCCAAGTTTTCCCTATTAATTGGATCCGGAAATGCCGCAATTAAGTCCGGAAGCACTGCCATACGAAGATGTTCCAAATATCGCTCAGCTGTTGAATTCCCGCGAAAGAAATAGGGACCAAATAATCTTCCCCTGACGATTCCTACTTAAACATTAATTTTTTGGGGGCGCTGGGTGTGTTTTGTCTGAATCCAGTGGAGATTTGAAGAATTTTGTAGACTAATTTTGTCCACTTAAATAAAACGTTGCCTCGTCTGAAAATACTACACTATTAAGCAAATTTAAATTTTCGTCACAATGCCTCATGAAGATTTCACAAAATTCCGAACGTTTGTTCGGATCTTCTTCTGAGAGTTCGTGAACAAGTTGAATTTTGTATGGGTGCAGTTTTTCTTTTTTAAAAAACTTTACTACAAAGGACTGACTAACTGTTGGTTATACTCATTCCTATTATTCATCGTTTGTTTTATTGGGAATGGGATATGACAAGTTTTTTTATAATTCAATATTTATTTACGTTTCTAGTTTCGGTGTCTTACTGACGCCTTAATCATAGGCTCTAAGTTATTTGTTTCCAATTAAAAATTCTTATGTTTTATGTTTTTATAAATGACAATATAAATTTAAATGAATTGTGCTGTTCAATTTAATTTAATGTTTAATTAAAATTAAATATTTAAATAAATTGAACTTCAGATTTCATTTAAATTTATATTGTCATTTATAAAAACATAAAACATTAGAATTTTTAATTTAAAACAAATAATTTAGAGCCCGTAGGGTGAGGGTTTCCTAAGGACGGAAATAATCTCCCCCTGACATTTAATTATAATTTAGGTGAAGCAATATTTGTAAATCATGTGAGTATTAAGCCAAATAACGCAACAAGGGTATATTTAGGCAAATAAACCAACAAAAGAAATATTCTTAACAAATAACCTAAACATATAATTAAACAATTCTTAGACAAAAAACATGGCACCAACAAAATAGCGAAATAAGTGGATTCAACAGTCCACAACACTTAAAGGAAAAGAAAATTAAGGAAAAAAATTACATATATAAGAAAACAATAACCGCACTATATAGTAATTGAAAACAATTATAACGCGAGGGACACCGCGGTCGCACTCAAAAACTAACCGGCACAAAACATGTGACAAAACACACCAATGTGGCATGAAAACCAACCGCTGTCTTCAACGGTTCTACTTAAACTATCTTAGCATACTCCGCGCATCATCCCTTTTAGCGTAGACGCGTAGGCTGTGTAGCCGATACGCACATCCGAGGCGGGAAAAATTAAGTCATGCTACAAATCTATGATTAAATCAGTAAGACACCGAAATTAGTAATGTAAATAAATATTAAATTTAATTTATTAAAATATTAAAAAAACTTTTCATATCCCCTTCCCAATAAAACAAACGACGACTGACTAACATTTTCTTGTAAGGCAATTTCTGTTGTAGTTGCGTGAGGGTTGTCTTCTAATGACAGCAAATTATCTAACTTTGCATCATCGCCTATTTCTGGTCTTCCAGATTTTGGAGCATCCCTCACGCTTCCCGTTTCATTAAATTTTGCAACAATTCTGCTACTGTGCTTCTAGCAATTGGAGGTCTTTCAAAATGTGTTTCGTTAAATAAAGCACATGCTTTTTCATGACTTCGAAGTCTATCGCCGTAACCTACCATCATTAGAATTTCTATCCTTTCTCTTTCGGTTAAAGCAGCCATCATAATAAAATTGGTATGACGCTAATTCTAAGACTGACACTGGCAAACAGTTGTTTTATTAAAACAATTGAAAGCATTGATAAAAACAGATGTTCTTACTATGTAACTTTAAGTTTTAATTCTTATAATATTTAGTTTTTTTTCATAAATTCAAAATCAAGTTTATTTTGTTTTTTATTAATTCCCTCAGTTTTTTCTTATATGACCCCTACTTCGATTATTTTTTTATAATGCAGAAAAACAAGCTTCATCGAAAAATGTAAAAAAAACTAGCTTCCTATTTAAAAAGAATTGATGACGTAATAACTTTCACAAATTTGACGTTTTATTTTTTGACCTATGTCAAAAAACGCGGAATAAAATAAACTTTACGTGTTTTTGGATTTTGTGCATTACTTTATCATAACCCTGTATTTATATAATTACATATATATATATATATATATATATATATATATATATATATATATATATATATATATATTTATATTTATATATATATATATATATATTTATATTTATATATATTTATATATATATATATATAAATATATATATATATATATATATATGTATATATAAAGCCATTAGCCATTTTCAAGAAATATATGCGTCCGTGCGGATTAAGCGGTAGACGCATTTTGAGCGCTCGTTCGTGGGGCGCGACTACTTATAGTTTCCTGGCTTCGGGTCATGCGCCGGTGTGCGGTGCTTCGGTTCGCTTGTTTTGTTGGTGGTCGTGTTGGACGTATATGTGTGGGTGTCTGGGATTTCATTTTGAGGGTGGATATGATCGGTCGCCACGCTGCACAGTGGTAGGAAATCTCAAAAAGCTAGCCAAAAGTTGAAAAGATATTTTTTTTCTAGAGACTTTTAATGGTTGGAATAGTTGCAGTGGTGCATCTAGTATGTATTATGGCCATTAGCGGTATTCTAGTATGTATTATAATCGTGAGCACGACACGCGTCTGTCCTTCCGCATTATTTGCTCGTTGCTCGTCGAAAGTAACACGAAGTTCAAACGGCTATAGTATCGGGAAAACGGAACGAATTTGAATTCTTAAAAATGGATTCTTCTCTAGATAGTAACTACAATTTGAATTTGTTTCTCGAAATTAATAATTATTAATAATAATTAATAAATAATTAATGAAAATAGTGTTATTTTTCTTAACGACATTTAGGTAAATATAGCATTAAAACAAAACCCTGGTCGACACGGGCTCTTAAACAAAATTCAAATTGTTACTCAGACATTTATTCAGAACATATCCAAAAATTCACTGCGCGTGGCTGCGCGTTCGGTTTCGGTTATATTTTTTATGCGATGATGTGCCACTTTCTGCCGTTTTTCGTAATTTTTGCGTATGAAATATTGTTTAGTAAATATGAAGGAACCGTCCAAACATCGTGATTTTTGGCCTCCTTGCATTTTTGAGGTCGCTGATCACGAAAATGAATTCAAAATTTCGAAGTTCAAAATGGCGGACGCAATATGCCGGATAATTTTTCGAAAAAAGTAGAGATTTAGCGACTGTAAAGGTCACCGATCACGAAACTGAATTCAAACTTTAAAATGTCGGTCAGTAGAAGGCGGATAATTTTCCCAAAAAAGTATTTTTAATTTTCCCAAAAAGGTAATTTTAATTTCGTTGTCAGTGACCTCAAAAACTCCTAAATCCCGAGTTTTGACAAAATTGAATGCTTTTTTCGGAAAATTATCCGCCTTCTATTGACCGCCATTTAGAATCATGAAATTTTGAATTTAGTTTCATGATCGGTGACATTTACAGCCGCTAAATCTCGACTTTCAACAAAATTGAATGCTTTTTTCGAAAAATTATCCGCCATATTGCGTCCGCCATTTTGAATTCAGTTTCGTGGTCACCTCAAAAATGCAGGGAGACTAAAAATCACGATATTTGGACGGTTCGTTCATATTTTGGCCAGCTTTTTGTGATTTCAAACCACTGTCCGCTGCGGGGAGTCGCAAGGAATCATCTCTCGTGTTCAGGCAGTAATCTCGTTTTTCTATGTCTACGACTTCTTTGTATGCCCGTGACATTTCGTGGCTAATCTGTGCAAGAGCCCTTGAGTTTCTGAAATCCATTCAGTGGCCGCTGTTGGTGTGTTGAACAAGGGTGGATGAAATTTTATCTTTAAATATAAAATTCCAATATAGGTTCGCTCACATGTTCCGTAGGGTATTTCGTAAATTCCATGGAATTCTAACGGGATAGTGTCTTTAACGTAGCATGGAGGATATTTTCTGGTTTGACTTGAAAATGGTGTCGATGTTGTGCCCTTTTTAGAATTTTGTCAGTTGATCCATGCACAAGTTGTTGGTATACCGTGTTGACGGGTTTCTAACGTTCTTCAGTTCTTTCGTTCCGGTTCTCTGTACGACGGAAAGCTCTGAATATTTGGCTCTTTGGATATCCATATGAAGAAAGAGCTTCTCGTAAGTTCTTCGAAAAATGAAATATCTTATACCAAGGGAGAAATCATCACGGTGTCCCAAGATATATGGTTCACCGAAAATCCACAAAGATGGAGCTCCACTCCGACCAATAGTAAGCTCTGTTTGTTAACCGGTCCAACTTCTCGCGAAACATTAAGAAACATTTTTCCTTGTAAGGAAAGTACAAATGGTCCATCGCACAGTGAATACGTTGAGATGTTATTAATTTACGGAGAAGTAGTCCAGAATTTTGCTGCTGTAAGTCGATTGTACGCTGAGCGGTTTTCTGGCAGACACCTATTTCACAAAAATTCACAGCCCTAGAAATACGTGCACGGGAACTGGTGTACTGCAAATACGTCAAGGTCGGGATGGTGGATCTGATGGACACCAACGAATTTTGGATGCCGAGGAAGAAATCTTAAATCTTGTCGAAGTATATCCATCCTTCTAGTAATTCTCGACACAGATCTCGCCAAGTAGATTCGAAAAAAAAAATTCAAATCGAATTGTCTGGCGAATACTGCGCGAGAGTCAATTGTATCCTTTCCATGTACAAAAAATATAGACTTTACAATTTGAAGATTATCCTTTACGTTTGCAATTTTGCCGATGGTTTCTACAAAAACATGCTGAAATGCACAACAGCAATAGTAGTTCCTTTGAATGTACGTCAACAAATGTGGCATCTTCAAGATAGTGCACCGCCGCATTTTAATCGTTTAGTTCGCCAACATATTGATAATATATATGAAAATAAATGGATTGATCAAGGTGGTCCTGTTCCATGGCCTCCTCGGTTACACGACCTTAACCTTCTTTATTTCCATGTATCGGGCGTTATGAAGACCAAGGTATACACCAGGGGCGGATCATCAGGGACGACTTTTTTTAAAATAGTAGGCCGCGATCTACGAACAGCGTATGTACTAAGTGATCATAAGTAAAGCCAAAAATAAGTTTAAATTTAAAATAAATTATTGTAGGAATAAATAGGACGGTATCGATTATTACTACGTGGTAATTCATACTTACATTGTATAAAAAAAATATGTAAAAATTTTATATAACTTATTATTCGCAGTTATATAAATTTCTACATTTATCGCGACTAGAGTTTTAACTGGTCATTGTCAACTGGTCACTGGTTAAAGGTCATTTTCAAGTGATGAATGACAAATGACAAATTGATAATGTAATGTATTTATACTAAGGGTTTTTGGGGCTGGTACTCCGTAAAGCCGTAACCCATTCGTTAATCTCCTTAATGAACCGACCTAATCTTTTCACAACTTTTTAATCTTGCTCAGTCGTCTCCAACTAATTCCCTAATTGCAAAAAGCTACCTACGCAGTCCCAAAAAGCCTTAGTATAAATACATAAAATCATCAATTTGTCATCACTTGAAAATGACCTTTAACAGTCAAAACTCCAGTCGTGATAAATGTAGAAATTTATGTAACTGTGAATAATAAGTTATATAAAATTTTTACATATTATAAGCCTGGTTAAAACATAGCGAATTTTTCAATTCAATATATTCTAGGAATGTAAATTTCCCCTTAAATGCATTCGAATCGCTAACCATTTCAGTCAATGTTTTGTTCTTTTCTTGAAGTTTGGCCTTCCGTTCTGGGGTCACTCCAACCTTCTCCAACTTAAATCTTTATTCAAGCTACAAAAGAGAGCTATTCGTTATATGTTTGCTATGAGTAGTAGAACCCATTGTCAACCCTACTTTAAGAATTTCAAAA
Source organism: Phosphuga atrata (assembly GCA_944588485.1). Lineage (NCBI taxonomy): Eukaryota > Metazoa > Arthropoda > Insecta > Coleoptera > Silphidae > Phosphuga > Phosphuga atrata. The sequence continues at coordinate 70,968,609 of OX155893.1, read as the reverse complement.
TTTTAACTCTCCCTTCATTATTTATCCTGGAATCCGTTAGTTTAATGCATAAACACATTCGTGCTTTACTGGAGAGACCACAACACAAACACAGTACAAGGAAATTACAAAGTACAAGGATCAGGATATTTATCTACCCTTGCCTAGATCAACTGATAAAAAAATCTATATTCTACAACGCAAAAAAAATGTTCAATCATTTATCATTAATGTATGATCATTTATCACCAATAACTCCAAATTTCGTTCCGCCGTCAAGTCATATATCCTAAAACGACCTTACTTCACTACGGCAGAATTCTTCGGTGATCACTAGTTTTTGGACTGCACACAAACCTATTAGCCTCACTCAACGAGTAAAAATTCTTTACGATATTTTAATTTAAAATTATTGTTATTTATTTAATTGTTTATTTATTTTTTCTTTATTTATTTCTTTATTTTTTTACGATATGTATGTATTTATATACTTTTTTTGATATGTTTTGTTTTTAGTTTTTAAGTGACTTATTTATTTATTTTGCCTGTGCTTTGTCCACAGAAATCATGTATTTATTTCTATTGACAATAAAGCAATATATTATTATTTCAAATTTAATTTAAACCTAAAACAAAGGGAACACAACCTGAAAATATAAATATATTCAACCTTTTCGGAGCACTATAACAATTATTGAGTTTTTTAGGATTAGCAAAACAAATAACACATGGAATTTGCAAGTTATATTGCAGCTTTCAGTCCACCTTCGTGGCACTCAACAAAAACCATAAAAATAACATTGTTTTTAAGATCATGTCTTTCCGATACCTTAAGTGGATAGCCATCTGTGGACGCGTTTCGAGATTTATCTCTCATCAGCACAGCTGTTTTAAGTTTGTATGATTATCTATAACGTAGGATGGTTTCACCATTCTATCTTATTAATTCTAGCTTTCCTGTAATGTCAGGCAGAAAATCGAGATCAAACAACCACTTATCATCTTCCAATGATTATGACTTATTAACAGTTGCCATAAATACACACTGCTTAGTCATGTTACGTGAGAGTGCAATAAATTTTCTTATTTGCAAATTGCTTTCAGAGATATAATTAACTATTTCGAATACGAAGTTAGTCATCACTTTATATTAATTAATTATTTTTGAGCACAATATCTGCTGATGGACAAGCTGGTAAAACATTGGTAAAATTTGGAATGTCTTCATCATTTTTACAAAGATTCATTTACATTTTTATATATACATTATGATTTCCAACCATACAAGGAGCTCCAGCAGTCGTAATCGATACCACTATATGTATTGGAAGGATTTCTTCTTTAGCAATAAAAGACTTGAATGAACTATAACAAAATTCATGACAACTCAGTCATGCGGCGACGTTCTTCATAAATCTTCTTCATTCGTGCACTATGTTCTTTCTTCCGTTCGTCCGTCCACTTTTTTCCTGGCATCTTTGCGAGCAGTTCTTTATCAAATTTATGGTGCATTATGGTGTTTCTAAATTTAACCCGATCATTCATGTCGTGTATCGTGATGTTTAGCTGCTTGTTTAGGTCTTCTTCAGTTTCCAGTATCCATTTGGACCTATTTTTAATCAGCATTGAGAAAGCGATTTCATATTGTATTGCTGTTATTTGTTGTGGTTTTGGATTCGTGGCACAATCATAATTTTCAAAATTTGACATATGTATTTATTATCAGCAACGTCGAACACTCCTAAGCAGGGGATTCTCTGCGAATCAAATTGACTTTTAACAAATTAGCCGTGCACATCGAATCCACCACTGTATTTTTATGGGAATATTTGCATTTATTCGTAATCAAGGACCTTGAAAATTTCTATGCAGGAAGTTTGAAAGAATGTAATGATCACGCGCCATTTTTTAGCTATACCTACTGGGGCCGCGATTTTTTTCAAAACTAGACTTTTAATTCGTGGTTAGTGACCGTCAATCAGAATTTTGAAATTTCAACGTCAGTTTCGGAATCAACGACTTCAAAAACCCCTAAATCCCGAGTTTCAAAAAAATTAATAGTGGATTCGCCATTTTGAATTTTAAAATATTTTTTTTCAAAAAGCAACAAATCCTGAGCTTTAATAAAATTGAATACTTTTTTCGAAAAATTATCCGCCATTTTGAATTTCGAAAATTTGAATTTAAGTTTCGTGATTAGTGACCTCATAAACGCAAGGAGACCAGCAATAACGATATTTAAAAGATCGGTGTGCGTCGACTGCAGTTGACGCTTTGGCCACCTCGAGTATAAACCAACGAAATAATTTTATTTAGATGATCTTGGTAACCGAATTAAGGTAGCTGCGGCGACATTTGATAGCAAGACCAAGGTAAATTGTGTCAATTCATTGATAAGTCGAGTGAGACTTTGTGTTCAATAACGCGGCGATTATATTATAACGCGCGACTTGTGTAAAGAACATCTAGTGTAAAGTGGATTTCATGAAAAAAAAAACATTAAATAACGTTTTATTTAATATGAAATTTAAGATGAAAAACTTTAAAACAGTCTCTCTTATTATGCAACTTTTGTTAAGACATTTTTACATTAATGACCTTTAAAGATGTCCCCTTAAAAATAGAATCACAATACCAACCTAGACCAACCCATGTACCTAACTAATTTAATCTCCTTGATTGACTGACTTTCTAGCTTTTATTTATCTATGTTATAATTATCAGCCATTATAATATAAATCTAGTCTAGTTTGCTCACATTGACTTATTAATCTTCCATGACCAATTTTGTCTTGTTAAGTATACTGCTATGCTACCTATTCCACTCTCTTAAAATATTATACAATTTACAGCTAGTAAATCTTATAATATTAATTAACTGTTTCTAAATAAAAATTTTGACGCATATCGAATAACGAAAAGCTCATTAATTATTACACCAGAAACACCTTCACGCGCTCAGTTTGGGCTTTATCTTCTACCTAAATATACATAAGACACTACCAGGTATTGAAATTTGCTAATATGGCAGCATTATCTATCTTCTAGTTGAACCTGTCATTAGGTTCAACTACTTAGCAATATTGGCTCAGCAGCGTTTCACCAGAATTAATTACGTTATTTAAGTGCATCCAATATTCAATACATTAATATTTTACTTAATCCATGTTGAAAATATCACGTAAAACTTGATATATTTAACATTATATTAAATTTACGCTAAAAAATATTGGTAATACTTTCTCTTGTAAAATTACTATTAAATTAAAAAAAAAAGAGATCAAAATGAGAATAGCCTAATTTAATTTCGTTTTCAAAATAGAAATGAAAACAAAACCAATTTTAATTGAATATGCGTGACTAGGACTTGCAAAGAGTCAGTTTAAGCAAATTAATTTATTGGAACAAATGTGATAATAAAATATGAAAATTGTAATTTACATAAAATAAATATTGCAAACCAAAATATGTTTCTGCGTATTATATTATTATTTTATAGTAGGTAATACTCAGTTTTAGAGTTATTTGCGTACACCGTCTTCATCAGTTCAGAATTACTAAATAGAATATTAAAATTTGTCCATTAGTTTCTAAAATGCTTTTCTTTTATCTTTTTATAATGAAAATTCATTGTATTATCGATTATTCCCAACTTAGATATTAATTATTATTAATTTGATATTGATAGTTTCGTATTGGAGGCCTAACATTTTATTGGTGTAAATTTTAAACTCTGCCTACGGAGGATGGCGCATGGATATACTAGCGTGCCAGCCAAATTAGCCGGTAAGCCAAAGTTAAACCAGCCAAATTAACCCCCGTAAAGTCCTATTCTTCAGGCGGCTACACACGATCCGGCATGCCTGCCAGTTCGAAGGGAACAGTCCGCTTGAGGGCCGGTCACCTGAACGTGACCCAGATAGAAGGGACGAATCCAAAGAAGCGACTGCTCAACCGAAAAGTGCTAAGAGGTCGTCGTCAGTGGAAGACATGATGATAGCTGACAAATATTTTAGAATCGCCTAAACGTTTGGAGGGTCTTGAGTCCATACCTTCAAAAATCCATGCCCTCGTAAAGTTCAAACTGGCAGACCGGAAGGAAGCCTCGAAACGGACTACCCTATCGGAGACGAACACAACTGAAAAGGTAAGGTTATGATTGTGAATCATGGAACGTAAGGACTAAAATGAACAGACACAACCTGGTAATAATATCAGCCCACCAGACGGCTCGGAAAAATAATCCGAGATACCAAAACACATAAAATATTATACAGCGAAAAATCATCAGGTAACAAAGAACTAGGTACAGCCTTCATTGTATACAACAAGATAAAAGCCAGCATCATTAAGTTCGTACCTATTAAGGATGCTAATCTAAAGTTTATTTAATTGTTTCGTTATTATATTGTAAAGGATAAAACATAATTAAAAAATCAATCAAAATATTCAATATAAATTATATTCAAATTAGTATTTAATATATTATGTATTCACTATAATACATTTAATAGGAACCTAAACAAAATAGATGCTTAGAAACTGCTTGATTGCTCGAAATTTCGCTTGGGCATATTCTTACTTATAAACTAAAAGTTCAATTTAATCTCTTTTTGTAATAATAATGCAAAATTAAAGAATAAAACCAATATACATAAGCTAATTTAATGATGTATCACAATTCTATACAAACAAATAATGGTGGTATATATATATATATATATATATATATATATATATATATATATATATATATATATATATATATATATTATGAGCAATCTTCACAAAGACAGCGGACCGGATATTGGGAAAATACAAAGCTATAGAATACAAAAATATGATCGAACGCAAAACACGAGTGCGAGAATAGTTTCTGAGACGCGAGACCAATCAGGCAGATCAGATATGTCGGCAAAAGGAACGAAAAAACAAGAATCAACAACTTCTAGAAATGCAGAAATTAGCAAAATAGCATTAGAATGGCCTTAAAATACTCAAACAGCAGAGGCAAGGACAGAACCGTAACTAGGATTTTGGAAGCCTATGGTCAAGAATAAAAATTGCGCCTTTTTTCATTTTTGGCGCCTTTTATATAATTCAATCTCCAACCAAGAACTGTTGGAGTAACACAGCAAAAGATCGCCGTAGACATCACTGCCAGAAAATGGGTATGTATCGGGCATACAATACGCTACGACCACAACAACATCGCCATAAGCGTTCTCGACTGGAACCGCTAAGGGAAGAGGAATAGAGGGAGACCAGCATAAACATGGAAAAGAACAGTTCTGGTTGAGATTGCGAGTCAGAAAAAACCTTAGCTGGAGGTAAAGGCGCTGGCGAAGAACCGGAGTCGATGGCAGATGTTTGTCGAGGCTCTATGCTCCTTCAAGGAGTAACAAGAAACATGAGTACACTTGTGACTGAGTAACACTCGAGAGGTATAGAAATTCTGCAGGACGTATTTCGATAAGTTACTGAATACGCTAGGAGTGGCTCAAGAAGATCATAATTCAAGCACAGCACCAGAAGGCTGTGTACGATGGCCAGACGGTGGAACCGCCCACCCCGGAAGAAGTTAACCATGGGAAATCCGCATTGAAAATTTTGTAAAGACACAGAAGTTGACAACTTACCAGCAGAATTATTTAAATGCGGAAGCTTAACCTAACTCAAGAAAATATAAGCCGTAATAGAAAAAATGTGGAACGACGAATGTCATGTACCCAATACATAAAAAGGGAACACACTACGGTGCGAAAACTATCGAGGTATATCACTCCTGAATGTGGGCTATAAATTATTCATGTACATCCTGAATAGCAGATTGCAGATTTATGTTGAGTCGGTAATAGGCGAATACCAAGCAGGCGTTAGGTATGGCAGATCAACATTAGGCCAAATCTTTGTTGTGCTGCAAATCCTATACAAGTCGTGGAACCAGGATGCTGAAGTAAACACGTTGATGTAAAAAGCATTTTTGTGGACTTTTGTCATCAAAGAAAAACTATACGAAGTCCTGGAGTTCAGCATACCTACATAACTTATCAGAGCAACTTTAACAAATACTGTAGCATGCGTAAAAGTATAAAACCGTCTAACGGAAGCTTTTCCTATAATAAAATATGACATGGGGATGGACTGGCAACAACGCTTTTCAATGTAGCCTTAGAAGCGGAAATTACTTACCCAAAAACAACACAATTGGTAACACATAAGCTGACGACATTTTCATTATCATAGGATGAGCAAAAATGTAAAAGAAACATATAAACAATTAGAGGAGGTTGCAGAAAGTAGTAAACACGAGCAACACAAATGCCATTCTCCAGACAAGGGATAACGCTAGAATCAGAACATTAACAGTTACGGAAGGCAACATAGAAGTTGTCCACTGTTGTATATACCTAGGTCTGGAAATGTCAGACCATGGCAAAGAATACGGGGACTTGCGCAAACGCGTCATACCAGTAAATCGAGCCTATATCTCCCTAGAAAATATCTTCCAATCGCAACCCATTCAACGAAATATTTAATTAAGAGTTACAACATTAAGAGTATACAACGATAATTAAGCCCGTAAGCTTAAGCCATTGGTAAAATTATTAGCAAACACCCAAAGAAACAAATGCGTATTTTACAGTATTTTTAAATTAAGCTATTCATTAAAATAAATTCATATCTGCACTGACGTTTTAGCAATTATTTCATTTTTATGGATGCTAATTTAAAGCTTATTTAATTATTTCGTTATTATATTGTAAAGAATAAAACATAATCAAAAAATCAATCAAAATATTTAATATAAATTATATTCATATTAGTAATTAATATATTAATTATTCAATATAAATTGAATAGGAACCTAAACAAAATAGATGCTGATAAACTGCTTGATTACTCGAAATTTCGCTTGGGCATATTGTTACTTATAAACTAAAAGTTCCATTTAATCTATTTTGTAATAATAATGCAAAACTAAAGAATAAAACCACTTCACATAAGCTAATTCAATGATGTATCACAATTCTATACGAACAGATAGTGGTTACTATAAAAATCGATACGGATTAATAAAAACTATATATGCATTTAGATTGCAAATTATTTTGACGAAAATGGATGAAATAGTAGATAATAAAACACAACATTCATCGACGAGATAAGAATTTAAAAATATAAAATTTACGGAACCAATTGAAAATAATGATGACAATTTCCTATAATACATGTAATATTTTAGATCCCCAAATAGAATATCCATTAAAAACAAAAACGCATTAAAGTAACTTCCCGGTCTACACACACACCCTCGAAACATTTGTTGCTGTTTCTGGTTTTAGTGCCAAATCGGCTTTAAAAATATCATGTTTGTGTTCTTTTTCCGCTTCACGGTCGGTCACAGTTTATAAATATAAAAAGGGAAGTCGCCACAGAATAAAAATAAAAGTATATAAAACAGGACCTTTTTTTGCACGGCGGTCGGGGTGATTTTTTTTGTTCGGTCCGTTTTATTATTTCATAATCCGCGAAATGGCGTTGTGGAATTTATGAGATTTTGATCTTTATTTAAAATGAATTTAGAGTAGTCACAATTTTATGCTAATCGTATAATTGAAAAGTTCCCTCGATTTTATGCTGTAATTCGATTAGTGTTTTAACTTTTACAGAAGTTGTAATCACATTATACTTTTTATGTACACATTTTTACAAAACAACAAAATAGATCTAAAACTGTAATTAATGGGTTGTAATATAATTGAAACTTATGCAACTCTGATATTTACAATCTAGATTAGAAAAATAATGCTGGAGACACTAGACTTACAAACCAACTAGACAGATAATATTCAGACTACAGCGCCAAAACTAAAATGCTCACAACCACCATTAATTAAATAGAGATTATTGCACAGAAATATGTACATTATTTAAATGGATTTTTAGCGATTATGAGTGTTTCGTGTATTACAGGATATGGCAGAGGATTATTTCAGACTAGTTTAAATAAGCACTGTTTTAATTGGGATTGCCTAAATTAACTAAATAGAATAAAGCGGTTTGTAATGCAAATAGGAATTGACGTAGTTGGCATAGTTCCAATTGTACGAGCAGAAACTCGGTTGTTATAAATTCGTAGATTAGTGCAGTCTTATCTTCCTAGATCACTATATAAACTATGTTTGACACTTATTCACATGTTATTAAATATAAATTGTTTACACAAACTTATAGAATTGCAAATTTTTAAACAAATTAATTTATATTATAGTAAAATTCGTTCGCTACATTTTTTAAAGATTGCAGATATTATTTACAATTAGTATATTCTATGTGTAAATCGTTTATTCTATATTATAAACTTCATTTTATACAAACACATTTTCAAATATAGCTTGCACACGAATAGAGTGCATATCTAATTTTATACTTTTATATTTTGAAAATTAGTTTGTGTTTTTCGTTGCTGTTCACAAACAATTACTTACATCTTTTGACTTTTTTATGCAAGGACGTAGTTATTTATTGATGTATTATAAGAATGCCCTTGTTAATAAATGTATGCAAATTCGGTTTAAACTGTTGCACTGGCAGTGCAAATTTTAAATATTCACAGACGTAAATAACAATATTTACTGGCGCGGTGGCGGTGCCGGAAATTAATTCATAAATAAAACTGCTCCAATTTTTTGTTAGCCTACTCTCTTCTCCCTCATCCACAAACATTAATCCTCTATCTATAATTCATCTAAATTTATTTTCCACTATTGATAATAATTTATCTTTACGACTTATATATTTTGTCATTCGAATGCTGATAAAATGTTTTCAAAAGGTTCATGATAATTATTGGACACATTAATAAATACATTATTGTATATAAAGGATGCCATTATTATAATCGTGTGTAAAAGCAGGGCCGTCCCTAGCAAGTGCGGGGCCCAGGTCAAAAAATAATTTTGGGGCCAATTAGACAATTTTTTTATAATTTAAAATCTACAAAATTACATTGGATTTAGAAATTTAATTGTAATGACTAAACAATAATAATAAATACTGTTTATTTGTTTTGCACAAGAAAAAGTAAAATAAATATCTATCTTTTCTTAGTAGTAAAGCAAAAAAACAATGTAAAATGTAAACAAATATAAGATTAGGTTAGATTAGGTTATTAACAAAACATATAAAATAAATATGATCAATAAAATCATAAAAAATAAAACATAAATTTTTAATTGTAATGACTAACCAATAATTTAAATAAATCATTCAACATCTTAAGAATAATAAGGCAGCTGGAGAGGACTCTACCGTTGCTGAACTGTGGAAAGGTGCTGGAAACAATGCCGTGCGCAAGCTAACCGAGATCATCCAGGACATCTGGGAAACAGAGAAATTACCACCCGATTGGAAATCTGCTCTGATCCATCCGCTCCACAAAAAGGGAGATTTTACCTATTTAAACAACTACCTTGGAATTTCCCTCGTCCCGGTAACATACAAGATTCTCTCGAAGGTTACAAACAAGGGCAGAAAATCCGTTGGATAGTCAACTGGGAGAATACCAGGGGGCTTGAACAGACCCTCAACCTTAAAACTGTACTTGCATACTCCACGATGAGAAACCGCAAGGTGGTCGTCACCTTTGTTGATTTTAGGAAGGCCTACGATTCCATCGATAGAGAAACGCTTAAAAAAATATACCAGGAACTAGCACTAGACAACAAAATCTGCAGACTAATCCTAGAAACTTTAAGCAACACCCATTCCAAGGTTAAATTTAGGGGCGAGATTTCAGAAAGCTTCGAAATAAAAACTAGAGTGAGACAAGGAGATGGACTTACCCCACTTCTCTTCAAATGTGTCCTTAAAAAGGTTATGTGAGAATGGCGCAAGGAACTGAACAATTTGGGTGCTCAGAGTTGTATCTACCTGGGACGTAAGAACGATGAACTGGTTGTAGATTGCCTGGCCTTTGCATATGACATGGCACTGTTTGCTGATTCTCTTGAGATGGCAACAATGCAGGTAAACTGTCTCAGAAAACAGGCTGCCAAAGTGGGTCTTCAAGTGTCGCTGGAGAAAACAGAATTCTTCACCAACATTAGAGAAGCAAACAGAGAGATGTTACTAGAATAGGGAAACATAAAGAGGACGGAGAAATTTAAGTATCTCGTCGAATGGACTGCACCCAACTTGTCAAAAAGAACATCATTATCCAAGAGAGTCAGCAAGTTAGAACTAGCCTATCGGCTGATTAAGAACACTTACAATAAGAAATGCCGGTCACGCAACCTGAAACTTAAGCACTACACATCAGTCTTACGACCAGAAGCCCTATATGCCATGAAGTGTCTTTCCTTGAATCGAAGGGGTCTAATAGAGAAATTGGAAATCAGAAAGAGGAGAATCCTCAGGAAGATCCTAGGCCCGATAAAGGAAGATGGGGCATTCCGAAGACGGCATAACTCTGAGCTCTACGAACATATTGAGATGCTCTCTAACTGTGCAAGGAAAAGAAGGGTAGCTTTCTATGGCCACATTGCAAGATTGCCTGCAAACCGACTAACCAACCGTCTGTTCACCTTCTGGCAAAACAAGAAGCTTCGTACCACTTGGTTGACAGAGACCTAGAAGGATATTAAAGAACTGGGAATAACAGATCTCAAAAACAGACAGTCTGTGAGACGCACCCTAAAGGAAGTCCGTGGATTTCAGGAAAAACCTCGAAGGAAAGGTACCCGCTGGACAGAAGAGAGAAAGGAGTTACACCGGCAGAAGATGCGACAATACTGGGCAAAAGTCAAAGCCCAACAGTTGAACAAGCGTGGTCCAAAGCAGGCCTATTCGTAAGAAGAAGTAGAATAAAACATAAATTTTTAAATATCGGACAATATATTTATTAGCTATATCTAAAATTATTGTCCTAAACTAACTACTACTACTAACAAAAGGAAATTAATTTATCGTGCTTTTATTTCCGAAAATGCATTAATGATTTCATCAAAATTTAAACTTTCACACAATTCGTGCTCAATCGACAGTAATGTTAAATTGTGTCGACTTTCCTGGCTCATACTAGTTCTCAAATAATTTTTGACGAATTCTAATTTTGAAAAACTCCTTTCCGATACCGCCGATGTTACGGGAATTGTCAAAATTATTCGTAAAACAGTAAACAAATTAGGAAAGGATTCTCGAAATTGTGATATTTTTTTTAGATACTCTAAGGGTAATTGTTTTTTTACTCTAAGGGTGAAAAAAAATCGCAAAATATCTTCTCCTTCGTATCTCCGTATCTTCGTATCTCTCGAATGAATACGAAGGAGAAGTCCTTCGTATTCATGTAGTCTTTTTCTCTGGCGTCTTCGGGTTTCTTTAAACTTTATTTCAATGGCATTTGCACTACAAATTTCACTTGCAATATGTTTCGCAGTGGAAAAACCTGCCTCTCTGAATTGAATTAAAAATGTTTACAACCCGTTTAGTAGCGATACAGCCAAACTTATATCCGCTTCGGTTTTTTGTAGTACTTTGCTAATTTTATGTATGGCAAGCAGGAAGTCGTACCATATAATTAAGGGTAAAATGTATTCATAATTAATTCCATTTTCTGATAGACACTGTGCTTCGCAATTTTTGGGTCTTTTGTGGTTGTACTAACTTCTTCCAGGGCGTTGCGTAACTCAACATATGTGAATCCTAACTGTCTTAACGGATTCATGTCGGCATTCCCATCTGGTGTCATATAGGGGCTTTAATGTTGAATCTGGTATGTGCTTAGAAAATATGGCCAATCTTTCAGCAGAGGCTGAGAATAAGGTAGAAAAATGTTGAATTGTACCAAAAAATGTCATAGCCATCGCTACACTGCAGCCATGTCGCCTAATGTCAAATTTAAGCAATGTTCCGTGTAAGGTACAAAAAAACACGTAGGATTTTGTTCCAAAATTCAAGACTGTACGCCTTTGTTTTTGCCAATCATATTGGCGCCGTTGTCATACGATTGCCCTCGACAATCATTTAAATTAATATTTATAATTACTAATTGTGTTTGAAGTTCACCGAATAAATTGAGACCAGTACTTTTTAGAACTGGTGTAAAACCTGTACAAAATTCACTGATTTTCACTTCGACAGTAACTTCTACAATTGTAAATATAAATGTTAATTCTTCGATATGACTTCTATGGGTAGTACAGTCCATATGAACGGAAAAATATTTTGTCTCTTTTAGTTTGGAAATTATTTCCTCTCTAAATGGGTGCCATGCGACTGTCGAATTTTTGAATCATTTCAATCAGTCCTAGGAACTTGCCGTTATTTTTTGTGAATATCGTGCAACTGGAGCCACGTAGGGTCGTTGTGCGTGGCTATATATTGAATTGATAATATAATTCTTTTAAAACAGCACGCCAATGCCCTATCTCCATTTATTTGTCTTTATTGTCTTTTTTCAATTCGATATATTTGCTTTGGGCTTTGTTGTGCAGTATAGATGTTTTGTGTTTCTTCGGCCTTCTATATGCTTCCAATCACAAATTCCTTCATTTAGTAATCAGCTTAAATAATGAGATTCATTAAAACCTTCTACCATAGTCGTCGACTGGAAAGTTAAAATCAGGAACTTGCGTTGGATTATTGTTTACGAGAAATATCCTCATAGTATCAGTAACATTTAGTGGCCAATTTCGTGGATCATTTTCAAGACAGAAAAATCCTCTATTTAATTTTACACTTTACTACACTTTCATAATTAATTTCATCACGTTTTTCTTCACACATTTCACTCGCTGCGCTTCTAGATGTACTAGCCACACATTCCAGATTTTACTCTTTTTCCTTTTCAGTTTCACATTTCTCATTACCAAATTCATCATGAAACTAACGGCTTTCTTCATACATTTCACTTTCTGTGGTTCCAGATGTAGTAGCCGCACATTGTAGATTTCTCGACTCATTATCATTTTCAGTGACAGTGTCTTTAGAAATTTAAGCATGCCTCCCCGTTGAAAAACCTCCCCGTTGAAGATTTTGTATTTCTGTCTGTTTCTTTCCTTTTTTTCTTTTCTGCGAGCCACTCTCATATTTTCTTTTAAAAAGTTACAAAAAAATTACCAAGTTGGAAAATGAATCCTATATTTTTTGAGCCGCTGATAAAACTAGACTTAGAAAGGCTTGCAAAATTTCTTTCCCAACTTTGTAATTTTCATTTAAAAACGTTTAATAAATCTATGCAGATAAAATTTTTGTAGCGATAAATTATCGCCACCGAAAGTTTATCTACTTACAGTACTGCAAGAAATACATACATGTGAGAAATTGATAGTTTATTTGTTTAGTAGCATGAGTTAACTAAATCGATGTTTTCATAGACACTGGACAATGGACACTAGCATTGTACCACCACTACCACTCACCACTAACTCTAAATTTGCGTGTGCAGCCAGTGTTTTTTAATACTGCGCAACTCTAGTGAAACCTTTGTTTTGCCACATGTCTTTTGGCTCGAGCAAAAAAAAACATAAAAAACGGAGTGCAGCCTAAATGTTTGGTGCAGGCTCACGTTTGTACCTGTCGGTTCGCATAAGGCGCGGGGCCCTCAAAAGGACGGCTCCGTGTAAAAGTATCCAAATCGTGCGTAAAAGTCCAATATAAATCAAATGGAGCTTCATTATTAAACGATTTCTATTTGTTGATACTATGGCAACAACTCGCGTCATTAAACAAAAAACATAAGAGTGAAAATAAATTTTCTGACGCATATTAAAATTAAATTAGTTTTTCTTATTTTGAATCAAGAAGTCTCGGCCTCTCAATCTGGATTTATCTAGTTCTAATATAATATAACCTAACTATGATCTAATCTAGATTAAATCTAGGGTAACCTAGATTACATCGAAGTAGGGAAAGATGGTTCCTTCTAGGCTCTCCACCTCCATAGACCTTAACACTTCCGTTTTCGACTTTCGTTTACTGTTTTCCACTTCCGGTTTCCCACAGATGAGAGTGTGAGGTCTATATAGCCCCTCGTGCGAGGTCTATGTAACTCCATGCTGGGTGTGAGGTCTATGTACTCACACGTATGAGGTCTACTTAACCCCACGCAAGATTTGAGGTCTGGTTTCGACTTCCGTTTCCAGTTTCGACTTCCGTGTCCGGTTTCGACTTCCGGTATATACTTCCGTTTCAGGTTTTCCACTGCCGGTTTCCCAACTCCAGTTTGCAATCCCGGTCTCCCACATCCAGTTTCACACATCCGGCCACCTCATTTCATGTTCCTGCACTATGCGCAGGAAAATTTAAAATTCGGTGCCGGCGGGAAAATTCAAAATTTGACGCATGCAGGAAAATTCAAAATCGAAACCGGAAGTGTCAAGGTGAGTGGAGGTGGAGGCCCTAGAAGGAGCCATCTTTCCTGAGTTTGCCAAAATTACAATATTTACAGTATTGCCATTAAGAAACAGGATTTTTTTTGTAGATTCAACAGTATTTTAACATGCTTCGTAGATAAAATAATGTATGACGCACATGTGTGAAAAGCTTTTGTGCACACACTTGTATCATAAACTACTATTTACCATTGGTAAAATGTATTTTAAAAGAAACAAATCATAACAAAACACACAAAAAATTATATACAAGTTTAGCAAATTGTAAGTTCGGATGAATTCTGTAACTCTCAGGTTATCCTTTGTTGCCTTAATGGTCGCTGTAAAAAAGTAAATGTCAACGCAGGCCTTAACGGCAATAGCATCAAATAGTATTCTGTAAGCCACTAAGCGAAGTCCATACTTACCATAGAACAATAACACCAGTATAGTAATTACCTTGCTAATACTTAATAATTCATAATTCGTTGCCCACCCTTGACAGGCAAAATGAATATACTAGAATATTGTCATTCACCCTAAAGAGGCGAAATGAAAGCAATAATTTTTTTTCCTCATCCCAATGTAGGTTCAGGGATTTGCATCCCTTAATACAATTGCGGCCTTACAGACCTATTGTATTCCCCCACATTTTTCCATTCAAACAAATAGATCCAGATCATGTATAAAGGCCGGTCCAGACGCTTCGTTTTGCACAACCTTTTGTCTGCGTAGTTTAAAGACGGAATGAAAACGTTGCAATTTGTGGAGCGTCTACACGGTGCAGATATATCTGTATATTTCGGACAGTCTTAGTGACATCGTCATGGAAAAGTTACTACTCTGGTCAATTTTGAACAAAATGAATCGGAAAACGGAGCTACCGTCAACATGCGCTGACTTGTCTGCACAGTTCATGGATATATATGCTCCTTAGCTCAGTTATCGATGCAACTGTACCGTCTCCGCGCAGTTTTCAAAACTGAGCTGTTTTCCTATCTACAAGCAACGTTTAATGTGGAACGTGTTGAACTGCACAGACAAAAGGTTGTGCAAAACGGAGCGTCTGGAGCGGTCTTTAGATCCAGAAGTCTACCTGTCTTGAGGTTCGACGGCAGTCCCTCAGCTGTGGTGTTGAGTTCTGTTCTCCTGTGCGCGATTGCTTCGCAGTGGAAGATTATGTGAGACGCGGTTTTGCATTCCCCGTAACAAAGTCTGCATAGTGGTTCATCTGTCAATCTTATGCAGGTGTCCTCTTAGTGCGCAGTATCTCGCCAAGAGACCTGTTTCAGTTGACATCTGTTTCCTAGAAAGTTTTAAAATTTCAGCCGTTAGGGTGTTAGGTATGGAAACATCCGTTTGCTGTGTTGCTGGCCATTTGTGCGGACCTATTGTAATTGGTGACTTTTATTGGTCCACTCTGTTACTTTACTGGCCATGGTTTTGTTGACGTAGGACTTCTCCCTTGCCATCTGGAGCGCTGCAGTAGTCCTCCTTTGCAAGTGCCTTTGCCCTTTCGTTTCCTTCCAGTAATTTCCTTCCAGCGTACCGCTGTTGTGTTTTTCCAAACGTTTTAAGTTTCTGAATGCCCAAAGTATCCTAGATTTTATTTATGACATGTTTTACATATGACATGTTAGAGCATTTATCGCAGCCTGACTGTCCGTGATTATATATATATATATATATATATATATATATATATATATATATATATATATATATATGTTTCTACTTTTGTACTCCATTCTTAAATTTTCCCAGACACATATCTCGATTGCGAGAATTTCGGCTTGAAAAGTCGTGGTGTGTAAATTATACACGCTTATATAAACACAAACTACCCTGTTATCCTATAAATTTTAGTGAATAACACAAATATCTGTTGTCTTTCAACATGAGATTTGTTTTATAGACTTAAAAAGTCTTAAGAATTTTATAGAGATTTGGAAAGGCTGAATATATTTATATATTCAGGCTGTGTTCCGCTGTAATAAGTTGATATGATTGTATCTGTAATTAGTTTAGTTTCACCCTATATTCAATTTGATATAAATCAATAAGTGAAACTAAGTTCAGGTCTTTCCACACACATGTTACAACATAATCTATTATCGATAGCCCAACACATGATTTTCAAACTAATGTAAGTGTTTTCATTTTATAATTCATAAGAGCGAAGCTGCACTGATGATATATAGATCTCGAAACGCGTCTGCAGATGGCTATTCACTTTGGCTTTCACAAGAAAAAGATGTGATCTTAAAAAACAATGTTATTTATCTAGTGTCTTGTTTTAGTCTCACGGAAGTGAACTGAGCCCTAGTGAATAACACAAATATCTGTTGTCTTTCAACATGAGATTTGTTTTATAGTCTTAAAAAGACTTAATGATATTATAGAGATTCGGAACGGTTGAATATTGTCAAGCTATGTTCCGCTGTACTAAGACACCAATATTTTTAAATTGATTGAAACACAAATCCTTACAATTTCTGCATTGCTCCTCCTGCTCCCACCAAACAGATCTTGCTTTTTATTTCAAATTATTTAATCAAAAAATGAACAAAAATTACTTAAAATAAGACACTTAAATGTACGGTCACTGTTTACCTCTCTTAACGAATTCTCTGAAAATTTTCTCCGGGGAATGAATTTTGATGGTAGTATGTTTTGATGTTATGGCTGAAAAATGGTTAAGAGAGGCCATCTCCTCGGGCATCGCTGACATTCCTGAATTTAAGCTATTCAGGCATTATCGTCGTATGAGGACTGTGGTGGGGTTGCATTTTATGTAAATAATATACTTAGAACAGATGTAATTTTTGAAGAATTCAACTGTTTGGAGCACATATAGAACAGGCCTGGGCAAATAGCGGCCCGTGGGCCGCATGTGGACCCCGTTGACATTTTATGTGGCCCGCGAAGTATTTTATATATTACTTTAATTAAGAAAATAACTATTTCCAATAAACATTTTAAGTTGGTTTCGTGATTCGCATTTTAAAACAAACACGCTATAAAAAATACAGAAAGTCTGTCTATGATATCTTTATTATGTTTACCAGGCATGTTTACTTTTTTATCTAGGTGCCATTATTTCATAGACACTGCACATTTACGGTCTCTAAAAATATATCCTTTAACAAGCAGTGTATATCAGGGCTGTCCAAGTAGGCTGTGGTATTTTATAATGCGACCCTCGAAACCGCATTTTTTTTAAAGCGGCGCTTGGGGCACTTGCAGTTGGCCACCCCTGGTAATGTTCGTTTCTTTGAGAAAAAACTAAGAATATTAGTGTGCCTAGGCTTGTATAAATGCAAAGGTCGTGGTATACTCTTGACTACCTTTTTGACTTCCACTTGACTATCCTTCAGCTTTTCTTTTTACTGAATTTCGGACTTTAAATATTCAAAATTTGTTTATATTAAATTCTCTAAAATTCATTCATAAGCACCAGTCTGACTTCCCTGTGACCCCGGCCCACAATCACGCGACTCCCAGACAACAACGCATGCCCCTCTACGAGCCTCGCAGCCGAACCTCCTTGGCTGAGAGGCACGTTGCACGCTGGGGTCCCAGACTTTACAATCGCCGACCTGAGGAGGTCTCCTTGTCTATGGGGTATAACCGTTACTGCGGTGCAATAGAACGACTGATTCCGAATACATTTAGCAGAACTTCTTAATATATTTTTTTTCCAAAAATTAATAACAGTGAGAAGAATTATTTTATTTCAATTATTTTATTTTCAATTTTATATCAGAGTAAAGTTTTGTTTTTATTTTCATTCTAAGATAAAAGAAGATAAATTTTATTTGTTTTAAAAGACTCCTGGCTACGCACGGGCACTGCCTTTGTGGCCAGTATTTTCTGTAAATATTTGTTATTCTGTATTTGTATATTTAAAAGAAATACATTTATTTTGATTTGATTTTAATATAAAATATATTCAATATTTTAGTAGGGTTATTAAGGAAGGTTTCGTGTATATATTTTTGTATGTTGGTGATTTTTTAAGACATGTATGACCTTAAATCTCTACCATATAGATATTTTCTTTTTTTATATTTATTGGGATAAAATGAGCTAGACTTCTAAATTTGTCACCTTTTCAATTTAATATGCACATAAATTAAATCCTCTTTAATAACATAAAAGAAAATGAGGACGATAATAATAACATTAATAATCTTCACCTAACCGTGACCATAAACTGATAAATAAATCAGATCCTCCACACCCTTCATCACGCCAAGAAGTACCAAGAAAATATCATTCCTACTACTTAAAATTTGAATTCATTGAAGAACCTGACAGTGAGCTTGATCCACGGCCTCTCTGTGTTGTATGTTCTGAAAGCTTATCTAACGATACAATAAAACCTTTAAAACTTCAAATACACTTGAATTCAAAACACCCGGATTTAGCTAAAAAAACGCTAGAATATTTTAAAAGAATGCTTGAGCTGATATGCGAAAGCAAATTTGTTTAAGAAGAATGTCCATGGAAGACTGAAGGCTTCCTATCTTATAACAAATCAAATCGAGAAATTCAAAAAGCCGTACACAATTGGAGAAAAATTTATTAAGCCTTGCATGTTAAAAGCCTGTGAACAGATTTTAGGAATGCAAGCTGTTCAGAAATTGAAAGTAATTCCAATGTCTGCTACTACTATTAAGCACAAAATCAAAGAAATGGCCGAAGACGAAGAAATTCAGCTAATAAAAAGGGTGAAAATTTAATAATTTTGTTCAATACAACTTGAAAAATCTACGGATACTACAAAAAAGCACTCATTCTTTGTTTTGTGAGGATTGAGTGTGAAGGAGAGCATGTAACTCTGTAAAAGAACTACTTTTTTCACTTAATTTGCCGGGTAAAACAACCAGCTCTGAAATTTTTGAAGCACTTAATAGTTATTTCCGGTAACATGAAATTGAAGGGAAAAAAATGCGTTGGGATATGCAGAGATTGTGCCGCAAATATTACTGGATATCAGCAAATATGAGTGCTGTTCCTTGGGGATCAGATGATGTTTCTCTATAAATGGAGTAAGCCTATGGAGCATACAGTATTCCATCACTTTAGACATTGCAGATAATATCGCAATTGGTCGGTAATTATTTAGAATTGTTTTTTCCCTTTTCTTGTAGATCGGCACGATTTTGGCGGTTTTTAGTATTTCCGGAAAATCTTCCATATCAAACGAATAGTTAACTATATGTGTAAAAGGACGAGCTAACAGATCTACGTATTGCCTAAAAATAATGCATGGGAGTAAATCTAGGCCACATGTTTATTTGTTTTTTAATTTCCCTTTTATAAACCAGGTGATTTCATTCTCTGAAAAATACTCCAGATACAAGGTTTCGCTATTGAAAGACATATGATGATATGCTTGATAGAGTAATGTTCTGGGTTATTAACTCCGGAGCTTGTAAGAAGAATTCATTGAATAGAGTTAATATTCTCTCCTAGTCGTCGATGCTGGAGCCATTGTGGTTTAGATGGATCTGTTCTTTTCTCGTTGTCTTATTTGTCTGCTGGTTGATAATCTTCTAGACTGTTTTCTGTTTGCATTCCGACGTCTTTAGTAATTTGCTAAATAATTGTTTTTTGAGCTATGTTAAATAGAAGCCGTAGCTTTTTTTTATAAGTATACTTCTCGTAAGAAAGCGTACTTCTTCTGGAGTACAACAGGTCTTTTAGATCCCTACTTGCTCATTTAGCATCATTGGTGATCCAAGTATTTTCTCATCGTTGAACTTTCACTATAGGGAAGCATGTGTTAAAGTGATAGTGCAGCGTGGTAAGGAAATATGTGCATTTGTCGTTCATATTAGCTGCTTCATATATCTTTGTCCATGATTCCTCTTCTATACTTTGAGCAAATTGTTATCTATATAATTGGCTAAATTTTCGTTTAAAGTAGTAAGTATCTGCTTCCACGGTTACATCTCTGCAGAGAACAACGATTCTGTGAACAGTTATAGTCGAGTCGGAAACGGTCGTCGAAGTTTGACTGAAATTTACACAAATATTGTCAATGCAGCTTTGTGAAGTAGGTGTTATTCTGGTGTATTCTCTAACTTGTTCCTCCAGACCATAGGAAAAAAAAAGGTTTATTAAATTAACTTTTTCTTTTAAATTTCCAATGAAATTAATGTTGAAGGCTCCAGTAATAACTAGTTTTTTTAATTTATTTAAATACTGGTGAAGTACACAATCGAACGTAATCATAAAGGTTGCTATACAGCCATTTGGTGGCCTATATAAATTAATTATTATGGTCGATTCTCGTTTGGATTTCCAAACGATTCCACAGATTTCCATGTGTTTCTCGATTGATTAAATGGTATTTCTTCTACGGTGATCGTGCCTTCATCCAAAGTATTTCTACTCCAGATTGCGACACCACCTCCGGTAGATATGGATCTGCAAAAGGAACTAATCAGCGTAAAGCTACAGTACAGATATAGACGTTTCAAATTTTCGTGACTGATCCAAGTTTCTGTGAGTCAGATAAAGAACGGATTTATTTCATAATTATCAATTAAAATTTCCAAATGTGGGACTTTGTTGTTAATAGATTGGATATTCATGTACATGACAGTATTTGTAGTTATTCTATTTACAGGAAAATTAATTATTTTGTTATTTTGTTCTTCTCCAGGTTCAGAAGGAAACGGTTTATGTGCGTATAACGGGGCCATAGTTCTTGTTTTTTGATATCCTCAAGAATTTCTAGAGGGCGTGAAACTTTAAAGGTTTGAGGTCATCTTTTTACATATAATAGTTTTAAAGTTTTTGCTTCTCAAGTAGGCTGTTATGTCATTTTAGCTCAATTGTGGTTCAAGTCTGGAGATGTGTAAATGCGCAAATTTCGTAACCTTCTATATTTGTCGACTCCGTGTTTGTTCCAATAATTATATTTGAACGACGCTTCTTTTTTGTAGTTTTTTTCCGAACTTCCCATCTCTCTTTGTCCGTATCATTTTCTTTATCAACGTTATTCTCGGTGCCTGAATTCGGTACCTGTCTTTTAGTTGCTGTCTCTAGAGTGTCGGTGCAATGTGGATTTGTGACTGTGACATTGGTGTTATTGTTATCGCTAGAGTTTTCGCCTATCGTGTGCTTCTTATCTTGATTAGCCGTGGGATAATGAGCCAGCTGCGATTGTGTTTTAGTTAATTTTAAGTATTACAGTTAATTCAGTAATATAATCTTGAAGAGGGCTTACTTTTTCATTTAGCGATGCCCTTAAAATGTCTCCAAAATCAGCGGTTCTTAAGAATGTGATTATTATATCACTGTGATTGTCTGTAGCTGTGGTAGATCTTAGATGTCTAGACATTTTAGTTATTTAAATATTACGGCTTTGCCAAAAATTAATAAAGACTAATAGAATAAAAGTTTTAAAATTTTCGGTTTTTAGAACTGAGAGCACACTACCCCACTGGCGTTGAGAATTCACACTCGACTAATGGCTATATAATAAATGTCTATCAAAGCTTGCATACCTGGCAGATATTTTTCCCTGTTAAATGAACTAAACATATCCTTGCAAGGACCACTTAAGGACGTGTTCACACTGCGAAGTTAAATGGAGGTGTTTCAAAAGAGAATATACTGTGGCAAACGCGGTTGGGTGAAGACGGTTTGCAAATGTTTTCTAATTTTGGTGAATACATGAAGGAGAATGATGTTCAACAGCAAGTGGTTTTACCCCAGTTAAAAAGCACTTGGTATCACTTACAGAATATTTTGCTCGTTATTACCCAAAGAATAAAGATCCTAGACATAGTCATATGTGGAGTGGATAATAAATCCATTTTCGGCGATCATTCAGGATAGTAATTTAAGCATGCAGCAAAAAGAAAGCCTCATCGACCTAGGAATTGACAAAATACTCAAATATAAGTTTTAGTATACCAAACATATAATAATAAATTAGCTGAAAGTTTTACAGCATATGACGTTGGATCACTCTCTCCTGATAACGATATTATAATACTACGGCCTTGATCACTTCTCTTCCCAGCTCTTTCAACATTTCTTATTAAATCTCAGTCAACATGTTGTGTGCTAGGTGATTCTCTGTTACAGTATGGATTGATAACTTCAGGTGCACCACAAGGATCAGTACTGGGACCGATGCAATTCTTCATATACACGGCCGCTATGTAAAAATTCAACAAAAGCAGTGGCTATGCCGATGATTCGCATATATCTCAACATTTTACTGCAAATGTGAAGGAAGCTTGTAATGCTAATAACTGAGACTTTGCAACAACTCTAAAATACTCACAGGAAGCTTAAAATTGAATACTCACAGCTTAAAATTGAATAGTAGTAAGTGCACTTTTCTACTAATTCCAGATTCAAAATCCAGCAAAAAAATGAAGTACAAATTAAGAACAAGAAAGAAGTCCTTCCATAAACAAATACAGCAAGGAATCTTGGCCTACTAATTCATAGTGACTTTAGATTTAAAAGTCATGTTAACCTCATATTTAAAAAAATGTTAAGTTTTAACTTTACTTAAACTACTTCATTTTGAACCTTAAATTACGGAAAAAACTATGTGAATTGTTCTGTTCTGTCTCGTCCTGTCTCTTCTAAATTATGGTTTGTTTGTTTTTAATAAGCATGGATCAGATAAACAAGGGCTGATTCTAAAAATACAAAACAACTGCTGTAGATTATTATATCAGAAAAGATTCGAGAGTTGAATTGGTTAAGTATAGAAGATCTCTTTCAATATAATCTAGATGTCTTTAGCTTTAATAGATTCACAACATCTCTTCCACTGTATCTCAGAAAGAAAATTACCTCGCGAAAAAGTATTCATTAAGTTAATTTACGACAATTACAAAACTTATCAATGCCTCGATTCCATATACCCCCATACCAAAGGTCCTTCGCGTTTAATGTCGTGCAAATTTTTAATATTTCTGGCCTCTTGGATTGTAAAGCTAGTTTTGACATCGTATATAGAAGTCAAGCGAAACTAGATTTTCACATACAATGTTTCAAAGTACGGTTACAATGCGGTAAAGTAAAGTCACTTTACTGCATTGTAGTCGTACTTTACAACATTGTGCCAAAAAAAAAAATTAAATTATTTCCAATAGGTATTGTAAATAATGTACATCTATAGTACGGCTACAATGCAGTAAAGTGACTTTACCGCGTTGTAGCCGTACTTTACAGCATTGTGCCAAAAATATAATGAAATAATTTCCGATATTGTAAATAACCTAAATCTATTTGTTTCTTAAATAATAATTGTCGGCCAAAAATAATTTATACAAATTTGGTGCGTAAATGATTTTATAACGCGACAGCTCGTTTTCTATGTGTGTATCTTTCGCTGTCAAGCTAGCTTTGACAGCGTGTATACGTAAAGTGACAATAGATTTTTACGCACAAAGTACGGCTACAAGCCATACTTTACAACATACAACGCGACAGCTCGACTTTTTACAAACGAGCTGTCGCGTTGTAAAATTTCAAATAGTTTTATAAATGCAGGGACAGAAACACTTTCCGTACAATATTGAAAAAAAATCTATTAAATAGACAAAGCAAGCATTTAACTGGATCAAGATATCCTCATACTCATTTCTTATACTCATTTCCCCTACCACATTTATCCTGTGATATTCTATGAAATATCTTTGTTATTATTATTACTAAACTATTAATATTAAGGTATTATTATTCAGATAGAATTATTATCTAGTTATTATTATTATCTAGTCATTATTATTATTAACTTACCTAGTCATCACTGTTCTATATATGTATATTTTGAATTTAGTTGTTCAGGTAGTTTTGTCTATCCTACCATTTCAAGTAAAAGAGACTTTGCCTCAATCCTGTATGATTTAAATAAAATCCAATTATTACTAATATTATTATTATTTATTATTCCTTACCAATGAAGAATAATTAATTTGCTTATGAATCAATTAATAACGAATTAATTATTATTCTACAATTTTTTATTCGAATTATATATAATTCATCGAATAATACCGAATCTTCCAATTAACTTTCCTATATACTAAATATGATCTTCTGATCTTAGCCCTTTAACTTAAGTGCACTTTTTTCCATAGTTTTTTAGTCCATGACTTGTATTCTATTTTAACTTTCCTTCTTAAATGCAACTATTTTTAAATGCTCTACTGTTATAAAGTTCCGGAAAGGCTGAATATTTTTATATATTCTGTATGATTATCTATAACCTAGGATGGTCTCACCAATTCTATCTTATCAGTTCAAACAATGACCTGCTAAGCTCATGTCTCTCTCACAAAATGTCAAAAATAAAAACATCTACCTAATCACCACATGGGTTTTCAAGTAACTAGTTTACAAATTGTTGTTCATTTAAGCAAAGCTGCGCTGAGGAGAGATAAATCTTGAAACGCGTCCACATATGCCTATCCACTTAAGGTATCGGAAAGAAATGATCTTAAAAACAATGTTATTTTTATGGTTTTTGTTGAGTGACACGAAGGTGGACTGAAAGCTATGAAATAACTTTCACATTTCACACAAGAAATTTCACATAAGATTCATTTTGGTAGTCCTAAAAAGACTCAGTAATTGTTATAGAGCTCCGGAAAGGCTGAATATATTTATATTATCAGGCTGTGTTCCGTTTGTTTTAAGTTTGTATGATTATCTATAACGTAGGATGGTTTCACCAATTCTATCTTAGTAGCTATATATATATATATATATATATATATATATATATATATATATATATATATATATATATATATATATATATATGTATATATAAACAAACGGAACACAGCCTGATAATATAAATATATTCAGCTTTTCCGGAGCTCTATAACAATTACTGAGTCTTTTTAGGTTAGTCCAGTTAGGTTTATTTATATATATATATATATATATATATATATATATATATATATATATATATATATATATATATATATTAATTAACATAAGAAACATACAATAAAATGGAACTTTGTGGTTCCATTTGCTTTCCGTGGTTGCATTATGCTTCAGTGCATAATTTATAACAATAAAACAGTGCATAATTTATTTTTATTCCAGTAATATAGTTCATAAGGAACTAGTATAATAATGAAGATTAAACCAAGATATCATTTAGTTTCTTTTTTTTTTTATTTCGACCTGTAAAATTGTACTTTAGCAAAATGCTTATTTTACAATTATATGCTGATAAGAAATTAGAAAGCTAGTCAATTAGAAAATGAAAAATGAAGAAAAACAGAAAAAAGCAAATATTTTCATCTTTAAAAATTATACTTCAATAAGACGCTTATTTTCATATTTATTTACGAATTATAAGAAAACTAAAAAGGAAAAATTGCGGAGGTGACTCAAATTTTATTAAAATAATTAGAAACAAACCAGTTAACGAAAAATAAAATAAAACTAAGAATTGTTTTGTACACAACAGTTCCAAACGTCAATTACACCCTAGCGGCAAAATACCCGCACATATCAATTTTAAATTTTGATGGCTCGTTGAGGACTAATCAAGAGCTCGAATCACGGCTATTACATAACTTTTCATACAACTTACTTCTGAAAAAAGATATCTAAAGCCCCGTCTGGTAATAATGAACGGTTGACGAGCTATAAATGTGCAAAACCACTGCTTAGCATGTAATCATGTTCATCACTATGATTCTTAAACAGATATGTTCAAAGAATATACAAAATCCGACAGTGGCTTCGATATCATCGTAAGATTCATAGTAAAAAACAATTTTGTTTATAATCAAACATGTCCTACTAAGTTCCTAAGCTAGTTGTTCCTTAGTTCCTAAATGTATTTTCCAAGCAAAATTTATTAAGTGGGTAAGTTAAATTGAACCATGCGAACATTTTATCAATTACAAACTTACCAACAACTAAGTCTATGTTAATAATTAATTTACATATACGAATTTTCAAAGGATACTTATTCTTTATTGCTATAATAGTCCAAATTACTCAGGCAGCTTTGAGAGTCGATTATTTACTTTCTTTTATTATCTATATCGCTTTCGGTTCATATAGAATCAATACGAATCGGCAAATATTTTCATTGTGTTAATTTTCAACATTTATTGAAATTGTATATAATTTAAAGCAGTTTATTTGATTTCAAATTTTTTGTTCTCTATTTGTTTTTGCTTTGTCGCATAAATATTTTTTACATTTATTTTAAGTATGTAGTAGAGAGGAATAGATGTTACTATACTAGAATAGAGATTACTATATAGATATAAATTTTAGTTAAGTTATATCCAGAAATCTGTTATGTAGCATACTTTTAGTACTACTTATTAACTAATTACATTAATTTAAAAAAAAACCAATGTAAATTCATATTATTATTAGGAATAATGTAGTTTCTCGTGTTTAAAGGAAAGAAAAATAAAGTTTAAGGGAGTCGTTAAGAGTCGGAGAGCAATTCCAGTATAAAGAAGATTTAATTATTACACTGTAGAAATTAAACCGATACAACCGGAACGCTTAACTTACCCCTTAAATGGCCCTTAACATAATATAAACGAGCGGCTTATAATCTCTCTGTTGGCTTGAGTGTGTAGTGTGTGTACATAACGGAGAAAGTTTTGAAATAATTGCCCTTCTTGCGGAACACAATTAGGCAAATGTAACCCAAACGGTCTTGTAACTATTCTGCCACTGGACATAATTAGCAGGCCACAATAGCTAAGAGTGTATATATCGTTGATTACAGTTGACCACCGCTCCTGAAACTTGCTTAGCCACGACGACGGATAAGCTTAATCTAATAAGGAGTGGTCACAATATTATTCAGAATGTGACCGCTTATCTAGTTTATAAGGGACGTGACACCTTTTGTTCAAATTAACTTCACACACACACACACAAATATATATATATATATATATATATATATATATATGTATATATATATATATATATATATATATATATATATATATATATAAATATAAATAAAACTCTATGCTGCCATGATTATTTGTTTTATTTGCTTGGAATGTCTAAATAAGAATGGTAACATTGTATGCATTGATTGAAAACTTAATGTCTATTATTGCCCTCTTCGACTAAATCATATCTGTCTGCTTGCCCGTTGACAATTTTCCAGTCTTGTCTGTTGGCAAGTGTGTTACTGGTCCAAGTAACATCCAAGTTTATCTATTTAGTCTGGTCTGTTTACTTCTGTCCGTTAATTATTCACTGAATAGCGTTGTTTGCTTAGTATTCTTTGTCCGGAAATTATTTAGGATTACATATGTGTGTGCTATAGATAAATAAAGTACTCTAGTTTTTAAACTTTTTTAAGTTTTGATAGTCACATTTGGCTAGAGAAAATCTTTTGCCGATGATCTTTTTCGATGAGTTGGTTTTTCTAATATAATCCAGCTCTTTACAGTTCGTTAAAATTAATTTCAATTTTCCATTACAAGGCAAATACCGACATAGATGTGTCTTACATATATAAAAATTAGAGATTGTTTAAAAAAATGAACATAAAAAGAAAAACTAATCTAATTTAAGTTTGTAATATTTGCTGAATTAAGCTAATATTAAGAGCATATTAACCAAGAATATTAAACAAGTAGATATACGTCCACATTATTCATATATATATATATATATATATATATATATATATATATATATATATATATATATTGTTCAAGTTTTAGTTTCTCTAAGAAATGTAACTTTAAAACAGGCTACATTATTAAGATAATAAAGAACGTGGAACGTGGAATACTAATAAATTATCAATCTCTCTTCTTTCAAAATAATTAAAAAAATGTGAAACTTGAACATATAGACTAAGAGGCTGGACTAAATATTTTGGTTTCGAATGTCTAGTTAATAATTAAGTGGTTTTATTTAATTTTGCCCTATAAAGTCATGTAAAATTCCTTGGATATAATAAAACATTGGTTAATATAATTAATATAATAAAACATTGCTTAATTCAGTACTGAAATATAAATTTTATTTCTCTAGTGACATAAAAGTATTCATGGCAACGCTCAACATAAATCGCCGATGGTCTTTGTTGATCGCCAATCGCAAAACTTACCATACATTTTTTTTATATAAATCTCTTGATTTCTGCTGGAGTAATCTTTCCGCAATTGCGTCACCATCTAACAATAATTCTTCGGATGTATCCATTTATGGTTAGTAAAACGCAATACTAAAAACAAAACAGTGACGTACGAATCAACAATTTTATCGTTGTGATGGCCGAATACAATCATGGCCGGACGACATCTTTCTCGTAACAAAAGACACAGAAAATGAAACTTTTCTTTGAGTATAACATGTCAAAGTAAAATTAAATAAAAGCTCGTATTACACTCGCGGTTAAAATTAATGTTTAACTAGCGGATTCGTTAATTCACGAGTTTTATTTTATCCGCTTGTATAATAAATAGCTACTATCACATTATATTCTTTCAATAATAATATTTTTGAGAACTTCGTTTGTAGTTTCCTTTTATTAATGGACCAAACATAGATTATTTTTATAGTACAAAGAAGGTAAAAATCAAATACTTTGATTGTTCATGTGTTTACATTCCTAAGGTTAAATCAAAGGAGCGCCCTTAACAATTAAAGCGTAAATTGTTTAATGAAAAGATTTATTGGGAAAAACTAGAAATGGCATGTTAATAACATTTTTTGCATATAGCTATTCTAGGTGACAAAAGTTTGAATTTTTAAATTTAGATACTTAAATTATGTATTAATATATGATAATACAAACTAGAATAGACGAATATCAACAAAACTCATTTCAATATACCTTGTCTAGTCGTGTCAAAACTGTGTGGTTTAATTCATGCATTATAATCTTATTATATATTATATATATATATATATATATATTATATATATATATATATATATATATATATATATATATATATATATATATATATTATATATTTATATAAGTATTATAAAATTATATCTTGCCTAGTCCTGTCAAATGTAACTCAGCGTTCCAGTTTAGCGCTCCACGTTCCATCCCGTGTATAGCGTGGTTTCTGGATGGAAATTTAAAAAAAAATGATGACTGTGTGACTGTTCTACAAGGATTATTCCGTAATCAGTTCAATATTCCACGATATGGAAGAATGGAAGGGTGCCGTCCGCTCATGCAATTATGTCGTGGGTGAAAAAGTTAGATTCCAAATTACTTAACTTAAAGCATAGAGGAGCTACAAGGTCAGTACGATCAGAGGAAAACATTGAAAGAGTTAGAGTAGCACGTAGTCCACGCCGTTCTTCAATTAAACATGCATCCTCACTGGACTTTAGTAACACAGCGTTATAACGAATTTTGCATCAAGACTTATCTTTTCACCCTTACAAAATTTAAGTAGTCCAGGTTTCAACTCCTGGCTCTATGCTAGGATTTTCTTTGTTCGGGACTTTATTCACCGCTTGTTAATGTGAGATGAAGCACATTTTCATTTCAATGGATATGTAAACAAACAAAATGGTCGATATTGGAATGATGAAAACCCAGGTGAATTGCCACTTTCCTCACCACACTTTCATCACCTGGCATTATTGGGCCATATTTTCCAAGACCATAGAGGAAACGCCACAACTGTGAATGCTAACCGCTATGTTTCCAGAAAATAACTTTTTCCAGGAGGATGGTGTCACGATTTATATTGCCTCTGTTTCTATGGCTGCTTTAAGAGAACTCTTCCCGGACGGACTGATATCCAAACATGACGATATCTGGTGGCCTACAAAATTCCCAGATTTGTCCGCCTGCGACTTTTTTCTTTCGGGATTTCTGAAGAGCAGGTTGTACATTTGTATACCGTAAACCATGCCGGAATTAAAAACGAATATCCGACAAGACACTGGCCGGAATCAACCTGACCTGCATCGTCGAGTGATGGAAAATTGTAGATCCAGATTAGAAAAATGTTTCAAGAATATATTTTTAAAAAGTAAAATGGCATACTTTACTCATCTAAAATATGTAAAAAATAAACTGATAATAATTCATAATTAATGTTACCTGTTAAAATATTCAATTTGTAATCCATTTGTGAGTTATACAGTTTCCTGAAAAGGCATCCAGACACCGCCTAGAACAAACAGCACCCAGAATAGGCAGGGCCTAGAACAGAAGGCTAGGGGGTGTGACATACGTGATTTTTTTTCCAAAAAGTGTGATGATTCTATGTTTTACATTTTATTTATTTATTGAAATTAAGTTAAATGTCTAATAGGAAGGAAAATTGGATATATATATATATATATATATATATATATATATATATACATATATATATATATATATATATATATATATATATATATATATATATATATATATATATATATATATTGTTTTTAGAAAAATGTTATTTTTCTAACTATATACATTTTATGTCTCTTTAGTTTCTCGTCGACGATAAATTTGACGGTAGTAACTAGTTATGATGAAAAAGTGAAACATATTATGTGTAAACCCACATAGAATTTCTTTTTAATATTTCCCCGGGTATGCCGGCAGCGATGATAAAGTGGAATTCATGCGCCCCGAGAAAATTGTTTTGCCCGATTCGCCGTAAATTCTTGTTGCTCGATTTATCTTTAAACAAATACCTTCAAAGCAAACAATAATTTATAGATCCACGCAATCTCTAAATACATCGCATATAAATATTTTGTGTTTGGTTAAATATTTTTATTATTATATAAATATTATTATTATTAACAACTATCATTTGAAATAATTTAAGGTAAATTCCAGTCTAAATTTTGTCGATTTGCTTTAGACTTATATTCCTCGAGCAACTTTTAATTATATAGATCTAATACACATATTTGTAGAATGATAGACGCACCTGAATCATATAACAATAGAGGAGAATGATGCCTCTCGAGAGTATTAATATTAATAAAAATTGATCTCTCTCCCTATCATCTCTAACACTTCATGGTTCACATCTAGAACCTCTGTTAATGATGTTGTTCATTAATATAAACTTAGTATACCTGATTATACTGATTATACAACAAGGCAGTAGAAACTGCATAGATAATACTGGACTAAAAACTAGACAAATAAGACTATGCAAGGAAAACTAGATAAATAAAATGAGTTTTTTGCTAGTTCTCTTCCTTTGAAACACATCGTTTCAAAGAAGTGTAAGTGTTTTCCATTTTATAATTCATAAGATAATAGCTGCACTGATGAGAAATAGATCTCGAAACGCGTCTGCAGATGGCTATTCACGTTGGGTTAAAGATAAAGATCCGATCTTAAAAAATAATGTTCTTTATCTAATGTCTTGTTTTAGTGTCACGGAAGTGAACTGAGTCCTAGTAAATAATTCAAATATCTGTTGTCTTTCAACATGAGATTTGTTTTATAGTCTTAAAAAGACTTAAGAATATTATAGAGATTCGGAAGGGTTGAATATTTTTATATATTCAAGCTTCCACATGTTCCGCTATAATAAGTTGGTATGATTGTATCTGTAATTGGTTTAGTTTCACAATATATTCAATTCAAATAAATCAATAACTGAAACTAAGTTCATGTCTTTTCAAACACATGTCAAAACATAACCTATTTTCGACAGCCCTACACATGGTATCAAACTAATACAAGTGTTTTCCATTTTGTAATTAATAGGATCAAAGCTGTACTGATGAGAGATGGATATCGAAACGCGTCTGTAGATGGCTATTCACTTTAGGTTAAAGAAAGAGATCTGATCTTAAAAACAATGTTATTTATCTAGTGTCTTGGTTTAGTGTCACGGAAGTAAACTGAGTCCTAGTAAATAACACAAATATCTGTTGTCTTTCAACATGAGATTTGTTTTATAGTCTTAAAAAGACTTAAGAATATTATAGAGATTCTGAAAAGTTGAAATTTTTTATATATTCAAGCTGTGTTCCTCTGTAATAAGTTGGTATGATTGTATCTGTAATTAGTTTAGTTTCACCCTATATTCATAGATAATTTATAAGTACACTTTGGTTTCCTGCACTTTCATAACACGAGAGACCATGTGAGTTGCTAAACAAACTATAACCTGATAAATATTATTAATAATGAACATCCATGGACGCGTTTCTGCCTTTTGGTCTCATCAGTATGTATTTATCAAGTAATCTCAAATTAAATATAAATTAAATAGTATAGTCAATAGTATATTACTATTAGTAATTCAATAGTAATAGTATTTAAACTAAATATTTAAAAAAATAGTAGTAAACTACGACTTACTCAGTGTACTGGTCGAAGGGAAATTGTAATATTTGACATTACCATATTTATATAGACCCAGGAAAAGACATTTTTAGACCACGTGCTTGCTGTACTAGCGGATAGTATAACATTGGGTGAAAGTACATATTGGGATAAATCCATACTGATGAAGCCAAAAGACAGAAACGCGTCTATGGATATTCATTATCATTATTATTTATCAGGTTAAAGTGTTTTTAGTAATCCACATCGTCTCTCATGGCACGAATGTGCAGGAAACCAAATTGTACTTATAATTATATTTATTTATTTTATAAGTCATGAGTGAGAACGTAGTAATTTCTTAATTCCTTTATTGTTTTATATTTGGTTTATACTTATGTTATGTATGGTTTAACAACGAATTCCATGAAATATTCATATAGAAACAATATTATAAGTTGTTATGCAATGTTGAAAACTGCTGGCAAAAAAATATGTAAAACTAATGAGATTTTATGCAAAGCTCAGCCTATTATTTTAATAAGAATAATGCTTTATCCGGTTGATGACAAAAAATATATCTGCTTTCATCCGGTTTAAAACTATCCAAACAAAATCCATTAATATATGAGGACGACTGCGGTAGATCTCCTTGAAAACATTTCATTTCTCACCGCAAATTCTTTGTCGCGTGCGTTTCATAAAAGCAAGACACGCTTAGAGTTATTCGGCCGCTAACAGGGTCTTTAGTATTTGCGAAGTCGGCAAAGTGGAATCCAATTTATAAGAATATCTAGTGTTGC
Source organism: Phosphuga atrata (assembly GCA_944588485.1). Classification (NCBI taxonomy): domain Eukaryota; kingdom Metazoa; phylum Arthropoda; class Insecta; order Coleoptera; family Silphidae; genus Phosphuga; species Phosphuga atrata. The sequence continues at coordinate 70,935,166 of OX155893.1, read as the reverse complement.
TTTCCCCAACCCCACATTGTTCAACTGAGACACAATAGTCCAAAGAACGCTTCCGGACTGATACAAATATTGTTATACATCAAACTCAAACAGATTGACTAATAGATTTGATTATTCGAGATTGAAATAATTTATTAGACAATCATGGAAAGTTTATTGGTTTGTCGAATCGGATATTTGTTCCACATTATTAATTGTAAGCTTACATCCAATTTATTTGTAAAAAAAAAAGACAAATAACTTTTTCGGAAACTAAACGCATTAACTAAAGTTAATGCGTTAAATATAATAGTAGAATCTGCAGCTAGAGCGTACTCTAAACTCTGTAAATAACTTCGTTTCGTCATGTAGCTGGCTATTAAATATTAAAAGTCCAAAATATAATTTGTATTCGTTGTTGCGTTTGTAATTTACTTGCAATTAAATTACAGAACATATATATATATATATATATATATATATATATATATATATATATATATATATATATATATATATTTTAATTTGCTTCGATCGGAGAAATTGCTTTTCACGAAGTTAATTAGAAAAGTCCTATTGTATTGTTATGGCTTCAAAGTTTTGATCGTTTCCAGAATTTTTAAACAGCTAATTATATTACAGATTGATTGTTAGAACGTGAGATATTTAATATGCAAGCAATTTACAATAGTCTAAAAATTGAAGCAATAGCGAATGTTGTTCAATCCAATTTTAAAAATTACTAATACAAAGTCTGCCTATTTAAAGCCTAAGTAAAATTGGATTTTAATTGTCAATCTTACAATTTATTTATTTTGATTTGTCTGAATATATTAGCGTCTGCAGTCTAGAATTTCTAGACTCGCTCAGTCTTGTTAATTTCTTTATCTTGGTTTTCTTCGTTGCGTCTTGATCATATGTTTGTAGTACTATTTATCTAGAGAAGTTGACCCGTTTTCTCTGTGTGCAAGATTATCTAAAGTTGCTTAGTTCCTATCTTCGTAGTCTGTCTCTTCTTCTGCTCGTCCTGTGTGCTCGATCAGATTTTTATTCTGTTTAATTTAATTACAATTTATATAATATATTTAAATAATAAACTTTTCAACCCTCGGTTTTATTGTATTTACGAGACAATTCACAAAGAAGAATAAATTGTATATAATTTCAAAGTTCAAACGAGTCGCGAAAATTTATTTTTACAGCTTGCTGCAGGAAGTTGTATATATATATATATATATATATATATATATGTATATATATATATATATATATATATATATATATGTATATATATATATATATATATATATATATATATATATATATATATATATATATAACCACGTTCAGTGTGAAAATATGACAAAGGCAAAATAGCTATGGAAGTTTGAAAAAAGTATTCTGTTTGAATTCCATTAGCTCATTCTACAAAGGACATTTAAAACTTTTTATTTAACTTGCAAAACCTTGAAATCTTTTAAATGTACTCAATTTCCGAATCAATATTTATTATGCAATTTAGTCTTGGACCATGAAACTTCATAAAGTCTCTCGGTAATGTGGATAAGCTATTTATGTTATGGAACTTTCTAACAATAAGTTTATGTCATCAAAAGGTGGTATAAGTATTCACAATGACAAATTAGAATGTATTTATAAAAAATAGTAGGCACCGAAAATGAAATTATAAATTGAATAATCTTGTATATTTAAACTACATATATATATATATATATATATATATATATATATATATATATATATATATATATATATATATACATATATATATATATATATATATATATATATATATATATATATATATATATATATATATATATATATATATATATATATATATTATATGTTGACATAATACGGTACAATGTAATTAACAGCTAGATTGCATAATGGCTACAAGATATTACAATAATTTAGTCATGTCTGACCAGTCTGTATATCTAGTCTTATCTATTTAGTCTTGACAAATTTAGAAAATGTATTTTATTGGTTTCACCTATTTCTTATTCGATTTAATTTATTTGACTATTCTTTCTATTTTTGAAAGCTATAAAATTTTAATAATTTTTTTTATCCAATTTTAAAGGCTTGTGTGTTTTTTTTGCCACAACCTTAAAAGTATACAGCAATTGAATAATTATTTAAGAAGTTTGAAATTATGTTAATAATTTCTATCTTTTACTTTATTTTATTAAAAATTATTAATATATATATAATATTAAAAGTCTCGTTGTCTACTTTTGCAACTTTTCACCTGACGCACAGTGGTTCAAAAACCAACTTGTGGATAAAAGCACCCTTTAATTCGCAGAATGTAATTATCACTATTCACAGGAAACACTTAGGTATAGGCAATTCCAGATTTTTTTCCTAAATACTTCTTAATGGCAAGCCATAAAAAATATATAAATATATTCAGCCTTTCCGGAGCTCTATAACAATTATTGAGACTTTTTAGGACAACCAAAACTAATAGCACATGAAATTTGTCTTCTTCTATAATCAGTCTTCTTTCGTGGCACTCAACAAAAACCATAAAAACAACATTGTTTTTCAGCTCATGTCTTCCCGATACCTTAAGTGGATAGCCATTTGTGGACGCGTTTCGAGATTTATCTCTCTTCAGCACAGCTTTGCTTCCATGAACAATAATTTGTAAACCACTCACTTGAAAACCCATGTGGTGTTTAGGGTTAGATGTTTATAATTTTGACATTTTGTGAGAGAGACATGAACTTAGCAGGTTATTGATTGAACTGATAAGATAGGTTAAATGTAATATAAACCATTTTTTCTCTTAATTGTTTCTTAAAGTACTCAGATTTGTGCCTCCAACTTTGCCAGCAAAAAAAGTAACTTTCCCCCTCGTCGCCCCCTCTAGAATTGATATATAATATAGTTGCATTCATCTACTTTATTATGATATAAAACTGGCCTGCGACGATTGGCGATAATCTAGTATTCGTCATACCGAAAATAGATTTATTTGAAGAATGGCTGAAACATGGAAAGGAAACAAGAAATGAAGCTTTGTTTCTATTTATCAGTACAAGACAGGATATTAGGGATGCAAATGAACAATCTTCTGATGTTATCATTTTGCGATTTTCGTCAAAAATTCTTGAAAAGTGGATGAAACTGGCAATATAGTCTGGCAGAATCTTCGACCTCGAGAATTTTCTACAATGCATTGTCGTCCAATAAAGTTTATATTTTCCAAAGAAACTAAAGGTTTTACTGTGGATGACAATAACAATGTTTTGGAAGAGATACATAATTTATTGCCGACAATATGCAAAGTAAAAGAAGGTAAGGTTTCGGTCATGCATGAAATGCTACTGACCATGATTGATAGGAAAGTCTGTAATGAGTTGAGCAAAACTTCCTCATCACTGAAGTGCTTCATATGTGAGGCAATCCCAATAATGATGAATGACGAATCAAGGGAGTTTGTAGCCAACAAAGACAATCTTTATTTTGGTTTATCTACATTGCATAGCTAGATTAAGTGCTTTGAATTTTTGCTTGATATTAGCTATTGTCTTGATATTAAGAAATGGCAAATTAGATCGGTATCTGAAAATGTTAGTATGAATCAACGTTCTGACGAAATAAAAATGCGTTTTAAAGCCGAAATGGGGCTAATTGTAGATAATTCAAAACCAGGGTTTGGCAATACATATGATGGAAATACTGCTCCAATTTTTTTTGAAAATCCAGAACTAAGTGCTGATATTAGAGGACTAGATATTACATTAATATAATAATAATAATCCTTTATTGGCATAAATGTAAATACACGACCGTTCGTACATTAGTGTTGTGACAAGTATAGAACAAAAAATAAAAACAAAGAAAACAAAAAAAAAAACAAAAAAAAAAGACACCAGGATGAAACGGAAAATAAAAATATTCAAATTAATACAGCAAAAAATAAACAGTTCAAAAGTTCTTAGATCAAAAAAAAAAAAAAAAAAAAAACAAAACAAATAAAAAGGAAGCCTTTAACCCTGTCCTTTGCACTTCAATATTTTTTTCATGTACACAAAACCGGAGCCACTCTCATCCATAACCTTCTTCCAGTTTTTCGCCACTGACTTTTCCTCTTCGCTCCATTCACATTTCTTACAGCTTAACACCCAATGTTCCCAGAGCTCCTCCCCTTCTCCACATACTCGACAAGTCCTATCTGTTGCAGCCATCCAATATCTTCTACCCCTTTCCTGACTACCGCACCTAAACCGGGCAATCGCTACCTGTGGGGCTTTAGGATTAACTAGATACTCTGGACACCTGCCAAAAACTTGGATTTTGCTGTAGTCTCTATTATAGGTACTCTCACCTATGTGTCTTTGTCTCTCTTGCAGCTCTATCTCCAGTAGTCTATCTGCCAGAATCCTTTCCACTAACATTCCCTCATTCATCATTCTCTCGATCTCTTCTTGGTTCCATCCCCCTCTTTCATACATACGCTTGCGCAGACATCTCCATTTTGTTTCCTTATTACTCCCTTTACCCTCCTTTCTTACCGCTTTCAAAACGTCTTTCACTATTCTTTCTTCTCCCGCACTATTCACTTTCCTTTCAAATTTAGCCACTCTCATAACCGCGGTGTTTGCCACCTTGTTAGAATTTGCTTCTTGTTGAACGATGTACCAGGGGGTGGACTTTTCTAGCTGCAGGGCCCTCTTTATGAACTGTAACTGCACTCTCTCTATGTCGTTTTCCTCTTTCACACCCCAAATTTCTGCCCCATACATCATAATACTACGTACGCACGCCTTCCATACAATCATTTTCGCCCTAAAATTTTCCCTCAAGTATACTCTCCATGTATCCCAGAGCCTGTTAGCAGCCACCCACGCTTTTTTTACTATATACTTGATATGTGCAGCGCACGACCCATTTTGTTGGAACATAAAGCCTAGGTATTTAAAACTGCTAACTTGTTCTATCTCACTCGCTTCCCATTCAAAACTCTCTTTCCTTGATCCCTTTCTCTTCCGAAACAGCATCCACTTTGTTTTCAGCACATTTACCTTTAACATTCGTTTTTTAAAAAACTTTTCCATTCGTACCAACACCTCTTTCATTTCCACTTTCGAACTTGCTAAGACAACGACGTCGTCCGCATAAGCTAGACTCCAAATCTTTTTCGTCCCTATTACCACCCCTCCCGCTTGACCCAAGCTTAGCGTTCTCTCGAGGTCCGCAGTATATAGATTAAATAGTAGTGGACTTAACGGGCACCCTTGTTTTAACCCTTTCCTAACCTCAAATCTTTCAGATAGCCTTTCACCTATCTTCACTCTACACCATGTTCTCTCATATAGATGCTCAATGCTCTCCCTGATCTGTTGCGATATACCTTTCTCCCTCATATATTCCCACATTTTCTCTCTCACTACTGAGTCATATGCAGCTTTGAGGTCAACAAATACCGCGTACAATTTCCCCTTAGGTTTAGCTATTTCTCTTTGTATGATATAATTCAATATGTATATCTGTTCAGTTGTTCCGCGTCCTTTTCTGAAGCCAGCTTGTACCTCTGGGATTAGATTCCTTTTCTCTGCTTCTTCTTGTAACTTTTTTTCCAGTATCTTTGCATAGATCTTGTATGACGTGTCCATTAGAGTTATCCCCCTATAGCTTCCTAGTTCCTCCTTGTTACCTTGCTTAAAAACTGGTACAATAATTCCTTCCCTCCAACTGTCCGTAATTTGTTTGCTACCTTTGAAAAAGCTGTTAAGTTCACCACGAAGTCTCTCCTTCACAATTGGTGTGGCTAGACACCACGCCTCACTTGGCACCGAGTCTGGGCCTGGAGCTTTCTTTCTTTTGAGTGCTGACATAACCGTTTCAACCTCTTCCTCTGTAATCTCTTGTGATTGCGATTCCACTGGTCTAAAATCTCTCCATCTTTGCTCCCTAGTTTCTGTCTCTCCGGCCAGCAACTCACAGAAGTGATTTTTCCACCTTTCTGAGCTAATTACTGATGAGATCTCTCTTTTTGGTTTCCTTGCAGCAATCAGTTTCCAAATATCCGACTCTCTGCTCAGCTGGCTGATTTTCTTTATTTGGCATTCCTCCCACTCTCGTTTCTTTCTCGTCTCTGCTTCTTTCATTTCTTTATTCTGTCTTTTGAGCTTTTCGAGTGTTGTTCTTCCTTCTCTCCAGGCTCTAAATTCGGCTCTAGTTCTTTTCTTTATACCTATTAGTTCCTCGTCTATCCAAGCATTTCCGCAATTTTTCTTTGGGTGTGATATTTTAACAATTAGTGCTTTCTTTATCATAGCAGTGAGTTTCGGTAGTTCCGCATATTCCACTCCATCCATTTTGTCTAAGTTTTCCTGGTATCGCGCAATAGCCGACTCATTCCACATCACCGTTTGTTTAACCACACCCTTGCTTTCCCCCCAGCTGTCTATCTCACCATACAGGGTAATTTCTAATGGTAGATGGTCCGATTCCAGCCTTTCTCCTATTTTGAAAACATCGATACATCTTATGGCGTCTTCGTTGGCGATCCCGAAGTCAATTACCGAGGTACCGCCTCCACCAATATACGTTAACTCCCCTTTCCAATCGCCATTTGTGCACCCATTTAGCACATACCAGTTATGGTTCTCAACCCAGTCTAACCATTTTTTTCCCTCCTTGTTAACTGTTTTGTCTTTCGAAAGTCTAGCTATTTCCACCCCTTCTGCATCGAGACTTCCAGCTTGGAGTTCACCGATCCTCACATTCCAGTCTCCGATGATCAGTACTTTCTCTCCTGAATCCCTTGCCAGGCTTTTCTCAATGTATTTCATAATGCTCTCTAGATTGTTGTTGTTGTAGACAGTAATTACTCTCCACTTATCTTCGCCTACTCGTACTGCTCTTTCTTGTACCCCTTCGATGTTCTCCATATCCATATTGTATTCTTTCTCCGCTACAAGCTTTATACCGGTAATTATCCCTCCCTTTGCTCTTCCCCTGTTGGAGATCCTCTTTGCAGATTGACATTTCCATCTGTATTCCGCTGGCAGTAGGTTTCTTACTTCGTTCCAGTCCTTTTCTTCAACCCATGTTTCCGTTAACCCTATCACGTGGAATTTCTGTAAGTATTGCTTAATAGATTTGCACTCCTCTCCTTTTAATCTTTTCTTTAGCCCTGCTATATTCCATGCTATTATTTTAAAGTTTTCCCTTCCCCCTTTATGCTCCCCCGTACTTCCTTTAATGCTTAGTGAAAAAACAGCTCTTCCAGCGAACTTGTTACTGGGTTATACCTGTGCCATTTGTTATCTATGAGGATCTTATTGTAGGCGACTTTTACTACCTTGCCTGCTTTCCTAAGATCAACTGCTTTTTGTCTTAAGATTGTTTGCATTTCTCTTTCCTTTTTTGTTAGATCATCATCGATATATATATTAGTCCCCTGCAGTTTATGTTTCATTTTCATTAATTGTTTCTTTTCTTCCCATTTTTCGAACTTGACAATGATTGCTCTATCCCTTCCACCTATCTCCTTCCCCATTCTAAACATTTCCCTATATGTTGGGACTACATTAAGCTTCTCGGTAATTAAGCTTTTGACTTCATCTTCCCATTTATCACCTTCTTTGATTCCCTTAATTACTATATTGTTTTTTCTTTCCCTTTTATCCTTGTCCTCTTCGGCTTTGTCGATTTTCTCCATGGTTTTCTGCAACTCTACACCTTTTATCTCCCATGCGGCTTTATCCTCCTTAGCTTGGTTTTTAATGTATACCAGCTCCTCTTCGATTTTATTCATCCGCTCTTTAGTTTTCTCATTTTCCATTTTCATTTCATTTAGTTTTTCCATCACTTCCTTTTTCCATTTGTTATTTTCCGTCCTCTCCTCCTTTAGGCTCTCGTTTACAGCTTCTAGTTGTTTTCTCACCGCGTTCAATTCCTGAAAAATATCCTCCATCGTTGAACGTTGAGACAGACTGTTAATTGGGCTGTCCTCCTTTTTTCTTTTTGATCGCGGCGAATGAGCTACATGTTTTTTGCCCATAAATGGGTTGCGCTCCCGACTTTCACTATCAGACGACATGACTTTATCTTTATACCCCCTACTCTCTGTGTTGATTAGCGGCGCACAGATTCAAAACACTCTACGTTTTACATTAATATCAAAAATTGGAATTTAGATCCTTTATCGTCAGGATTTGATATTAATATTGAGAAATTTCAGGCATTTGCAGTAGATACAAAGAAATTGTACATAAATCTCTATACATGATATTACATGCCTACTGTTCATAAAATACTTGTTCATAGGTCAGAAGTTCTACATCTGCTTTAATGCTTATCGCATTCCGATGGAGCTCAAGAAGCACGAAACAAAGACTGCAGAAGGTTTCGTCAATACAATACTTCGCTATTTATTTAACATGTTATTGATAACATCTGACCCTGTAATATCAAGCTTATTTGTCCCTTTAATGTCCCGCGAAAGAAAGCTTCAAAATTCCCTTCTGAAATCCTAGATTTATTAACACCCCCTACTATTACTGGAAAAGACTGATCAGATATTACTGATCACCATGATCCTGATCATGACTACTCTGCAGCAGATTCATCTGCAGAAAGTAATGAAGACGACTAATATGTAGCTTTACATAATTATATATTTTTTCAAATTCAAATTTTATTTAGTTTTTTTTGTATTTTTACAAATGCTTAATTATTGTTACTGTACAATTTAAATAAATATTTTTTTAAGTACGTTTTTACTTGTTTTTATTAAAAACCATAACAATTAATTCGATTACGGTCAGTACGATGCATATTAACACAATTTTGATCTCAGAAGGAACGAAAATAATTTTGTCTAGCTAAAAGAGCTGCGCGAACCACTGTGTGACGTATCATAAAGACGGATCTATATAGTTTTATTAATTTCTATTTCAGAATAAATAAAAATAGTATTAAAACTGTACACATTTAATTTCTCGTTTAAATATATCTCTGTTTTCTTCCTTATAGCGTGTAGTTCTCTAGTTCATTCTTTGATAAATGCTAGACCAGTTTAAAATAATAGAAATTCTCTGGACTGATTGTAGCGAGAGATTTTCGATTGAATGACACACCATTTTAAAGTAAATTAAATACTTCGGATTACCAAATTGTTGGGAATTGTAGTCTCTAATTGCAATTTTCCTCAATGCCTAAGAACAATGCGCCTCAATTTCTCCAACAAGTTCGACGTCCTTTCATTATAAAGTTTTCCGATTTCCAAATATTCCTTCTATATTTATAAACTTAGAATTATGTATTATAAACAATAAAGCACAAATTATAGATTTTCAGTGATTATGCATTTTCTTTAATTATTTGGATGCGTCCAATTCAATGTTTTCACATCATAACCATAAAAAGGCAATATAATACCAGAGAAGCCAAGACAATATTAACAACTTTATTTGTCCTAGATATCGGATTAGAACTCAGTCTAGAGCAGGGTTTAGAGCAATTTTTTTGTATCGATTTTTTATACGTTTTCAGATTTTTGATTGAATAAAAATGAAACAATAAATATTAATCACGAATTACAAACCACTTCTTTAATTATTGTTCTTATATATCTTTTAGGTATTAATAATAGATAGAAAGATTAATTACTACATATCTATTACAGTGAAACTTGTGTAAGACGGAACCCGTAAAAGACGGAAACCTTCATTAAACGGAACTTTCCCATTTAAAACAACCAGTGTAAAAACGGAAAATAATTCTTCCGTCTAAAGACGGAAACGGATTGTCATATTTAATGGTAGTGGTAAGCAATTCTCAATGCTGGGAGATTCTTCTACCAATAAGTAAGTGATGGGTGGGAGTTCTGGTAGTCTGATTGGTATTCTTGCGTCGGTATCATCTGATCAAACGGATAACTTAATAAACGTTGCAAATCGCTTTCCCGACAGAATTTCCGAAAGGAGATTCTACTATAGATTCTACTATACAAACTATAGGGTTGCAAGGCTGGCAAAATGCCACGGGCCCCCGGGGCCGCGAGCTCAGATGTAGCTGTAGTAAAAAACCTAACATTTTTAACAAAATTTAGTAAAAATTATAATTTTTATATAAGTACTTAAGATCAATTAATGTCAGAAACAACTGCAGGCTATATACAAATTCAAATAAATTATTAATTCATAATAAAAAACGGATCAATTTTGGAACGCATCTATTGGTTGCTTCATTCTTGTCGCGGTACTTTGGTGGCGTAGGCTAGCTAGTGATGCTCGGGGAATCCCACATTTTGTTAAGCTGGACAGCTAGTGACACATGGTATTAGGGGAATCCCAGATTTGATTTTTTTATGTACGGAGGGCTGTACTACGCATTCTTCGTTTGTATGTTATGACAATTTGACAATCGGTCATTTGTGTCTTTGATTTTTCGTAGTTTTTGTTTTATTGAACTATGCAACTACAGGCAAAGGCAACTGTAAAAGTTAGGTATGAACATGTCTAGTACCAAAAAATATATGAGTATGAGCGAAAAACGAAAGAGAAAGAGGGAGTCTGAAATTACCTAAAATTAGTCAGTATTTTAAGAACTATGACTTTATTGCTGAAAAACACATAAACAGGGCCCCGAAAGTAAAGAATTGGAAGTAACTAAACGTAAAAGTATGAGTATGGCAATTGCAGCAGTCGATACAGATTCAGAACAAACACAACAAGGTACTAGCAGAAATCAAAGTGAATCAAGTTTTAGTATGAACAATAGTGCATCTTCACAATATATTACTGATAAGGGTAATTTTAAAGAAATTTTAAACGAAGTGAAACGCTTCTTGGTCGAAAACTTTCTTTACAAGAATGTGAATTGTTTCCAAGTCTAGTGTGAAACTTGAACGTACAAGGGTATTCTATTCCTTAATACTTCAAAAGGCGTATTGTGAACCATGTTGGTTACTCGCAAATTGTACAATTAAAAAAACACAAAATGTTTGGATCGAAAGCTATGGTGACTGGAAACATATTGTACAAGCCATAAAAGACACGAGTCATCGAAAATTCATCTGCATTCTTGTTTTACGTATCAACAATGGCGGCTGCATGGAACACTAGATGAAGAGCAAAAATCCATAATCAAGACAGAAAATCCGTTTGGCTATTTACAGATAAAATACTTAAGGCCAAAAATACAAATTGAGCTCATTTCCATTGTAGTTCTGAAAGTAGAAAATCACTATAAATGAAACGCCGCATCATTTTACTCTATCATATTCGATACAACTCAGGATATTTCAAAAACAGATCAGATGTGTGAACTTTACCGTTATTGTATTATCGAGAAGGCGATAGTGGAATCCCAAAGGCGCTCATCATTAAAGAGTCATTTTTAGGATTTCATGTTATGGACAAACTGCCTTAGCAATTTCTAACCAAATTTTTAAATCAATAAATAGCAAAAATATACCTCTAAATAAATGTAGAGGACAAGGATATGATGGAGCTAACAAACTGAAAGACATGTTGGAGTTCAAACACTCATAAAAGATATAGAGCCTAATGCGGTATTTGTTCACTGTACTCTGCCTATAATTGAAATCTAGTACTTAATGATGCAGTAAGAGAGGTTATTGATATGCAACATTTCTTTACAACTGTTTTGCAACAGTTCAACAAATTTATATTTTTTTTTACTAATGCATTAAAAGTTTATATGGCGCACGTTTTTTAGTGCGAAAAATGCCTTTTGGTTGTATTTCCACGTAACTTCGGTAACGCACGCAAATATTCAATATTGTTAGGTTACATTAAAAAAAAAAAAATACAATGAAAGTGACAGAAATTTCTTTCCTTACAAAATAATAATAAAAAATAAAGAAAACGTTTTAAAAGGAGTGGAAATTATATGGTGATACCGGTGACTGAGGAGAGTTCTTATGACGAATCCACACCACCGGAGACAATTGAAAAAGCAAATTCTTCATTTCTGATTCTATTTTTTTTGGATGGCACCTGGATCCCAAACTTGTAAGATACATCCCCTCGCATGAGTAATAAAAAATATTGTTTGCAACACGGGCGGTATTGTCAATTGCCTCCTCGAGCGAATGTGCGCACTTACTTCGTTCGTGCGCCCAATTTCGCTCTTGTGTCAAATTGACAACCTACCACCCTAGTTACAAAATATACAATTTTGGCATAGTATCAAAAGTTGAAATATCTTGTCAAGTTTTATATCTGATAAAGAAAGGGAGTCTTCAACTTCGATAACATAAAAAAACATTAAACTCTACTAGACAGGCAGCACGTTATGATGCCATTTTTGCTTTAAACGTTCAGTTTGTTGAAGTCATACAGGAGAAAGCGCTAGCAAAATTCTATTAAATTGTAAACCAGATGAAAGAAATGCAGCTATTTCATTTCAGTAGAAGTTCGAGAACTACAATTTTATTATATAATTAGTTTTTCATTGCAAAATTCTAGGTCTCCAGTATCCGGAAAGTTTTTTCAAAGTGAACATATGTTATGGAGTATTCGACATCATTATTAATCAACTGAAATCGCGTTTCCTTCCAATGAATGAAATTATTTAAAATTTCAGTGTTTTGCAACACATATCTGAACCATTTTCCAGGGAAATTCTCAGCTTTTAGTCCACCTTTAGGTACGAAGCAGAAAAGTCAACGTGAATTAGAGAACTTGCTGAATAAGAAAGAATCATTTAATGTCATGTAGCTTTCCTAAAGTATTTACTGCATCAATGTTATTTGTTACAATTCCTGTAACTACATCTGGTGCTGAAAGATTTTCGAAAATAATATTAATAAAAACCTATTTAAGGAACTCTATGGGACAAGCCAGGCTACGTAACTTGGCTATTCTGTCTATTGAAAATTCTAGGGCTCGATCTTTAAACTTTGATAGAGTTAATTAAACTTTTGCGGAACAGAAAGCTCGGAGAAAAGAATTTTATTAATAAATATATTGTTAAGGTTAAATTGTTATTTTTTTATAAATATGTAATATCTACACTTTTGAAAATTCAATTTATTATGTTTTTAACTAAAATGCACACAATATTATTAATACTGTTGGGTAACTACTTCAGTGACTTATTAAAATTAAATTACAACGTGACGATTTTTACTGGGAATCCATCGAATGAATTTGCCATTTAACAAATCTTTATATAATTCAAAAACGTTTAAGACGTTTTTTTATTTTTGCAACAAGATGTGTAAAATTATTATCTTATTAAGAAGACATTATCTTAAATAAAAATATAAAATTACTCAACTCAAAAGTAAAACAACTATAAAAGCAATGCAACAACAATATGATTGCGGAAAAAAACAAATTTATAAATTTTTTAAAGCAACAGAAACTATTCAAAATTGTATTTTTAATTTATGAGAGATTTTCGTCTTCCAAGCGCAAAGAAAGCAAAAATAAATTCAGCGCAATTAATCAACGGTTGTTTGATTGGTTTTGTTTAGCTAGGGCAAAAAATATTCCAATTTCAGGCCCACTTCTTAAAGCGCATGCTAAAATTTTAGCGTATTATTTGAATATTTCAGAATTTCAAATATCCAACGGTTGGCTTGATATTAATAGTTTTAAGCAAAGTATGGGATTAAATTTGGCACAGTTTCTGGTGACGCCGCGGATGTCTGTCAGCAGACAGATGAGGATTACATAAAAAGAATCGTAATAGAAATTGAGGGATATGAGCCTAAGGACATAGCAATAGGAGATGAAGCAACGCTTTTTTTTTGTTCCTTAACAAATATAACTTTTGCACTAAAAAATGAGAAATGTATCCTTGGTAAGCAATCAAAAGAACAAGTCACGTTATTTCTTTGTTCTTTTGCTGATGGAAAATCCCTTGGTTATTGGCAACTCTTTAAAACCTATTCTTGATGCCTTATATTGGATCAAATGTGCTGATTCTTCAGTTTAATGCGTCGCTAATTGCTTTAGAAAATCTGGTTTTCCAATAGATGTTTTCTTTTAATCATTTATTGTGTATTTCAGTTACATAGTATAAAAAAAGAAGTTTATAATACTATTCAATACAGAAATACACAAATGGACATGTTTAAGGTATCATAAGGAATTCGTCATGCCCAAAATAAAAAACATGTAAAATACAAGAAAATATCAAAGTACATACAAATTATAATAATACATAATTATATTTTTAATAGTACAAATGTAGTTAGTAGTGATCATGTATGTGATTATAAGTTACACATAATTGGGTTAAATTATTTCATTTTAGAAAATTGTGGAATATATTTACATAAAAGCAGAGAAAAAAAAAGGAAAAATCAAAGGGAGGTAATGAATTCTAAACATCGTTGTTTAACTGTATTTATCTTACAATTAGCAGTTTTGAGCTCCGCGGGTAATAAATGAATAGTTTTTGCAATTTGGTAGGAATATGCAGATGTGTAGCTTGCTGTTTTGTGCTTGGGTATTGATAACATACCCCTGCTGCGAATGTTAATATTGTGTACGTCTGTTCTAAATCTGATCTTGTACAAATAGATTGGCACCTTGCTCTCCAAAATTTTCTTAAAAAGGCAGGTCTTGTGATACTCACGGATTTTATCGATTTGTATCCATGTGCTAAGTATATTGTTAACGATATATTGCCCTGATCTTAGGCCATGGACGAAACGAATATAACGATTTTGGAGCCAGTGCTTCTATGTGGGAAGTTAATGAAGCTACCATATAGTGTTTCCGCATATGTCACGCTAGACAAAACATGTGCTGTTATAACTCGTTTCTTAGTTTTGTATTCAGTAGATGTCTGGGGGGTTAAATTACACGTAACTTTCCGTAGACATTCTTTAGAAGTTAGCTAATATGTTCTCGAAAAGAGCGTTTTTCATCAAGTATAACCCCAAGACTTTTATCCTTATTGTTTATTTTTAGTTCTTCCCCATTTATAGATAGTTTTAATTTGCATTTTAGATCTTGCTGGCGTTTCTTTGGGGCGAAGATTATGACCCTGGCCTTATTGGGATTAATAATGAGGGAGTGGTCTGTAGCGTATTTTGAGTTATTTTGGAGGTCGTAGTTAATCCTTACCTCGGCAAGTTGCCAGTTATTTGGAGAAAATGTGTGGAGGACCTGCGTATCATCTGCATACTGATATTGGTTGCTATATTTGTATGTATCGAACCCTGCGGAACACCAACATTAAACTCCCTGTAGTTAGAGAGCTTTTCATTTAGAAGTACGTGCTGACCACGTCCGTCAAAATAATAATGACATAATGAGTGTAATTGCATGTTGTGATAGTCCAATAGAGTGCATTATTGCCAGAAGGATTTTATGTGACACCGTATCGAAGGCTTTGCTAAAATATAACAGTATGAGCGCTGTAGCCCTGTTGTTATCAAGGCGCTTTAAGATTTCGTCAGTGATGTCAAGCAGCACAGTGACAGAGCTATGTCCTTTGCGGTATCCAGATATTGTGTAGATGGCAGTATGGTGTTGCTCTCCATATAGCTGGCTCGTTGAGCTGCCACGATTCTTTGAATAATGTTGGTAAAATGGATAATGGCCTTATGTCGCTGCAGTTCTTTAGCTTGCTGGTCTTGGCAAGCTGGCTGTATAATGGCCGTTTTCCATGGCGATGGAAAAACCGATTCTATCAAACACGTGTTAACGATATGTGTTATGTTGGGTTGCACTTCAGGTAAACATAGGTTGAGCATATTTATATATATTCCATCGCTACCATGTCCTTTGAATTAATATTCTTTAAAATCTTAATAACGACAGATTCGTCAACCGGGGTAAGGTAAAGTTTTTCCTTGTATGGTTTCATATATGAATATTTGTAAGTGAAGTATTCGTTATCGTCGATTTCCTGTAATGAAGTGTGGATAGAAAAGAAAGTTGTTGAGGTCGTCGGGGTCAGTTAATGTCATAGGCGATGAGGGCTGGGTGTTACGTTGCGTATATGCATATCATTAAGAATGTTCCATAGAAGCTTCTGATCTTTATCATTATGAAGTGAATTAATATATGCTTTTTTTCGCGTCTAATAGAGGCTTGAGCGAATATTCTCAGCTCTTTATAGTGTCTTACAGCCGCGATAGTTTCGGAAGATAATTATATTATAATTTCGGAAGATAATGAATATTTCTAGCGAGCTTATTTCTATCTTTGCTATTAGAGACGAATATGGAAAATATTCAGATTATTATAGAACATAGATAGTGAAACAATGACTGGGGATGACGAAGAGTTACGTTATATTTTAAATGGTGAAGGACATAAAGCTCAACAAGGAAGTGTTAATATAGAAGGTAAATACGGGTTTCAAGATGAGAATCTAACTGAAAAACAAGCTTTTGATGCGGCTGTAAGCTCTAGAAAATGTTCTTATTCTAACGGGAGATGAGGAGATGGTTGAAACTACCATATCTATAGAATCAAAAATGATGCATTAAGCATTGTATTCCAAAAATCTAAACAATCAGTAATTAGAAACTATGTAATAAGACCATAAAGTATATATTTAAAAATAATATTTTCTATACATACGTACAATAATTACTTATAAAATTTTTGAAATGTGCTAATGTATAAATCTTATTTTTTATCTTTTTTTGTCCTTTAGTCTGAATTAGTATGCTAATTTTGTTATTTTAAATTAATAACTAAATTCTAATAAACTATTTGTATTACATACATATCCATACACTAAAAATTAGGGAAAAAAGAAACAAAATTATTAACCCGTCCAAGACGGAAACCTGCTTAAGACGTAAATATTTCCCAGTTCCTTGAGGTTGCCTCTTTTGACCAAACATATGTAACAATTGCATATGTGACAATTTGACCAAACATATGTAACAATTACGTAAATTGCTTACATCTGCAAAAACAATATAACAATATATAACAATATTTAAAGTGAGTTACATGTAGATACTTAGCTAAAATTGGATTAAATTATCTACAAAATAAGATATTACCTATAATTTCTTCTAAATGGACGTGAAAGGACATGAAACAAAAATGGTTCTTCGCACAAACAGTAAATTCACTGACATGTTGTCAATTTATATGGAAGTACTCCAGAAATCTGCTGCTGCAAGTCGATTCTACACTGAGCGGTGAACCTAACAGGTCAACACCTATTCCACAAAAATTTATCGCTCTTGTAATCTGTGCACGAGTAATTGGTGTACTGCAAATACATCAAGGTCGGATAGTGGTCCTGACCGACGCCAACGAATTTTTTATGCCAAGAAGAAAACTTAAATCTTGTAGGAGAAGATCCTTCTAGTAGTACTCGACAAATGACTTGCCAAGTAAATGTCTTAAATCGACTTGTCTGGCGAACATTGCGCGAAAGTCAACAACAGGCTTTACAACTTGAAAATCATCCTTCATATTTACAATTTTCCCGATGGTTTCTACAAAAATATGCTGAAATTCCAAACTTTTCTTCCAATATATTGGCGACTGATAAAGCAACGTTTACACGAAACAGCATAAATAAGTCATAATAGTCATATTTGGGCTGTCGAATATCCAAATGCTGTTCTTCATAATCATTTCAGTAGGGAAAGAAGTCATGTTCTGGCGCCACCGCCCCCACTTCCGGTTTCGACTTCCGGTTTCGACTTCCGGTTTCCGGTTTCGACTTACGGTTTCGACTTCCGGTTTCGACTTCCGGTTTCGACTTCCTGTTTCCGGTTTCGATTTCCGGTTTCCGGTTTCGACTTCCGAGTAGGGAAAGATGATATGTTCTAAAATCTCCTCCTCAAACCTCCTCTGACCTTGACCCCTAACCTAACCTTGACCTTGACCCCTGACCTTGACCTTGGACTTCCGGTTTCGACTTCCGGTTTCCGGTTTCGACTTCCGGTTTCCCGTTTCGACTTCCGGTTTCGACTTCCGGTCCGTTTCGACTTCCGGTTTCGACTTCCGGTTTCCGGTTTCGACTTCCGGTCGCCATTTTCGGAACTTCCAGATGCGCGGGAAAATTCAAAAATTAGATGCTGGCGGAGGCAAATGAGATGTGTAGTTGGTTGCATATATCAATGAAACTAAATACATGAAACTAGATAGACGAGGCTAGATACATGAGACTAGTCAGACGAAGCTAAATACATGAAACTAGATAGATGGGGCTAGATACATGGGACTAGATAGACGAGACTAAATACATGAGACTAGATAGACGGGACTAAATACATGAGACTAGATACATGGAGCTAGATACATGAGACTAGACAGACGGGGCTAGATACATGAGACTAGATAGGCGGGGCTAGATACACGAGGCTAGACTAGACGGACTAGACTAAACCATTTTAAACCATTTGATGAGAAAAATAAAATCTGGTGTCAGAACGGCTCTAGCATGTGCCTTAAGCGAGATACCGCCCGACCGCCTACCCCACAGTTGATGACGTCATCCGCCGCGGCAGATATTGCTAAACTAATTACCTCGATGTTGATTGGCTGATTAAGGAATAAATAATTACAGTTGACCTTTTCCCTCAATTTATATGTAATGGTCAAGACTGGACAGACAAGACTAGACAGACAAGACTAGAGGAGACTAGTTAGATGAAGCTAGACAGATGGGGGCTAAATACATGAGATTAGACAGACCAAGCTAAATACATGGAACTAGATTAGACTGAACTAAAATATATAAGGGATTGTTGAATTTAAATAAAATATGTTTTCGATTGTTTTTCTTATAATTGTTAATAATGTTTATATTATTACTTTCATTTTGTTATCTACGTTTTATTTTGATTTACGGCTTGTTGATTAGACGCAACCGGATGTTTGTCAGTCATAACACCAGGCAAGAATAGAGGGACTAGACTAGACAGACTAGATTAGACAGACAGACAAGCGGAGAAAATTCAAAATGAGTTGCGGATGGGTAGCGGACAATCCTGTATGCATGCATAATTGATTGCAAACATATTACGGATTGATTCAAATGAGATTATTGTTTTTAGGCCGGACAAGATCGGACAATACTGAATAAGGTCGAACAAGAACGGACAAGACTATACAGACCTTATATTTATTCGAATAATTTCCTATGAGTAAGCGAAATTTCTTATACTTGTCTGTGAACCAGATCGTATTAATGTTTTTCATTTATATAAATATCAAAGAGTTCAATTCTGGCATCCACTTTTCATCTACTTGCATCCACTTTTCATTTACTTGCATCCACTTTTCATCTACTTGCATCCACTTTTCATTTACTTGCATCCACTTTTCATCTACTAAATTAGGTTATGGTTAGGTTAAGTTATATTAGAGCCAGATAAATCCAGACTGAGAGGCCGAGACTTCTTGATTCAAAATATTCAAATCAATTCAATTTTAATATGCGTCAGAAAACTTAGTCTCCCTATGTCTATGGTTTTTGTTTAGTGTCGCGAGTTGTTGTCATAGTAACAACAGAAATCGTTTAATAATGAAACTTCATTCATTCAACAGTGATTTAGATTGGACTTTCACGTACGATTTAGTTACCTTTACATACGGTTGTAATAATGTCATAAGGATGCACATAGGACATACACTAATATACTATACAATGTATTCATTTTAGTGTGCGAATAGAAGTGCGAGTAGTGTACGAGTAGTGTGCGAGTAGTAATAATAGGCTTGGTACTAAAAATATTGAATCAAATCGTTGCAAAAATATTAAATCATTGCGAAAATTTTCTTCAAAATTCCAGTCAATGTATCGAACATATATTGACTCAATTTCATTTTCTTCGAATATTTTCGAACCCCTAGTTGAACCCCCTAGTATTCGAACCCCTTTGTCGCTGTCACGACTTTTTACAAAAAAAACTATTTTGCTACAGAAATCAGACAATCTTAAACAATCTTAACAATCCCAATAAGAAGTTGCGAGATGGACGAGATAATACTTGATGATAATTCACTTTTAAAAATTATATAATACTTTATTAAATCTATTTTATTATATTTGGAACAGTTTGAAAGTTACAATTAATTTAAGCCAGTGGCATTTGAAATCTTATCAATTGGCGGCTCTATATATTATTTTCAGCAGATTTTTAACAACATGAATATCGTAAATATAAAATGGAGGCCCAACAGCTCTACGACGTTAGACTTGAAAGGTCTTTAAATCTAAAGACATCAAATTACGAACCTGATAGAAAACAAATCCCTGCCTCAATTCACTCGCAAAAATCTCACTGATTGTGAATTTTGTTATTTTTTTAAGGAAAATGGCTCTTTACATAAACCCGCTTGCCAACCCCTGATCAAAGTGGTCCTGTTCCATGGCCTATTCGGTCACCCGAACTTAACCCCCTTGTATACATAGCCCCTTGTATATATAGCCATAGACCATAGTATACACCAGCGTTTCTCAAAGTTGGCGATATCGCCCCCAGTGGGCGATGATGTCGTTTTGGGGGTCGCTAGGTAGTCAGGGGGCGATATAGGGGGCGGTAGGTATCATGAGCTATACAATGTATTTCTGTTAATATAAAACAAACAAATACGTCAACAAAATTGTTCCGTGTTCAGTATTATACAACCGGCCACGCTCGTCTGCTATTCGCTGCTGGTCGAGTATTGATAATCGCACACACGCAGTCAGCGTTACTAACTCTACCAACTTTTCGGTACATATACATACCACTTTCTAGTGTCATGCCCAAATCTACTACCTTGAAAAAAAAAATTTACCAACTTTTCAAGTTTCTGGAAAAAAAATTATTATAATTATATTTCTGTAAAAATTGTAATGCTTTCACTTTCTTTTCACGAATTTTTCTTTCTACTGGGATCCCCGCATGTTAATTTTTATTTCAATTTTTTCTTATATACCTATATATATATATATATATATATATATATATATATATATATATATATATATATATATATATATATATATATATATATATATATATATATATATATATATATATATATATATATATATATATGAGCCGTTTATTTTGAAAGTGACCTAACTCCATTTATGTTCGAATCGAGATATTAAAGGGTATATATAAGGGATAACATAGTATTTAATTTATCACCCCAATTAGCATATTTAACTTTATTTAAGAAATAATATGCTTTTCATGGCTGTAAATGGACTTGGGCCACTTTCAAAAACAATGAAATTACGTTTCCAATTTTTAAGAAATCACAAGTCCATCCATACATAAAATAAATTTTCCTTGAAAAAAAGATAAATGTATTAGTATATTACGTAACGAGAGTTCTAAGAATCATATTACGTACGAGCGGAACAGTTACAATTATATACCCGCGTATGACTACGACCCTCTTAGTTACACTACGTGAATATTAATATTGTTTTATTAATTATTATTCAGTCTTGTCCAGTTTGTGCATGCGGTAGGAGTAAAAAATAATTATTGTGGGCAGGTGGTATGCAATGTGGTATACAAATGTGGTATACCAAAATTCTTGTATTTGAGGTTTGTGAGTGGTCTCGTAATTTTTTGTAGTTTTTTGTTTTCACATTGAAATTCATATTCGAAGATTCATAAGTTTTCTCTTGGGATATTTTAATATATTCATATTCTCATACAGTTTTTTTGCAATTTAATTTGTTACAAACAAATTATTAACGAATTACTGAAAATTACAATGGTATATCAAGATGCCCATATGAATCCATTTGCAAAACGAAACTGAAATTTGAAATTAAATTGTTTATAATAAATTCATTGAACATTGATAATTCAACTGCTCATTTAAAAATTAAACATAAAGCTTACGAGATCACATAAACTTTAATTGCATATTTTCCATCGTTTGAAACTCTCAAATGGGCCTTCGCCACTTTCAAAATAAACCTTTTCATCACTTCATTAACACAGCAAATTTTGGTGTTACAAAATCTTAATGATTTTAAATATATTAGTAACAAGTTACTTCAGTATAAAAAGATCAAGTAAAAATCTAACTATTAAGATAGCTAACTCAATATTTTTGAAAAATGGACTTAGGACACTTTCAAATTAAACGGATCATTTATATATATATATATATATATATATATATATATATATATATATATATATATATATATATATTAGTTTGAGAAACACTGGTATACACGAACGAAATAATTTCTTTAGATCGGTGTTTCACAACGAGGGACACACGCCCCACAATGGGGCAATTTGATTGTTAAGGGGGGCAATTCGAAAATAGACTCGACACAAGGTTAACCCTTTTCCTTCGGGCCATTTAAATGCAACGCTATATTTCGGTGCCAAAATTGAAAGAAAAATTTGTCAAATGGAAATAATATGTTATTTTGCGGTGGCGGTGTGGTGAATGACATAATAAACTACTTACATGTCAATAATATGGCAATGAAAAATATAACATCTTATGCTGCAGATGGTGCTCTTAATATGATGAGCAAGGAAAATGGCTGCTCTAAAACCAACTGCTTGAAAAGATTTATGGAACGGTTTGATACTCTTAGTGATTTTTTAAGCGAGAAACCTAAAATGAAGTATCTCTTTACAGTCGATGGTAAAGCATTTGTGAAATATTTAGCCGATATCTTTGAAAAACTAAATATATTAAATAAGCAACTTAAAGTATCAAATAAAACTCTTGTCGATGCAAAACCGCTATACTCGTTATTGTCGATCATCTGAAAATAATATCGGCTGATTTAAAAGAAAGATTTTCTGAAATAAAACAAATTGATTTTCCAACATGGATTATGCAGCCAATTTTAGTGGATTTGTCTGATATATCAAATATGCAGTATCAAGAAGCACTCGCTAAAATGCAAAATGATAAGTCAGTCAAGTGATTGAGTCAGTCAAACTGTATTTAATATAAAAGGAGCGATGACATGGAATTGTGAGGAAACAGAAATCAAATACCCAAATTCAACCAAATGTGCAAGAAAACTATTGTTGCCGTTTCCATCTTCATATTTAGCTGAATGTGGATTTAGTGCTGTAAATGATTTACTGGTAAAAAAAAGAAATCGTCTGGATACAACACAACGGGTAGACCGAAGCTAACCAAATTGAAATCTAACATAAATATCTGTGCAGCAAGCATCAAGCGCAAGGATCTCACTAAATTAAAACAATACATTAATAAAGAAAAATCTTTATTAAAATTATTTCGAATTTGAATTTCACTGTTTCATTATGTGTTTCGAAAGTTTACTTACTGTGTTTCGTTAACAATTTTATAGTGATTTCTTTCTAAAACCCATCATTTAAGTTTCTTAAGTGAACAATTCATTTTTTTTAATATTAAAAATTATGTATACGTTAAAAAGGGGGGGGGGGGGGCATGAGAATTTTAAAAGGGCTTAGGTAGAACAATTGGGTTGTTGAATAAAAAAAAATTATCGATTATTTTGACGTATTTGAAAACCTTATTATAAATAATTTGGATGTGCGATGCGAAAAAGTAAAAAAAAATTGTTCAATTAATTATAAACAATTTAAAAGTGATAAAATTTTGAAAATAATCACGTGAGTTCAAACGCGCAATAATTTGTTTGTAAAGTCGAAAGGGTGAAACTTCTTTCTAACATTCAAACATAAAAATTCTTTATAAAATCGTCGTTTTAGAATTTTTTTGGCGCACTGTTTAAAAACATTGGTTTCGACGTTTAACAATGTGGGACATTTAAAAACATTTTTTGAGTTCTTTCTATAGTACCTACTCCTCTACACGATTGTACGAAACAAGCACGATAACTTGTAATATTTGACTTTTAATATTTGACATATTTGACATGTCTACTACAACTACTGTATCAACAAAGTCATGAGCAGGTAGAAAGTACATATTTTACGTCACAACGGTGCATTTGTGCGTTTTCGGTACCGAGTTTAAAAATATATTTTCAATTTGTTATAACTTTTTAATTACAACGAAAAAAATAAAACAAAAAAGAGTTTTGTTATAAAACTTATATACGAGCTTTCGATTTATGACGAAAAAAAAATTGATTCAAATAACCAATTCAACAGCAAGACTCTAGTAAATTATGACAAGTCATGGATAAGCCAAGTGAGAAACTTTGTGTTCGACAACACTGCAACTTTGAACAACTAGTGTAAAGTGGATTCCATGAAAAAAAAATTGTTTTATTTGATATGCTTAATAACCACTTAAAAAAAATTAAAACAGATATATCTCCTTGACCTTCTTTTAAGATGTTTAATCGCTCCTTAAAAATAAAACCACAAGACCGTAACCACCCTTTATAGTAATAATACGTAGGTTCTTAAGCTAAGTTAATTTATCTACAAAATGAAATATTAAACAATGAAATCGAGTTCCCATAAAATTAGCTATAAGCTAATCAAAATTATCATCTCTTAAGTTTCTGATAAATATGATAGCAGACATTTTCAAAATGATATTTTCGAAAATGTTGGCTCTTTAATACCTTTATTATTTATCTTTTTTCTGGTTAACTTTGCTCTTTCTACGTAAAAGTTTGCGAACCCCTTGTCTGGAACTTCATTTTAATTGTTTACATACATTTTATTCTTCAATTTTTTTTTCATCTTAGAATATTTTTTGGTAATATTTATTCGTCTCTTTGTAAATACGAAATTGTTGATTTATATAAAAGCATATTTATCGTTCAAAAACATTATTGTGAATGTTTTATGGGAGAGAATTTGGTAAATGATATGGAAACGGGAAAGACGAAAAAAAAAGCAAACAGAACGGCTGAAAACAATTACTTCCCCTCCGCTTTGTAGCGCGAAGCCCCTTTAAAATTTCTCACTCTGCTCTAATTCAATTTGCGTTGTCCTTTTTAAAGACGAAAATATATATAAATAGCCGCGAAAAATATTTTCATAATGATTAGATCGAGTCGAACGCGGTTTTTTAACAAGTTTTTCCTTTGTACTTTTAATTTGAATCATTTTTACAGTAAAATAATTCAAATATACTTTATGTATTGCAAAAAGATTAGATTCAAACCGACCAACTAAACAAACAATGCATGTTAGCTAGACTAGAGAGACACAGTTTAATTGACTAGAAGAGTAAGACAAGGAAAATTAAATGGGAAAGACAAGACAGAACAAAACAGACAAGATTACATAGACTAGCCTATAAAATGAAGACTGATACATTGTAGATATACAAGCCTCAATAGGTAAGTGATTAAACTTAACGCCATACATTGTCGAAAGTATTGAGAGACAAGTCAATTTAGGTTGGAATAAATTAGGGAGAAGATTACTACAAAATTGTATGTAAATAATCGAAACAAGATAAGAAGTATTATAAATAAAACTAAATATACTAGAGGAGGCGGATAAGAATAAATAGAGAAATCATTAAATTTAAAATTAAGACTAGCTAGGAAACAGCGAAGAAGGAATAAAAAGTTAATGTTCAAATCGTCAAAGTATTTATAATATTGCATCAATTTTGAGAATTGGTTTGCTAAATTTACATTCAAGCTTCTATCTATATGTTTTATCTAATAAATATAATTTCCTGAATCCCAATGTTGTAACGGATTTAATTCCAACTAAGTGTTTCCTAGTTTTTGTTACATCATCCGATAGTAAATGGATTTTGCAATTTGATTTCTTGATAAACTAAACTAAAGGGGGAAAATGTGCTGGATAGACTGGCCTAAACCAAAAACGTAAGAGGAACAGAAAATATTGCTGCTTTGCTTGACATCGTAGGAGCGTTTAATTGAACACATTCGTCAATTCATTCTTAGCGATGATGCAAATGAAATGTCAATCAAATGGTTAAACTTGAATATCGTGCAGCATAGATTTTAAACATTTGATTGCTATCTCATTTGCATCATGGCTGATGAATGCATCGGCGAAAGATGTGTTTAATCAAACGCTCCTTCTATGTCAAGCAAAGCACCAATATTTTCTATTAGTCTTACTTTTCTCATCTGGGCTTGTCTATCCAGCACATCTTTTTTCTTCTTTAGTTTAGTTATTAAGTAATCATATGACAAAATCCATTTACTATCGGATGGTGTAACAAAAATGGGGGACGATTAGTTGGAATTAAATCCCTTACGGCATTGGTATTCAGTTAATAATATCTATTAGAAAATACATATAGATTAAAGCTTGCATGTAAATTTAGTATTTGGTCTCTCCGTAGTATTTCACGTTTTTTAATAATTTGAAACGAATAAAAGAAAATTATTTCCAATGGGGATTTTACAAAAAAAATTGTGAAAATGTTTAGATTACAGTATCGGGTAACACAATGCGGGTGCCTGTTCATCAAATGGTGGCCCCCGGGTGGGGTTCTATCTCCACTCCTTTGGGGCATGGTTCTAAATAGCCTACTTGCCTCGTTAAACATCAAAGGATTTTACACACAAGAGCATGCGAACGACATTGTCATCTTCGTCAGAAAGAAACTTCATAATATAATCTCAGCTTATGTAAAAACCACTAAACGAATTAAAGTGATGATGTGGGGTGTAGATTTGCAGGTAAATCCTGTCAATTTTTCCCCCAGTTTTCTAAACGAGCATCGAATGGTGAGTGAGGTAATCAAGTATCTAGGTGTAATCCTGGATACTAAATTAACTTGAAATCAACACCTTAAGAGACCAACTAATAAGTGTAAAATGGTATTAATGATGACCAAGCGAACAATTAATAAATCATGGAAACTAAAACTAAGCATGCTACCAAACTGAAACAAAAACAGGTCATAAGAAAATTATCCAACATTCAGCGATTAGCCTGCTTAGCAATTGCGGGAGAAAGAAGAACGAATACTCCATCTACAGCTCATGCTAATCTTTCCTCCGCTAGGCTTTCCTTTATAGCATGAGGACAGAATTTTAAAAGCCACAATCATATAGACTATAGACCTATTAGCCTGTTGCCCCTACCCTCGAAAAATATGGAGATACTTATACTGCGTAGATAGTCCCCGATTATCTCCTCGACAAGGCTGTTTCCTAAACACCAGTGTGGCATTCGCCAAAAACACATCACTATAGAACAAGTACACAGATTAGAGGATCATATTAATAAAGACCTTGAGTTAAAACAGTACAGTGCTGCAGCTTTATTGGATATATCTGAGGCATTTGATCGTATATGACGGTTTACTGTTCAAAATAAAATAAAGTAAACGGCCTACGTCTATAAATTTCTACAACCTTGTAAAGTCATAGCTAAGAGACAGACACATTTGTGTAAAACAAGGAAAAGACATGACTGCCTTACATACTATCTAACTACCTCAAGGCAGTGTAATGGGTCCAACCCTGTACCTGCTTTTCACAGCCGAGCTCCCAACGAACGAGGGAGTGGTCACTGGAACGTTTGCTGATGACACAGCAAATTATTCTGTGGAACTTTCACCGGAGTTGCAGCACAAAAACTCCAAAACTAATCTCGCTCATGTATCCATATGGCTCAAAGACTGGCGAAACAAAGCCAACGAAACAAAATCCGTTCGGGAAACTTTCACTTATAGGAAAGGAATCCCCTAAACGGACACTCTAAACGGACGTACTTAAACGACTAACTTGGAAGAAGCACATATTCACCAAGCGGTTGGCTATGAGCCAAAAGGTACGCACAAAATTCTGGCTACCAAATAACTAATCTCAACTTTCACTCCAAAACAAATAGTTGCTGGATATATAAATGTATAAAAAAGCCTATTTGGACATACGACCTACAAATGAGGGGCTCAGCTGCAAAATCAAATATTGAAATAATTCAAAGGTTTCAGTCAAATATATTATGCATTATAACGATATCGTTCCTTGGTATGTCATTATAACTGTAAAAGAAGAAATTTCAAAAAGTACAAAAGCGTACAAAAAGCGGCCACAAATCATCCAACTGTGCTTGCAGTAAACTTGAATGAACATCCAAATACTCGCTAGAAGATTAAAGGGAAATATCTCTTAGACCTTATTTAAGAGGCTGATAGAAGAAGATAATAGATTGTAATTGTGATAATAAAAAAAAGTCTAGACAGATAAAACCAAACAAACAAGACTAGGTAGACAAGACTAGATAAACAGGAATAGTGAGAGTAGACCAGTCTTTATTCTAATTTGTGATATGTTCAATGTTTGATGAAACATCTTTTTTGCCTCTTATTTGTGAATCAAAGCGATCAAATAATATTCATTAAAGCGGATGCAATATCTGATACCAAATTATGTTTCGTATGTAGTTCAGACCAGTATTGTCCGCATTTTTTGAGATCCGAATTATTCGATCGCAAATGGATTTCGTAATTTGATTTCGTTAGGACTAAAGAAGATAGGACCCGTATGAATTTAATTTAACCGCGACGGACTGCGATAGTTACACCGAACAATGGAATAAATCCCGACTAAGTTTGCCACCAAGTTTTGCACAAACTATTCCTTTCGCTGCCAATAGGGACAAGAAACTCGAACTGTGTAGCAAATATTTCATTATAATATATACTGGACGAGTTAAAATTTAATTCCCCTTTAAAATTTGAATAAACGTATAGAATTATTTACCGATGCTTTATCTAGAGATGTATTATTGAATCAGAAACTCTTATTAGGAAAAATTAAGATTTACAGAATATATCGATGATCTACTTGTAAAAGAACGTAAATCTGATTTATAGAGAAATTGAGATTTTAGTATATCTGTGTTCATCTCGTTACCTCGCCCGTCCTGAAACAATCCGGCGTCTTAAAGTGCTTTTCTTATGGGACTTCTAATCCCTATACAAAATGTGATTTTCTGTTGTACTTCCTGGATTAAAAAACGTAAGTTTAAAATTGCTAATTGAAGCCTCATTATTGCAATTTTATACTAGATAGACAAAGTTATTTAAGTAACATTTGTCTAAGAAGCATTGAAAACAAAAAAGTGGAAGGAATTCTGTCAAATTCGGTTTTGCCTCTCTCCTGTAAAGTTTCGTGTTCTGAACATACGTCTTTTTGCAAGTATACCATTGAATCATTTTCTTTATTATTATTCGATTAAAGATTAATATTTAAAAATAACTTATTATTTATATTAATTGAATCTTATCTTAAATTATTGTAAGAATAATTAAAGTAAGATTAATTTATCCAAGTTTCTCCAAATTAAGTGAAGTTAGGTTATGCTAGGTATGATGCCACCTTATGTTAGATCATTTTGCACAATTTGATTTATTTAGTTATTTTAGTTCATTTAAGTCAACATTTTTGATATTCATAATTTACGCATTAGAGATCCTAAACCACGTTCAATTACAATTATGAATAATTTAAATATTCGCCTTCACGAAAACTATTATATAATAATTTCATGATGTCAGAAATTCCATAGAAATGCGAGTTTCAGTTATACACGATCCTTTGATGTCTGAAAAAATTTAGTGTTTGCTTACCTGTTATTAGCCAAAGTTCCCTGAGGCAGTCCTCCCTGGACTTCTGGACTTGAACTGGCACGACATGGTCGTGTCCTCCCTCTAGCGTTTTGAAGAGCACGGCGCCGAGCAGAGCATATCCAGTAACTAGAACTAAAAGTCCTGTCCGGTTGCATAACACTTTACTAGCACAACTGCGGCCATCCGCACTGCCACTACCGGAGGAATCCTCGAGATCTTCCTCCATCTGCAACATCAGAGACCTAATTAAACGACTATCAAAACAGTATATGTTTTAATCTCCGGCTTTTCCAAACCGCCCGCATTTTCATCAGACTTATTAGAGCCTAAACAAATGTTTATATAGGGTTATCGTTATCTAACTGGATAAAGACATGTCGGATTTTATGCGATAATCTATAAAAAGAGATAGTCGCAATTTAAAAAAGCCTCCAAAATTCCAGAAAATTTGAGTTTACAAATAAAAAATATATAACCGTTATATAATATAAAATTTACTAACTTATCTAGTCCAGTTCACACTAAATAAGTTTACATTAATTTCTATTCATTTCTTTACTAATTATTCTTCACATTCTTTACTAATCTAATCTAGAATAGGTAGTTCAAATAAATATAATTCTGTGTTGTTTTATAACGACACGTCATATCCAATCTAATGAGGTTTGTTATAGTATAGTGAAGTATAGTCCGGTCGTGTGCTACCTCGTATTCCAGAATAAACTTGTCTATTTTAGTTTAGTGCTATCTAGTCCTATCTACTCCAGTCTGATAAAGTCTAATACAGTCTAGTTCAATGAAATCTACTCTAATAGAATCTAGTTAAGCCTAGTTCATTCTAATCCAATCTTGTTATAGCCATAACTGTTCTCCATTCCGCAAGTTGATTTCTATTCCAAAAATTGATTTAAAATCTAGCTCCGTCTCCGTCAGGGCTGCTCAGACAAATATGAAATGTCGGTTAAAAATATAGTACCCCAGGTGGGTAGGGCCAATGGTCCGGAATCCCACCCCGATTTAAACTCGGGCCGCTCCAAGGAATCTGGGGGGAGCAAACAGACGACTCGCTTATCCTTCGGCAAGGTAAAGGCTAGAAGCAATTCTATCAGTAACTGTTTCGAAGATTTGTAGAAAAGGAAGGTTGCAGACACAATGGAAAAGGAAGAAAAAACCTCAGCATACAACAGGAAAAAAACCTCAAGTGCATTTGTGTTAGAAGAGGCAAAGATTATTATAACCAAGTTAGAACTGGAACTCGAGGAGAATATTGAATAGAACACCAAGCGTGAGATCAAAGATATCACAAAGAAACTATCTAGACAGATAAGCTGCCAGAGTTCCCCTGTCATAAGAAATTGGATAAAAGAAAATAAGTGCGAGATGTTGGAAAAAATTACTTTCGACGTGGACATACAGACCCATACAAGGGCAACGACGTCGGAACTCAGACAACAGAAGAAGTTGACCTGTCGTAGTTTGAGCCCTGCAAATGCTACGAGCATTATCGATTGCTCGAAAATCATAGATGGACTGGCGAGACTTACAGGGCTCAAACTACAACAGGTCATTTTCTTCTGTTGTCTGGGTTATGACGTCGTTGCCCTTGTATAGGTCGGTCTGTATGTCCACGTCGAAAGTAAGTTTTTCCAACCTCTCGCACTTATTTTCTTTATGTATATTATGTATATGTATATATATATATATATATATATATATATATATACATATTTATATATATATATATATATATATATATATATATATATATATATATATATTTATATATACATATATATATATATATATATATATATATATATATATATATATATATATATATTGTATTGTTTTCTCGGGGATTCCGCATTGATGCTGAGGGTTGGCTCTGAAAAGAACCGGATTCTCGACGTTTCGGCGAACTAACATTCGCCATTCTCAAGAGATGCAGTAGTCTCGTTTTTATATTTCTATGGCTTCTCTGTATACTCGTGACATTTCGTGGCTAATCTGTGCAACAGTCCTTGAAGTCCATCCAGTGACCGGTGTTTGTGTGTTGGACAAGTGCCGATGAAACTTTGTCTCTGTGTCTGATTGAAACTACATGTTCTTGAATCCTAGCAGATATTTTTCTATTGGTACGTCCAATGTAGGTTCGTTCACATGTTCCGCAAGGTATTTCGTAATTTTCGCAAGGTATCATCACTCGATCAGCGACCGTCGCAGCTGCAAGATGCCAAATTCTACACCGACAATCCTCAACGAAGCCGCGCAAAAGTACTACGACCCAGGCTACCTGGATACCCTGGAGGATAGCGTCATAGAGCAAATGATTTTCTACATAATGAAAAGGAAGAAGAACACCGAAACCGCCGCCGAAAAGACCACCGTAACCACCACAGAAGATTCCACCGAAACCGCCGCCGAATATTCCACAGAAACCGCCGCCGAAGATTCCACCGAAACCGCCGCCGAAGATTCCACCAAAACTGCCGCAGAAGATTCCACCGAAACTGATGCCGAAGATTCCACCGAAACCGCCGCCGAAGATTCCACCGAAACCGCCGCCGAAGATTCCACCGAAACCACCGCCGAAGATCCCACCGAAACCGCCGCCGCCGATTCCACTGTAACTGCCGCCGAAGATTCCACCGATGCCGCTCCCAAAAGCACAACCACAGATGCCACCCCCAAAAATACGGCCGAAGCCGCCGCCAAGAGAAGAACCGAAGCCCCCAAAAGAAACCGCCTGATGCGCAACCAGACCAAGAGGAAGAGAAAAGTACCAACACAAATAAAACCAAGAAAGAAAGCCAAAGGACCAAGAATCAACCATGAAAACAGGACCCACCCGAAGCCAAGCAGAACCTAATAGCCCACCGAAGGAAACCAAGGAGGAAACGAAATGAAAAAAAAAACTGAAGGACAAACAAAAACAGACGACAACAACAGAAATAACAAAACAACAACAGAAAACAAAATCAACGGCGGCGGAAGGACGGGCTCACGGCCAAAACCGCCATTGAACAAAGTATCCCATATAAAACGAGCTCTCAGTATGCGTCTAACGGTTGACCCGCACGGACGCATATATCTCTTGAGAATGGCGAATGCTAGTTCGCCGAAACGTCGAGAATCCGGTTCTTTTCAGTGCCAACCTTCAGCATCTACGCGGAATCCCCGAGAAAACAATACAACACAGGTATCTATCCGCGAATACAAACCTCAAATACAACATATATATATATATATATATATATATATATATATATATATATATATTATATATATATATATATATATATATATATATATATATATATATATATATATATATATATATATATATATATATATATATATATATATACATATATATATATATATATATATATATACTGAACTTACCGATATTTATGAAGATGTCGGCATGCTGGATCGCGAAAGCAAAATTAAGACACAAAAAACAGGTGTTTGGCCGAGAAAGAAGATCTTTAAAATTACTCCTGAACTGACGGAGAAGAAAATCTTCTCGCTACTGCTGCAACTCAAAATGGAAACTGAAGGCGACGAATGTATTATTACCCACCAGCCGGAAGGTTTTGACACGGAAACCTTTAGAAAACTGTCAGAGTCTGTTTTCCACAAGTCTACAAATATAGCACAAATATAACAAATATAGAAATCTACACAAGTGGAGATAAAAGAGGAAGAGGTGGGACTAAACAAGAACGTAGAACTTACGCCATTGTTGTGGAAAACAAGGACAGAAGCTACAAGGACAATCTACAGACAGTAAAATCGGCACTTGAAGGAAAAGATGAAAACGACAGTATTCTAGGTATAAGAAGTACGAAGGATGGCAATGTAAGAACCATTACAATGGAAAAGAATAAAACGGCGCTGGACAAACTTTATCATATATTACAGAACCAAGGAGCAAACGAAGGGACCAAAGTCTGCAGTCTGGAGGACAGAATGGGAAAGGTGTCTCTGCATATAAAAGGCATCGACGCTCTTACTGACACAGACGAAGTTGAATACATCGAAGAACCGGCCAAGAAGGTATATACGCTCAGCGAACTGAGACCAGCAGCGGGACACACTAGATCAGCAGCGCTCACTATAAATAAGACGGACGCTGAAAAAATTCTTCTGAAAAAATACATTAAAGTTGGCCTAGTCCGGTGCCGGGTGTACAAATGGATCCAGATGACCAGATGTATTAAGTGCTGGAGTTACGAACACAGCCAAAAAGGCTGTAATGGCCCTGAAAGAACCAAAACATGTCACACCACAACTGTGAAGAGTAGGGCCATACGAAAAAGGATTGCAATGGAAATGCAAGATATCCCATATGCCAAGAGGAGGGGCATCGTGCAGGAACCGGAAAATACCCAGCATTCAGAGAGTCCCTGGCAAAGGCGAGGAGGAGGGAACACTCTATCGCAAATGGCTAATCACGCAATACTAAAAAGAAACCTTGACAGGCGAAAAAGAGCGATGGACCTGCTAAGACAGAAATGCGCTGAAGACAATTTAGACATCGCACTGGTCTCTGAACCCAACCAACATATGGTAAATGGAAACCAAAGATGGATAGCCGAATCCAAAATTGACGTAGCCATATATATATATATATATATATATATATATATATATATATATATATAGCACAGAATAGGACAAAAATCTATAAGACGGGACACGGAGACGGATTTGTATGGATTGAATGCCAGTACATTTTATTCTTATGCATGTTACATTTCACCCGCGCTATACCTAGAAAACTTTGAACGATACCTGACAGCCTTAGACAGAGACACTAGACAATACCAAATAGCCATCCTAATTGGTGCAGATTTCAACGCGAAGGCGCACAGCTGGGGCTCCCAGGTAGAAGATAGAAGAGGTAATTTGTTATCAGAATGGATCACTGGGAAGGACTATGTAATCCCAAACACCGGCGACACCCCGACATTCAACGGAAGCAGAGGAACCTCCTATATTGATGTAACAATATGTACGAATAACCTGAAGAAACACATCAAGAACTGGGCAGTGAGAGATGAAGAAAACCTTAGCGACCATCGAAATATATACATAGTAATTGGGAAAAATAAAACAGAACAAAAGAAATGTATCACTAGGAAAGGCTTTATATTCAAAAGGGAAAAAACAAATCAACTAGTCTCAAGGATAAAACTGCTGACACAACAACCGAACTATAGGCACACGGTCAAAGAATTAACAAACAGCATTGAGGAGGCATGCAATAAGACCCTAAAAAAGAAACAACAGAAACACACAAGGAAAGCGGCACACTGGTGGAATACAGAAATCGCCGACCAAAGAACCAAATGCTATAAAGCGAAAAGAGCACTCACTAGGGAAAATAGGAAAGCTAACTCAACACACAACACAATAGAGTATTTGAAGGAGAATTTCAGGGAAGAGCAAAGAACTCTTAAAAAGCTTATAAAATTAGCAAAAAAGGCAAGCATGGATCGCACTATGCCAGGAAATAGATAATGACAAATGGAGGATGGGCTACAAAATTGTCACGGGGAAAATAGGAATCCGAAAAGCAAGAACCCTAACAGATGATGAGCAGCTAGCAATAGCAATAAGTCTTTTTCCGAACCACCCAAAAAGGATATGGCCTACATTAACAATTGCAACCAAAAAAATCCCGGATGTCACATTAGAAGATATAAAAGAAGCTGGAAGGAGATTGCGAGCTGGCAAAGCGGCGGGACCGGATGGAATACCACCAGAAGTAACTAAAAGTATTACCGTGATAAAACCAGAACTATTCCAGACGACAATAGAAAATCTAATTAAAATAGGAATGTTTCCAGAAGAATGGAAAGAGATGAAGCTTACCTTAATCGAAAAACCTAAAGCAGTAAGGGAAATTATAGACCAATATGCTTATTAAATACGGCGGCAAAGCTATATGAACAAGTATGTAACAAGAGGCTAGTAGACGAGATCGAAGAAAACGGGGGCCTTGCACCGACCCAATTTGATTTTCGGAGAGGGCGCTCCACCATAGATGCGGTGAAATTCGTGCAGGATCTGGTCAAGGAAAAGAGGAAAAAACCGAATAAAAAATATGTCACCCTGGTAACATTAGACGTACAGAATGCTTTCAACTCGGAGTCCTGGCCTCCTGGCCGGACATCATCAGGACACTACAAGAAAGGCAGATATCACCCTACCTGGTGAAAGTGATATGTAGCAATGTCGGTAACCGGAGAATACTTGTAGGTGAACAGCATAGCCTGGAAATGACATGCGTTGTTCCACAGGGTTCAGTAATAGGCCCCACACTCTGGAATCTGTTCTATAATGACATATTCAGAGGACTAATGCCATACGAAGCCAAACTGATAGGTTACGCAGATGACCTGGCACTTGTTGTGAGTGGAAACAACAAGGAAAATATGGAAAGAGATACAGGGCTAGCTATAAAAAGATCCAAAGTTAGATGGAAGGTAGGAAACTACAACTGGCACCGCAGAAGACAAAAGCCGTAATACTGGCCGAGAAGAAAAACTTGAAATCCATCTCCTTAAAAATAGGCGTGACAACGATAAGCAACCAACCCATGCTACAATATCTAGGTGTTACCTTTGGACATAATATGAATATGGGAGCCCACATCACTAGAGTAATGGAGAAGGCAGATAGAACCATAGCTGCACTTGCACGAATAATGCCAAACACAAGAAGTGCAAGACAAGGAGCTAGGAAAGTGATATACAGCATGGTAAACTCTATACTCCTCTACGGATCACCGGCGTGGAGTGAGTGGGCCACTAAAACAAAATATAGAAGAATCCTAGAAAAGACCCAATGAAAGGCAGCCCTTAAGATTCGGTGTGCCTACAGGACGGTATCCACAAAGGCCATACAGATGAATGCAGGCACGACACCAATCCATCTGCTGGTACTAGAGCACACCTACGATAAAACAGGAAACAAAAAAGAAGAAAAACTAAGGACCAAGGAAGCTACTCTGAATAAGTGGGAAGAAGAATGGTCGCAGCGGTATAGTACTACCGCTAAGTGGACGAAGGAACTAATTGCCGAACTAAAGCCATGGATCCAAAGGGAACTCGGAGAAGTGGGATACCACCTTACCCAGTTCCTTAGCGGGCATGGCTGTTTTAATAGCTACCTATTTATATTTATATTTATATTAGTCCCAAGCGAAGAGTGCAGAAATTGCGGTCAACAAGATACGCCGGAGCACACGGTCCTGTGGTGTTATAGGTTGCACACTGTAAGAGAAGAAGCCGTAGACAAAGTAGAAGAACAACTCACAAAGAACAATATAATAAAGATAATGTTAGAAAGCGAGGATAAATGGAATGCCGTAGAAGGAGCAATCAAGGAAATAATCCGAAAGATGGAGGAGGAAGAGAGGCAAATGATGAATGAAAGATGATAAAAGAATTTGTGGATCTCAGCGTAGTTATGCTTCAAGGCAATTCCACTGATTTCCATGTAACCGAGGAGGGGTTTTTAATGGGTAAACCTGTCCCGACCATCTGGATGGGAAGTCCCACACTCTCCAGGGACACCTCGAGGTCGTACATAAGTATTTCCCCCTTCTCCCGAAAAAAAGTCCAGTGTAGTTCAGTCTAGTCTAGTCAAGTCCAGTTCAGTCTAGTCCAGTCTAGTCCAGTCTAGTCCAGTCTAGTTCAGTCTAGTCCAGTATAGTCCAGTCTAGTCCAGTTTAGTCCAGTCTAGTCCAGTCTATTTCAGTCTTGTCCAGTGTAGTCCAGACTATACCAATCTAATCCAATCTAGTTTAATCTAGTTTAGTTTAGTTTTGTCTAGTTCTGTCTAGTCCAGTGAAGTCCAGTCTAGTTTAATTCAGTTCAGTTTGGTATAATTTGCTCAAATTCAATGCAATTGTATAGATTAGTTTATCCGTATAATCAGAAATATGACAGCTAATCTTGTGTTAGATAATCTAATTTGAATTTGTTTGTTTGAAATTAAATGAACTGGAATCAGTTTGATAAATTTAATCTAGCATAGTACTCCACTTTAATCCAATGGTGTTCTTTTTTTATTTACGCTAGAACTAAGCTAGTTTAGAGCTTATCCATTTTTTAAATATAGTAAAATACTATTAGGATATACTTAATAGTCTAGTTATGTAATATATAACATTATGTAACACTATATAAAGCTTTAACATTGTATATAAAATTTATAATCAAATAGAAAGACTAAGAAATATGGATTTTCAGTACTTCGTATTTATCTTCACAAAGAAAAATAATGCAACAATTTAAATCAGAAATTCTTGTTTGTAATTTAAACAGAATTTTGCTTAATTTGAATTTGAAAGCCGATAAAGCACGTTCATAAATGAACACTTTGGGCATTCCATTTCAATTACATTTGGCGGATTATTTATTTACATTTGCAAACACAAACTCCGCAAAACGCAATAACTCTTTCGCACTGCCAGCATCAAAACGGCATAATCCATCCGAGTTTTAATCGCCGCCGCCCACAAGTCTGTTTGCTTTCTGCTTCTCCCGCGAATATTTATTTTTTGCACAAATCCCACGCTAGAAGCTACCGCAGAACCAATTAAAACCTTAACAGATTCACATCATTTTCTATTACGATATGTTCCCAAAACTATATGGGTTCACTTTTGTAAAATTAATTTCATAATGCTTAAACTAATAATGTTTGATGTAGTTTACTTTAAATATCTCTGTCTCCTCTAAAAAATTCAATTTTTAATTATATTAAAACTTGAACCAAAATTTGCCGAGATTAAGTTATAAATGTTAGGTAATATACAAGAAATAGCGAATTTGAAGCAATCTGGTCTTCTCTGATTTATTCTTGTCTTTTTTGATCTTGTCTCATCTTGTCTGTTCTTGTCTGGTGTTGAGTCTATAGTCTTCTGGCTACTACTCTTGTATACTCTTCTGGCATATGACAGATTACACAGATGACACATCAGATTTTAGTTCCGATTGTTTCACGAGGTTGACTAATATTTAATATTAGTCAACGTTGTAAGCCATACGAAATTAGAAGCTTAATATTAGTCAACGTTATGAACCAAAGGAAACTATAAACTGATGCGTTAAGAAATTAGTAGATTAGATTAAACTATCTGTTTAAATTGGAAAATTATAAACAAGTAAAAATCCAGAATTTAAAACTGGTCCATTTATACCTAACTGATAGTCTACATAATTACACATGATTGATAAAGATTATGCTAAACTAAAGTATTCATAAAAAATCTACAGTTAAAAATGGTGACTTAGTTAGGA
This sequence comes from Phosphuga atrata, assembly GCA_944588485.1. Classification (NCBI taxonomy): domain Eukaryota; kingdom Metazoa; phylum Arthropoda; class Insecta; order Coleoptera; family Silphidae; genus Phosphuga; species Phosphuga atrata. The sequence continues at coordinate 70,896,429 of OX155893.1, read as the reverse complement.
AACACCCACCTATTATACTACACTTAAAAATTTAAATATTAGTAATATTTAAACATGAGCCAAAATTAGACGAGATAATGTTATATATGTTAGATAATATACAAGAAAAAACGAATATAAACTAATCTAGTCTTACCTCATCTTCTCTGGTCGTTTTTGGTCATGTCTCGTCTTGTCTGGTCTTGCGTGGCCTTGTTTGATCTTGTGTGGTCTTCTGTGGTCTTGTGTGGTCTTGTGTGATCTCTTGTGGTCCTATGTTGTCTTGTCTACTGTTGTCTGCTCTTTACTGGTGTTGTACTTTCTTGTCTTGTTTGGTCTCGCCTGGTCTCCTCTAGTATTGTCTGGTCTTGTCTGATCTTGTCTGGTCTTGTCGGATCTTGTCTAGTCTTGTCTGATCTTGTCAGGTCTTGTCTGGTCTTGTTGTTATTGTCTGGTCTTATCTGGTTTTGTCTGGTATTGGCTGGTCTTCTCTGTTATTGTCGGGTCTTCTCTGATCTTATCTGTTCTTGATTGATTTTCTATTCTCTTTTTTGATCTGGTCATATCCGGTCATGTTTGTTCTTGTCTGGTCTGTACTACTCGTTTCTAGTCTCGTCTAATCCAATTTATTAATAGATTTTTCTTTATCAAACATAAAACTTTTAAGGTTTTCAATCCATTCATTGGTAAGTGCTATTTGAAACAATTTGCGAAGACGAATTCACGTCCTATTTTTTAAAGCCGAAGCGGAAGATATATGTGCACAATATAAGGTAATAATTTTACCTGAGCAAGACAAGCAATAAAAAAAAATCATTGTGAATTAGGGTTGTTTCGGAATTGTAAGATTTTTCCTTGCAGAATTTCAATTTTCTACCAAAAAGTTTTTCATCTTAAATAGTTTGTCTTTTGTTTGGTTTTTTATTGGAAACAGGGGGATTGCAAAGATGTTTAATCTAACAATAAAATTAAATTAAATATATTAAATTAAATTAAATAATAAAATAAAATTAAAACGAAACTTAACAAGGTCGATATTTTACAAAGTCTAGTTACTCCTATATATTGATTTTAATTGATTGGATACTGACATAACTCATACTTATTTTACTCTGATCTATGTCAATATTAGTCAACGTTGTAAACCAAACGAAACAAGAAACTGGTGCTTAATGAAACTAATAGATTAGATCAAACTATCTGCTTAAATTGGAAAATTAGACAGAAATTCAGAATTCAGAATTAAAAACTTAGTCTATTTATACTTAACTGATAGTCTCCATTATTATGCAATATTGATACAGATTAACCTATAGTTTGGACTGGGCTAAACTAAAGTATACACCTGCAGCTAAAAATGGTGACTAGGCTAAGAAATAAAAAGTAGTGGTGGATACAACCGCCTCACAGTGGTCCAGAATCGAAAAAACCTGATCAAAAATAAAAAAATTAAAGTTCTAATGTGTTGGTTCCAATGATTGGAGAAGTGTTTCTACATCTATCCCGATAAGAATAACTCGATTTAATCTTTACCCTACGGCTTTTAAGTACGGTCGAAATCACCACTCTCGCGAATCTCGCGCTGCATATAACTTTTTTTCAAAGAGATTGTGTTAAAATTTGTAAAATGTCAGATGATACTGAAGAAATAACGTCTGTAAAATATTTTAGTGTAAAATTATAGTATTTAAAAATTACCTTTATGTGTTTAAAACATTGCAAAACATCGCTCGTGAATATTACTTTTCCTTGCATCAAAAACTAAAAAATCATGGAAATAAAAAACGTGCACTACTGCCCGACCTGGCTTTCCCTGTACTATAAAGATAGTGAAACAATGTAATATAAAGATAGTGAAAAATATTTCCTCTGATTTAAGCGATCCAGATATAACTTCTGAAGACGGCGACGATTCAGATTAGAATCAGCGACTTCAAAATCAACCGAAATTCCAATTTTGGAAATAAATAGTAAGCATAACAAAAATACTCAACATCTTGTATTCACAATTTTGTTTTACAAAAATTTTAATTTCAGATTTGTGACTGGCAACCTCACAAAACCCAATATAGTACTTAGGAGAAACTTAATCACATTTTGTGGGGTAGTCATTCGCCATTTTGGGTCAGCTATTTTGATTTTTAAAAATTTAAAATATCATATTCGTGATTAGCGACCTGGGAAAACCTTTTATACTACTCTGGAGAAAATCAATCCCATTTTTAGGGAAGTAATCCACCATTTTGGATCAGCAATTTGGTTTTTGAAAAAATTAAACATCAGATTTGTGATTAGCGACCTCAAAAAACCCAATATAGTGCTTTGCAGAAACTTAATCATATTTTTGGGGAAGCAATTCGCCATTTTGGATCAGCCATTATGTTTTTGAAAAAAATTATATCGGATTTGTCATTAGCGTCCTCGAGAACCCCCATATACTAAATTTCTTAAATATTGTAACTATACTACAAAAGTGGAATAACTGGAATAAACTTATATACGAGATCTGTTTAGATAATAATCGATTTTTTTTACACTTATTAATTTTACAGATCCTTGTCCCCTTCAAAGTGCTGTCCTATTCACCTATATACACACCATTTCCAGCAGTGTTTGAATTTCGCAAAGCAGTTCCGGATAGCTTAAATGAAGCTGGTCTTTAAGGTGTGTTACGAATTTGCTTAGGCAAGTAAGAAGGCTGCGAGAGGACAGTCATCAGATTTCTACATTTTTTCGCAGAATTTTACGTTACATCAATTGCTCCAGAACGTCGCACGTTTCAAAAATAGGCTTAATACTTAAACTACGCTGCATTCAAATAACAATATCCCGAAAATTAAACGAAATATCAACAATCCAAAAATACGTGGTTAAAAGGGAGTTTTTGAATGACCTAATTAAAAATGTTTGTGAAAATGTTCAAAATTCAAAGAGAAGGTTAAGCAATTCAAAGTTTATTTAACGATTATTAATGACAAACCGATTATTCTCAAACTGACCTCGTAGATTAAAATTTAATTTTATACGGAGGAATAAGTTGTTTTTTTTTTTTGGTTCACGCTTTACTACACTAATATACTAGATAATCTTATAATGGAATATAGTATGTCTGACTCATTAATATAGGTGATTCCATTTAAATACTATATAAACTATTTTGTATAAAGTAATAAAAATTTGTACTCGTTAGTCAACATAAAATATACTAGATTTTTTCACAACTTTTACATAGATAGTGAAAATAATTAAGTTATAAATGTTTAAACTCTTCATAAATCACACCACAAACTTAATAAAAACTATGAATTTATAAGCCAGTAACCTTATCACACTATCATTTTATAGTTCACTATTACTTTATTGCCCACCATGAAACCACAAACATAGCACACATTTTTTATTACACCATAAATCATATAAATTAATACGCAAGTTTCTTAATAACCCTATAATCTTGTCATCCTATATAACCATTAATATTAAGACGTTGTCCGACTGGGCTTTTCTGTCAAGTGTTGTTTTTATATTATTATATGTGTCCCACGACGCTTGTTAACCGTTATCTCTCCAATCTTTTCTGTCCAATATTTTATAATAATGCCTATTCTTGATTACTTAGTCCTGTGGGTCAAATCATGTATCTTCTAGTCTAATTAGTTTTGTTGAGTTAGTCGTGCCTGTCTGGGCTTGTCTGCCTAATGTGTTTTATCTTGTTTATTTTATGTTTTCTGTCTTATCTGTCTAGTGTTTTATGTCTAGTCTTCTCTGCCTGGTCTTGTCTGTCTGGTTTTGTATGTCTTCTTTAGAATGTCTAGAATTGTTTATCTAGCTTTGCGTATATTGTATTACCAGTCTTTTTTTTCAAGGTTTAACATTTATTAAAACACAGCATACATAAATAAATATGTTGGTGGATAACATATGTCGACCCTCTGCATCGCGCACATCTCGGAACCGCTCTTCGCATTTCTTCGGGATGGCGTTGTATAGACCTATATTTGTTCTGCTCCTGTTTTCTGCCGAGCCCTTTCGTCGCATACTTTCTGTGACATGATATTGTATATTATACTATCCATCACTTGCCACTGTTCTTCGGACTCGAGCATGTATTGTACCATTGTTGCTGAATGGACCCTATTTTTTATTTTTTTGCGCTCCGCATCCCACCTATTTCACTCGAAGATGGTATGGGCAACCCCGTCCTCCTCTCCGCAGTATTCGTAGAGACTGTCTGTTGCTTTGCCAATTCTATGGAGGTAATCCCTATAGCACCCGTGGCCACTTAATACCTGGGTTAGATAGTAGTTCACCTCGCCGTGTTTCCTCGTAGTCCAAATTTTCACATCCTTAATTAATTTTCTTGTCCATTGTCCGTTTGTTGTTGTGTCCCAGGATTTTTGCCATTCTTCGTATGATTTAGATTTTGCCGCTTTTTTCCTTTCAGTCCTTGTCCGTTTGTCGCCGTTTCGTTGGGTCATGTATATGTTTAATCTCTCACTTGCCATTGATTCAATTGGAATAATTCCAGCGATTACTAGAGCCGCTTCTCTGGACACTGTTCGGTACGCGCTGCACACCCTCAATGCTAGCTTCCGCTGTACCGATGCCAGCTTATCTCTTAAGGTTTTTGTCTTCATTGCTTTTGCCCATATCGGGGCTCCATATAACATAGCAGAGTAGACAACCGAGCACAGAAGCCTCCGCTTACTACTTCTGGGTCCCCATACATTTGGCATGGGTCTCTCCAGTGCTGAAGCCGTGTTTAGCGCTTTATCGCAAGCTTTACTAATATGCTGCTTGAAAGATATGCTTTTGTCGATTATAACGCGTAGGTATTTTAAATAAGCTTTTGGCGTGATTGTGAGGTTCCTTATTTCGAAAGAAATTGGCTTAATATGCCTCTTTCCCGTCAGAAGTACAGCCTCCGTTTCTCAGGGGCCAACTGCAGTTGCTTCCCTGCCATCCACTCATCTACTATTTTTATAGCTTCATTTGTTTTAGATTCTACTTCCTTTTCTCTTTTCCCACAAACCACGAGCGCAAGGTCGTCCGCAAAACCGACAATCTCTACCCCTTCCGGTAGTTTGAGGCGAAGCACTCCATCATATACAATGTTCCACATTGTAGGGCCCATCACTGAGCCCTGTGGAACACCGCTGTACACCTCGTACTACAATAATTTATTGTCTCCTTCCATAATAATTTTCCTCTCAGACAGGTAGCTGCGTATCATACGTAGTAGGTATGGGGGGAAACTTCGTGATGTCTTCTCGTGGAGAATGTTTTGCCAACAAGCGGAATTAAATGCGTTGCACACGTCAAGTGTTACCAGGGCACAGATTTTTCTGTTTCTACGTATGGCAGCCCTAGCTTCCTCTGCAATTTCAATGACCTTCTTAATAGCGTCGGTGGTGGATTTTCCTTCTCTGAATCCATATTGCTTTTCAGAGAGATCAGTCCCAATTCGAATCGCTCTTTTGACCCGGTCTACTAGCGGTTGCTCAAGCAGTTTACCTGCGACGTCTAGTAGACATAGTGGCCTGTACAAAGAAGTTTCATTAAGGGGCTTATCTTCTTTTCTCAAGAGAACTAGTTTACCCTTTTTCCATTGTGCTGGAAAGTTGCCTTCTTTTAGTAAGTTATTCATTACTCCAAGAACATACTCGGGAGCATTTCTGACAACAATTTTTAGTGCCTCTGGTGGAATTTCGTCTGGTCCTGGGGCTCTCCCGATATTGAGGTGCTCACAAGCCATTTTAAGTTCATCTTGTGTGAATAGTACTATCTCCATTACTAGAGGCTGCATCCATGTTGGTTCTTGATGGATGGGGAACAGTTTGTCAACCAACTCTTCTATTTTTTCCAGGGGTATTTTCGTAATTGGGTGTCTGCTTTCCAGGTTTCTAGTGACTACTGCATAAGCATCGCCCCAGGTGTCGTCGTCAATTTTCCTGCACAATGCTTCCCAGTGTTCCCTTTTCGCTTTATTTATTGCTCTGTTGAGAGCTTTTTTAGATTGAGAATATGCACCTCTGAGCTGTTCTTTGGTGCATGCATCTAGGTCTTTCTTGCCTTTCCTTTGGAGTTGCCGTCTCGTGGAAACACATATTTTCCTTAGGTTGGCAATATCTTCATTCCACAAATATACTTGTCGTTTCCTGGAAGTATTTCTTTTTGTTATGTGCTAGTGATCATAGATACTTCCTTTTCTAATTGACGGATTAGCTTATCCTCCTTCAAGGATTTAGATGACCATCCCTTATATGTTGTTTTTCGGTTAACGCAGTTTTTACTTTGGCCCTGCAGGTAATAGAAGATGTATCTATGATCACTAAGTGTTCCTCTGTCCAGTATTTGCCAGTTGTGAACCTTGTCAATAAGTTGATCCGTGGAAAGAGTGAGGTCTATGATAGACTTGGACTCTCTTCGTTCGAAGGTAGGAGTATCACCAGAATTTTGTATAAGTCCAGTTCAGCAAGCCAGTCCATGACCAGGCCACCTCTTGCATCCATTGCTGGACTTCCCCAGTAAGGAGATTTGGCGTTGAAGTCGACTGCAACCACTGATGGCTTCTTTTGAGCTCTTATACTGTCTCTTATTTCAGTCAGTGATATTTCAAACTGTAGGAGGCTGCTGTTAGTAGAGAAATAACAGCTATAAATAATGTAGTTTTCTAACTCGACCCACACAAAGCCTGTCCCCTTTCCACTATCTAGTATTACCTGTCTAGTCTTGCCTATCTATTCTTGCCTGTGCAGTCTCCTTAGTCTTGTCCTATTCATCTAGATTTATCTGTCAAGTCTTGTTCGTCTAGTCTTGTATCTCTAGTCTTGTTTGTGTGGTCTTGTTTGTGTAGACTTTTTTGTCTAGTCTTGTCTGTCTAATCTTCTCTGTCTTCTCTTGTCTGTCTACTTTTTATTGTCAAGTCTTGTCTGTCTAGTCAAGTGTGTCTAGTCTTGTCTGCCTAGTATTGTCTGTCTAGTCACCTCTCTTTAGTCTTGTCAGTTCAGTCTTGTGTGTCTAGTCTTGTGTGTTTAGTCTTTCCTGTCTATAGTCTTGTCTGTACTAATTGGGAGAAGAAAGCTGCTTGAACTGACCGTGCGAATGTGGACAGTTGACGTACCGGCTCGGGAAACTGTAAGATACCTTGGGGTAGAGCTTTAGCGAAATCTAAGGGTGTCCGATCAAGTCACCCGGGTGGTGAGCAAGGTTACAGCATGTGCTACAGCCCTTGGACGGCTGATGCTCAACATAGGTGGGTCGTCGCCCTTCAAGAGGAGGGTTATGAATGCGTTCGTGCACTCCATTCTCCTGTATGGGGTGCCGGCATGGATAAATGCGTTCAGGATTGAATGTTATAGATCGAGATGATCGAGATGAGAGTGCAAAGATGTATGCTGCTGAGTGTGTGCAGCCCATACAGGACTGTTTCTGGTGATGCCGTAGCGGTCGTTGCTGAAGTTATTCCGTTAGACCTGAAAGGATAAGAGTTTGGGGAGGTAATGACCCTAGAACTAAAAGGGAAAAAACAATGCGTGTCTGAATGGTAGGTTTTTTTTAGTGGTTCGCCCCTTTTTGGGGAGCAACCCCACACTACAATTCGGCACGGGTCGGGTGGTGTCTGTTTGCAGATTTTCACCTCCAGCACGTGCAAAAAAAAAGTCTTGTTTGTACAGCATTGTCTGGCTAGTCTTGTCAGTCTGGTCTTGCCTGTCTAGTCTTATCGGTCTAGTCTTGTATGTCTAGTCTTCTCTGTCAGGCCTTGTCCGTATAGTCTTGTCTCTCCAGTCTTATCTGTCTAACCTTGTCTGTCTAGTCTTTTCTGTCTAGACTTCGCTGTTTAGTAGTATTTGTCTAGTATCTGTCTAGTCTGCCTAGTCTTATCTGTCTAGACAAGGTCTGTTCTGTCTAATAGACAAAACATTCTCTTTCCCACCGCACATAGCAGCAGCTGCAGCAAAGGGGATGAGGAAAATAGCTGCAATACAGAAACTAATGCCCAACATTGGAGATCCCAGGAGCAGAAAACTCAAACTGCTCAGGCAGGCAGTACAGGCTACTATGATGAACTGAGCACCAATATGGACCAGAGCACTTACATAACAGAACAATACTAAAATGTAGTGCAAAAAAAATACGCATCTGTAGCACTAACCGCACTATGTCAAATGGAGGTAGCAAACGCGGCACCAAGGCATCAAAGGAGAGTGGACCAGACTCTTTATCCCTGAAATTTTACGCTGGATAAGCAAAGAACATAGGGAAAATAGTTAATATCTCACCAAAGTATTGTCCGGCCACAGCTGTTTCAAGGACTACCTGCATCAAATTGGCTGGGCGGCAAACGACTAGTGCATAAACTGCGGCGAGACTGATACCGTAAGCCATACAAATTTCGACTGTTTTCGATGGGACACGAAAACGAACCAAATTGCAACCGATGTACAGGTACCTATTAACCCGAGAACGATAATATGACATATGCTTAAAGCAAAAGAAAACTGGATTCATACAAAACAATATACTCATTATATTACGGAATCCAAAATAACCTCTGAAGTGAAGGAACAAAAAAGCGCCAGCAATGCTCCACAAGAAAAGTCTTGTCTGTCCAGTCTAGTTAGGTTAGGTTAGGTTAGGTTAGGTTAGTCTAGTTTTTTCTGTCTTGCCTTGCCTAGCTAGTCTTTTTTGTCTAGTTTTCTCTGTCTAGTCTTGTCTATCTAGTCAAAATCAAATTCAAATTCAAAATTTATTTATCGGTGAATGCAATATATACATTATGATAACGTCAAAAAGAGGAGAAAATAAAAATACATACAAGTTATAATGCACAATAAAATATGACACTAATATGACATGTGAGATTACTTTTAAAGGAAATCGTTTACATTGTAAAAACAAGTCTTCAGTTAGAAACGCTTTGAGCTTTCTTCTAAATGATACATAATTAGTAATTTCTTTGAATTTGGTTGGTACAGAATTATAGATTTGTATACCAAATCTGTCAGTTGCTCCTTTACAAATAATTAGATTACTCTTTGTTGGTCTAAGGTTCAAAAATTACATCCGTGACGATCTTCTCTCATTCCAAATACATTTCTCTTTATATATATATATATATATATATATATATATATATATATATATGGCAAGCTAGCTCCTAAATATAAATGCTAGGCACAGTTAAAATTTGTAATTTCAAAAAATAAGGCTTACATGATGAAGTTGTTTTTATTCCCGTCATAGATCTTATTATTCTTTTTTGGGCTAAGAACACTCTTGAATTTGTGAGGAAGCTCCCCACACTAGTATGCCATAGGATAAAATAGATTGAATCTCGGCATGGTACACATTGAGGAGACAATTCTCACCAACCGTATGTCGCACCGGTCTCAACAGGTACGACTTGCTATTTAATTCTTTAATTAACGAATTTATTGTAGTGTCCCATTTGAGATTTTCTTCCAGGAATACTCCTAAAAATTTTGCTATTTTGCCAAACATCTCTAATTTTTAGTGGCAAATCGTCAGTGTTATTTCTTCTACTGCACTGAAATATGATGTAGCTTGTTTTTTCTATGTTGAGATGTAGGTTATTAGCACAGAACCATTTGTGAAGTTTGTCTAGCGTCATGTTTGTTTGTGCTATTGTTTCTGCCAATGAACTCTCTGAAATAAGTATACTCGTATCATCCGCATAGAGGGTACAATGTTGTTGCCCGATGTAATTTATCATGTCTGCCGTGTAAAGGGAGAATAGCACAGGCGCTAAAATACTGCCTTGCGGAACACCTTTTGCATCTATTTTTACATGTTGTTTTCTATTGCTGAGGTATGATTCGAACCAACCATATCTTTCAAGTTTATCTAAGAGTATATCATGTTTGACGCAGTCGAAGGCTTTTGAAAGGACGCAGAAAACTCCTACCGGACATCTGCCTTCGTCCACCTGGTTCATGATTCTATTATAAAACTCATTTATTGCTGTAATTGTCGATTTGTTTTTACAGAACCCATGCTGTTGACTTGGAATTATCTTGTGTTTTAAGATGAAGGGCATTATTATATATTGCATGCAATATTCCAGTATCTTTGCCAGAACAGACACTAATGATACCGGTCTGTAGTTATTTCTGTCCGATGAATCAGCTTTTTTAAATATTGGTACAACCGTCCACATTTTTAATACATCTGGCACTTTTTCAGAGGAGAAAGAGGAGTTTACGATGTCTGTTATGGGTTCAATTAGTTCCACTAGGAACTCTTTGATGATGTTGCCAGGTATTAGATCCGGGCCCTGAGATGTTTTGTTTTTCAGTTTTTTCAGTATTATTAACATTTCCTTGGGGGAAAATTCATCCAGATATATTGACCTGATGTTTTGCTGTATATGTTCGTTCCCGATTTGCGTATAAGGAATATTTTGACTTATATTCTCAGGGGCTGATAAAAAATGGTTAAATAGCGAAGCTACAACATTCGGTTCTTTTATGCACATATTATTATTTTTTATTTGAATGTCTTGTTTAGTCCTATATTTGTTAGACAGTTCGTCGACTGTTCTTCAACAGTTCGTCTACAGTTCGTCCACAGTTCGTCCGCTGCTTGTTGGCTGATTTTTCTAATTTGTTTTTATAGAAATTTTGTTTGGTCACAACTAGGAGGTGTCTATGAATTTTCTTCCGTTTGAGATAGATTTCCCTTAGCACTGGATAATTCTTTTGTAGCACATATTAGTCTTTAACACGCGCAGTTGAAATTTTAATTTCCTGCGTTATCCAAGAGGAGTCAGTTATTTTAATTTTCTTCATTGGGCAGTATTTGTAGATGTAAAATTGCAGTATGAAGGCAACGGTATTTTGTTCGCATTCTCGTAAAACATATATTTCGGACCACGACTCATTTTGCAGTGCCTGTTGCAGGCGATATTTATTGCTTGATGAAAATTCTCGGGTATAGAAGCAATCTTGCTTATTTTTAATATAATTCAAGACATAGGCTACTAGTATATGTCGATGATCGGATAGAGTAATATCTTCAACTGTTAATGTGATTGGCTGATTTTAATCGTCACAAATTGTTGTCTATGGTAGTCTTGTCTGTCTAGTCTTGTCTGTCTAGTCTTGTCTGTCTAGTCATGTCTGTCAAGTCTTATCTGTCTAGTCTTGTCTGTGTAGTCTTGTCTGTCTAGTCTTGTCTGTCTAGTCTTGTCTGTCTAGTCTTGTCTGTCTAGTCATGTCTGTCAAGTCTTATCTGTCTAGTCTTGTCTGTGTAGTCTTGTCTGTCTAGTCTTGTCTGTCTAGTCTTGTCTGTCTAGTCTTGTCTGTCTAGTCTTGTCTGTCTAGTCTTGTCTGTCTAGTCTTGTCTGTCTAGTCTTGTCTGTCTAGTCTTGTCTGTCTAGTCTTGTCTGTCTAGTCTTGTCTGTCTAGTCTTGTCTGTCTAGTCTTGTCTGTCTAGTCTTGTCTGTCTAGTCTTGTCTGTCTAGTCTTGTCTGTCTAGTCTTGTCTGTCTAGTCTTGTCTGTCTAGTCTTGTCTGTCTAGTCTTGTCTGTCTAGTCTTGTCTGTCTAGTCTTGTCTGTCTAGTCTTGTCTGTCTAGTCTTGTCTGTCTAGTCTTGTCTGTCTAGTCTTGTCTGTCTAGTCTTGTCTGTCTAGTCTTGTCTGTCTAGTCTTGTCTGTCTAGTCTTGTCTGTCTAGTCTTGTCTGTCTAGTCTTGTCTGTCTAGTCTTGTCTGTCTAGTCTTGTCTGTCTAGTCTTGTCTGTCTAGTCTTGTCTGTCTAGTCTTGTCTGTCTAGTCTTGTCTGTCTAGTCTTGTCTGTCTAGTCTTGTCTGTCTAGTCTTGTCTGTCTAGTCTTGTCTGTCTAGTCTTGTCTGTCTAGTCTTGTCTGTCTAGTCTTGTCTGTCTAGTCTTGTCTGTCTAGTCTTGTCTGTCTAGTCTTGTCTGTCTAGTCTTGTCTGTCTAGTCTTGTCTGTCTAGTCTTGTCTGTCTAGTCTTGTCTGTCTAGTCTTGTCTGTCTAGTCTTGTCTGTCTAGTCTTGTCTGTCTAGTCTTGTCTGTCTAGTCTTGTCTGTCTAGTCTTGTCTGTCTAGTCTTGTCTGTCTAGTCTTGTCTGTCTAGTCTTGTCTGTCTAGTCTTGTCTGTCTAGTCTTGTCTGTCTAGTCTTGTCTGTCTAGTCTTGTCTGTCTAGTCTTGTCTGTCTAGTCTTGTCTGTCTAGTCTTGTCTGTCTAGTCTTGTCTGTCTAGTCTTGTCTGTCTAGTCTTGTCTGTCTAGTCTTGTCTGTCTAGTCTTGTCTGTCTAGTCTTGTCTGTCTAGTCTTGTCTGTCTAGTCTTGTCTGTCTAGTCTTGTCTGTCTAGTCTTGTCTGTCTAGTCTTGTCTGTCTAGTCTTGTCTGTCTAGTCTTGTCTGTCTAGTCTTGTCTGTCTAGTCTTGTCTGTCTAGTCTTGTCTGTCTAGTCTTGTCTGTCTAGTCTTGTCTGTCTAGTCTTGTCTGTCTAGTCTTGTCTGTCTAGTCTTGTCTGTCTAGTCTTGTCTGTCTAGTCTTGTCTGTCTAGTCTTGTCTGTCTAGTCTTGTCTGTCTAGTCTTGTCTGTCTAGTCTTGTCTGTCTAGTCTTGTCTGTCTAGTCTTGTCTGTCTAGTCTTGTCTGTCTAGTCTTGTCTGTCTAGTCTTGTCTGTCTAGTCTTGTCTGTCTAGTCTTGTCTGTCTAGTCTTGTCTGTCTAGTCTTGTCTGTCTAGTCTTGTCTGTCTAGTCTTGTCTGTCTAGTCTTGTCTGTCTAGTCTTGTCTGTCTAGTCTTGTCTGTCTAGTCTTGTCTGTCTAGTCTTGTCTGTCTAGTCTTGTCTGTCTAGTCTTGTCTGTCTAGTCTTGTCTGTCTAGTCTTGTCTGTCTAGTCTTGTCTGTCTAGTCTTGTCTGTCTAGTCTTGTCTGTCTAGTCTTGTCTGTCTAGTCTTGTCTGTCTAGTCTTGTCTGTCTAGTCTTGTCTGTCTAGTCTTGTCTGTCTAGTCTTGTCTGTCTAGTCTTGTCTGTCTAGTCTTGTCTGTCTAGTCTTGTCTGTCTAGTCTTGTCTGTCTAGTCTTGTCTGTCTAGTCTTGTCTGTCTAGTCTTGTCTGTCTAGTCTTGTCTGTCTAGTCTTGTCTGTCTAGTCTTGTCTGTCTAGTCTTGTCTGTCTAGTCTTGTCTGTCTAGTCTTGTCTGTCTAGTCTTGTCTGTCTAGTCTTGTCTGTCTAGTCTTGTCTGTCTAGTCTTGTCTGTCTAGTCTTGTCTGTCTAGTCTTGTCTGTCTAGTCTTGTCTGTCTAGTCTTGTCTGTCTAGTCTTGTCTGTCTAGTCTTGTCTGTCTAGTCTTGTCTGTCTAGTCTTGTCTGTCTAGTCTTGTCTGTCTAGTCTTGTCTGTCTAGTCTTGTCTGTCTAGTCCTTGTCTGTCTAGTCTTGTCTGTCTAGTCTTGTCTGTCTAGTCTTGTCTGTCTAGTCTTGTCTGTCTAGTCTTGTCTGTCTAGTCTTGTCTGTCTAGTCTTGTCTGTCTAGTCTTGTCTGTCTAGTCTTGTCTGTCTAGTCTTGTCTGTCTAGTCTTGTCTGTCTAGTCTTGTCTGTCTAGTCTTGTCTGTCTAGTCTTGTCTGTCTAGTCTTGTCTGTCTAGTCTTGTCTGTCTAGTCTTGTCTGTCTAGTCTTGTCTGTCTAGTCTTGTCTGTCTAGTCTTGTCTGTCTAGTCTTGTCTGTCTAGTCTTGTCTGTCTAGTCTTGTCTGTCTAGTCTTGTCTGTCTAGTCTTGTCTGTCTAGTCTTGTCTGTCTAGTCTTGTCTGTCTAGTCTTGTCTGTCCGCTTGTCTGTCTAGTCTTGTCTGTCTAGTCTTGTCTGTCTAGTCTTGTCTGTCTAGTCTTGTCTGTCTAGTCTTGTCTGTCTAGTCTTGTCTGTCTAGTCTTGTCTGTCTAGTCTTGTCTGTCTAGTCTTGTCTGTCTAGTCTTGTCTGTCTAGTCTTGTCTGTCTAGTCTTGTCTGTCTAGTCTTGTCTGTCTAGTCTTGTCTGTCTAGTCTTGTCTGTCTAGTCTTGTCTGTCTAGTCTTGTCTGTCTAGTCTTGTCTGTCTAGTCTTGTCTGTCTAGTCTTGTCTGTCTAGTCTTGTCTGTCTAGTCTTGTCTGTCTAGTCTTGTCTGTCTAGTCTTGTCTGTCTAGTCTTGTCTGTCTAGTCTTGTCTGTCTAGTCTTGTCTGTCTAGTCTTGTCTGTCTAGTCTTGTCTGTCTAGTCTTGTCTGTCTAGTCTTGTCTGTCTAGTCTTGTCTGTCTAGTCTTGTCTGTCTAGTCTTGTCTGTCTAGTCTTGTCTGTCTAGTCTTGTCTGTCTAGTCTTGTCTGTCTAGTCTTGTCTGTCTAGTCTTGTCTGTCTAGTCTTGTCTGTCTAGTCTTGTCTGTCTAGTCTTGTCTGTCTAGTCTTGTCTGTCTAGTCTTGTCTGTCTAGTCTTGTCTGTCTAGTCTTGTCTGTCTAGTCTTGTCTGTCTAGTCTTGTCTGTCTAGTCTTGTCTGTCTAGTCTTGTCTGTCTAGTCTTGTCTGTCTAGTCTTGTCTGTCTAGTCTTGTCTGTCTAGTCTTGTCTGTCTAGTCTTGTCTGTCTAGTCTTGTCTGTCTAGTCTTGTCTGTCTAGTCTTGTCTGTCTAGTCTTGTCTGTCTAGTCTTGTCTGTCTAGTCTTGTCTGTCTAGTCTTGTCTGTCTAGTCTTGTCTGTCTAGTCTTGTCTGTCTAGTCTTGTCTGTCTAGTCTTGTCTGTCTAGTCTTGTCTGTCTAGTCTTGTCTGTCTAGTCTTGTCTGTCTAGTCTTGTCTGTCTAGTCTTGTCTGTCTAGTCTTGTCTGTCTAGTCTTGTCTGTCTAGTCTTGTCTGTCTAGTCTTGTCTGTCTAGTCTTGTCTGTCTAGTCTTGTCTGTCTAGTCTTGTCTGTCTAGTCTTGTCTGTCTAGTCTTGTCTGTCTAGTCTTGTCTGTCTAGTCTTGTCTGTCTAGTCTTGTCTGTCTAGTCTTGTCTGTCTAGTCTTGTCTGTCTAGTCTTGTCTGTCTAGTCTTGTCTGTCTAGTCTTGTCTGTCTAGTCTTGTCTGTCTAGTCTTGTCTGTCTAGTCTTGTCTGTCTAGTCTTGTCTGTCTAGTCTTGTCTGTCTAGTCTTGTCTGTCTAGTCTTGTCTGTCTAGTCTTGTCTGTCTAGTCTTGTCTGTCTAGTCTTGTCTGTCTAGTCTTGTCTGTCTAGTCTTGTCTGTCTAGTCTTGTCTGTCTAGTCTTGTCTGTCTAGTCTTGTCTGTCTAGTCTTGTCTGTCTAGTCTTGTCTGTCTAGTCTTGTCTGTCTAGTCTTGTCTGTCTAGTCTTGTCTGTCTAGTCTTGTCTGTCTAGTCTTGTCTGTCTAGTCTTGTCTGTCTAGTCTTGTCTGTCTAGTCTTGTCTGTCTAGTCTTGTCTGTCTAGTCTTGTCTGTCTAGTCTTGTCTGTCTAGTCTTGTCTGTCTAGTCTTGTCTGTCTAGTCTTGTCTGTCTAGTCTTGTCTGTCTAGTCTTGTCTGTCTAGTCTTGTCTGTCTAGTCTTGTCTGTCTAGTCTTGTCTGTCTAGTCTTGTCTGTCTAGTCTTGTCTGTCTAGTCTTGTCTGTCTAGTCTTGTCTGTCTAGTCTTGTCTGTCTAGTCTTGTCTGTCTAGTCTTGTCTGTCTAGTCTTGTCTGTCTAGTCTTGTCTGTCTAGTCTTGTCTGTCTAGTCTTGTCTGTCTAGTCTTGTCTGTCTAGTCTTGTCTGTCTAGTCTTGTCTGTCTAGTCTTGTCTGTCTAGTCTTGTCTGTCTAGTCTTGTCTGTCTAGTCTTGTCTGTCTGCCGGGTTCGAAACCAGCTTCCGGCAAAATTAATTTAAACATTTCAACTAATAACTGATTCCATCCAAAACCCTATGTGGCAGGGGATTTGCGATGGACTCTTTTGTTACCAAAGCTGGTAAGTGCGGGGTGGCAGGGGAAACTACAAAGAATAGATTGGGACATATGAGGAGCCAATCCATAGGAGAGGCTACAAAAAAGCGCAAAGTGGCAGATAGCCTCTCTACTGATGATACTATTGAGCCTTATAAGAAGACCGAGTGCCCAATTGTCTTCACTATCCTGGAGGCTATCGGGGCTCTAACCAAACAGGTGGATGACTTGGAAAAGGCTATCGCGGCTAGTCCAAGTACCAAAAGGGAAGTTAGGGAGATTTCAACCAGAGTCAAGAAGTCTGCAAACGTTTTCTCACGCGATTCGGTCGCTAGCTGGCTAGAACAGCACCGATTCGAGCCTATCCAGAAGTTAACCTTCGACGTTGAAGTTCAAACAAGGGAGGCGAGCAGGGAGGAACAATACAAACGTGCAACAACCTGCAACGCTAGCACACAGACAGCTAGCGAAAAGGAAGAAAAACAAATGGAGGAACTTCACCAACAAATAGACGCTGGAACAACATATGAAGAGTTCAAGGCGGTCGCTGCAAAAGATTGGCCCAAAATGACATATCGCAGGGTAAAGGAGGGACACGGCAGTGCACTGGCAACATCCAGCGAGTGGGACATTGCCTGGTGCGTTGACGTGAACCTGTACCCGGACCAAGGTGTGCCCAAAGCGCTATCCGAAGCGTACGCCAGACCGGAGGAGTTAGAAAAGCAAAAACCAGAAGTAGGAAAAGTAGTATATTTACGACACACTATTGGGATTCCAGATGAAACCGGCCATATTACCAACTCAGGTCGGTACATATACCAGATGGTGTCTAAAGAACCTACAGCGGAAACGGCTGACTTAAAAAACCTATTTGACTGTCTACAACAGCTAAAAGTCATCAGTGAAAAAAATGGTAGGAAGAGCTTGGCGTTACATAAGCCAGCCAAAGTAGACTGGCAAATCGCAAAGAAGTTAATAGAATTTGTGTTTGCAACAACTGACATAAAAGTGAGAGTATACTGCCCAAAAAAGCCAAGTACTAAAAGCACAGACGCACAATCTGCTGAAAAGCAAGATGGCCAGTGGTCCAAAGAACAAAAAAGTAGAGTAAGAAACAAAAACACGGAAGCTATTCTTATCAAAGACGCGGGCCGGCAATACGCTGACCTCCTTAAAATGGTAAGGACAGAGGTTGACCCAAAAAGTTCAGGAGCGGCTATCACTAGAGCACGGAAAACCAAATCAGGCGAACTATTATTGGAGTTGAAAGACGGCAAAGCCCAAGGACTAAAAGAAGAACTAGAAAAAAAATGTCCGATGGTCCAAGTACGCGTCAAGTCCGCAGACGTAATATTGCACATTAAAGACCTGGATGCAGTTACTACACCTGAAGAGATAATACAGGCAATAAGAGAACAACCCGGTGGCGAAAATGGTGAAATTAAGGTGAGAAATCTAAGACCTGCATACGGAGATAGCCAAATAGCAACTGTCGCAGTCCCAAAGTCTCTAGCTGCTACTCTGGTGGAAACAAGAAGAGTGAGAATAGGGATGGTTCAGTGCCGAATTCAGGAGCGTATAAACGTCACCAAATGCTACAGATGCTGGCAACCGGGACATTTTGCCAGGGAATGCAATGGACCGGACAGGCAAAAGTTGTGTCTTAGATGCGCGCGTGATGGACATACTGCACAGGACTGCAAGGAAAACGAGTTTTGTCCCATATGCAATGAGGAGGGTCACAGAGCACACTCGGGAGTGTGCCCGGCTTTTAGAAAGGCGCTGACGGAGGCTAGGCGCAGAAAAAATGAGCAGAAATGACCTTACAGTTCCTGCAAATAAACGCGATGCGCAGTCGAGCTGCTCAAGACCTAATGAAGGCCACAGCTCATGAAATGAAAGTGGATATCATCTTAATCAGTGAACCGAACAAAAAGGCAGTCAAGGGAGATTGGTTCGCCGATCAAAGGAAGGATTCAGCTATTATGCTTAATAATCCAAATATACCCGTTAGAAACTATGGAAGTGGGATAGGATTTGTGTGGATCGAGCTCGACGAAATAATCGTAGTCAGCTGCTATCTATCACCAAACGACAGCCTACAAAAACTAGAGCTATCGCTGGCCGCGCTTAGCCAGGAAATAAGGAACAAAACAAAACCTACGGTAGTGGGGGGGGACTTTAATGCGAAATCCCCATACTGGGGATGCCCAACTACTGATAAGCGAGGAGACATTGTGCTGGACTGGGTGGCAGAGCTAGACTTATACGTATGCAATATAGGAAATTCACCCACTTTCGAACGCAGGAGCAGCTCCTCCATATTGGACATAACTCTTACTTCGGGGAAATTGGTAGGGAACATTAAAAACTGGCAGGTACTCACGCGGGAAACGTTAAGTGACCACAAGTACATATTCTTTCAAATAACTGTAGATGTTTATCCCAAATTGGCGAGCTACATCAAAAATCACAAAGGTTGGCATATAAAAAATATGAATGAAGAAAAATTTATAAATAGACTGGAAGAGGAAGTAAACGTCACAAACGAACGATCCCCAGAAGAACTAATCTCAGCCTTGGAGAGAATATGTAATGCCACTCTTGTCCCGAGGAAAAAACATAGGAAAGGAAAACAAGTATATTGGTGGAGCGATAAAATCGCTGAAATGCGAGCCTCGTGTATTGCCGCAAGACGTACCTACCAGCGGAAACTTAAAAGAAAGGCAAACGCAGAGTCAGTAGAAATGCATAGAAACTTGTATTCCACATCGAAAAAGGCGCTACGTACTGAGATCTACCAAGCCAAAAGGGAACACTGGCGACAACTTTGCAACAAAATTGACACAAATGTGTGGGGTGACGCGTATTCCATTGCCACACGGGAGCTCAAGGTAAGGCACCCGAACGTGCAACTAACGATGGAACAGATGATAGAAGTTGTGAAGGTCCTCTTTCCAACTCACGAAAAGCTAGAATGGGAACTACCTGAAGTAAGCGAAGTAATGGAATTCTCTAGGGAAGAACTACTTAGCGCCACTAAACGACTTAGAAACGGCAGAACACCAGGCCCAGATAACCTTCCTCCAGAAATTATCAAAATTGTGGTAAACAGCCAGCCAAACTTCATTTTAGAAACAATGAACAGAATTCTAAGAAGCGGAATTTTCCCAGAAAAGTGGAAAAAGGCCAACCTGGTGCTCCTAAGAAAGGGAGAAAAACCTATACAAGAGCCTGCCTCCTATCGCCCCATTTGCTTACTGGATGTCGCAGGAAAGCTCCTTGAACAGATGTTGCTTGATAGAATCAAGACAGAGCTTGATAAAGGCAAACAGCTCTCGGACAGACAATATGGGTTCAGGGAAAGAAGGTCGACGGTAGATGCTATCATGAGAGTTGTTGGAATAGCAGAGAATGCCTCAGCTGGCACGCGGGCAACACGAAAGATTAGCGCATTGATAACCCTCGATGTTAAAAACGCATTCAACTCGGTCGCATGGCAAAATATCATGGAAGAACTGACTAGTAGAAACTTTGCCCCATACCTGTTGAGACTACTTCGCAGCTATCTATCCAACAGGAGAATTTTATTCGAAGTTGGCTCTGAAATCGCTGATTACGAAGTGTACAGTGGTGTTCCACAGGGCTCAGTCCTGGGTCCTACATTGTGGAATATCATGTACGACGGCGTGTTGAGACTAATTTTGCCGGACGGAGTGCAAATAATAGGATTCGCCGACGACCTAGCCATTGTTGCAATAGGGAAGACAGAGGAAGAGATAATGAGTC